>JAWNKW010000140.1:0-382500 GCA_035041775.1 Chymomyza caudatula
AGTCATATATAAATACCCTAGTTTGTATTTATAATAAGCACTAGTTCTAAGCTTTATTACAATATACTAAAGCTCTTATAATAAAGCCTATTCTTAGCTTTAAGCAAACTAATAGGAATATGATAAGCTCAGTTTAGTTTGGAACGTGCGACGAAGCACTTCGAAATAAATTCAATTATAATAAAATATATATAAAAGTGTTTAATTGCAACACGAGTTGCAAACACCATTTCCTACGTTAATCAACGAAGATTGGCGTACCTTTAACTGGCGACGAGGATAAACTAAAAAATTAGCAATTTGTTATATAACATCGAACAACTACCGAAAGTTGTTTGAAATTAACAAAGTTCTACAGTGTTTTCGGCGACACGTGCATCCAATTTTTTGTCTTGGAAAAAGGCAAAAATAATATCAAAGCTTCATAAAGCATTGGAAGTTGTAGCTAAGCTTTGAGAACGAGTTCAACTGTACACTCTTTACATCGGAGCTTCAAGCGCACTTTAGATGTCAACAACGCATCATCAGCAGCAGCTTAGTTCGAAGAAGAGTGCTAGCAAAAACACTCATTACATCAAAGCTTAAACGCGCTCAAACTCACAGCAACGCGACGTGGGAACACAGCCTGGCAGCGAGTTTGGCTCAAGCTCTCCTTTCCAACGTTTAGTACATTTTGTATGTATGCACTCATCTACGAATCAGTGGAAGGCATAAAATAATAACTAATATAGAGTCAAATTGTGAACTTAACAATGGACAGCAACATGGTAGCAGCATTTAATTTAACGTTAAATTGTATTAAAGCAATACAAGATTTTGATGGATCCGATAAGAATTACCTACCAGATTTCTTAGAGCAAATTAGTTACATAGAGGCAACATTCAGTAATTTCGACGAAGTGATAAGAAAACTATTATTCAGTTACATCAAAGGTAAATGTGTCGGATTAACAAGGCCTGTCCTACATAGATATGGGAAAATTAGGAATTTTGACGAATTAAAAGAAATTCTGATCAAGCATTTTGGAGAAAAGGAAAGTAGTAACGATCTTATGGATATGCTAAAACTATGCAGAGTTGAATCGACCATAGAATTGTACTATGATAAAATTAACGAAATGTCAAACAGATTAAATAATCGTATTTTAACGCATTCCGATTTTACCTTTACCACGGCTGAAGTTAACAGAATTGCACTTCGCGTATTTAAAGATAATTTGCCCGAACCTACTAAAACAATGATTATAGGTAGAAACCCAACCACGTTAGACGATGCGTATAAAATTATTGAGGAAGCTCGACACCAAAGTTATACTGTATATGGTTCAATTAGGAAGAATAGGAACAATAAACCACCTTTTAGAACACAATTCAGCGATAATAACACAAATAATAACGAGCCAATTCCAAGTTATACCGCAAGCCACGTAACAAATCAAAATCAGCCTAGTACCTCAAACTATAGTGCAAATAAAACCTATACAAAGAGATATGAAGGCAGCAGAAATAACACAAACATTAGGAATTATAATGATCCCGATCAACAAGCATCTAGTTCAACTAATAGCGCACGCATGTCAGCTCAAACTATTAAATCTCAGCCATCTGGCCAAAGCAAAATAAATAATCAGCCGATGGATATAGGTCAATTTGAGTCTGCAGTAAATTTTCAAGTGGTAGAAGAGGAAAACTTCCCTATATAAAAATATACACTAAAGTTAGGACACTATTGTTCATAATAGATACTGGAGCAGAGTTCAGTATAATTAACGAAAATGTGTGTCACCCAAAATGGAAGGTGGATGTTGATGCCTGTGTCAAAGCCATGGGCCACATAATTAAAATAAATAAGATATGCGAATTTCCTGCTTTTAAGGAATTTCAAATAGAAAACTATTATTTAGAATTTCTGGAATACAACTTTCATAGAGAATTTGATGGTCTTATAGGTGGAAACTTATTAGACGACTTAGGTGCAGTCGTAGATTACAAAAAAAGAGAAATCACCGTTAATAACGTCAAACTTGATATGTTTATGCGAGTATCCGACAAAATATGTAATTTAGAAACAAATATGACCGACATGTTTCGAATGAATGACCTCAACTATAAAACTAGAAGTTTGTTAGACCCAGTATTAGAGAAATTCAAGGTATTATTCTATAAGGAAGGCGACAACTTAACTTTTACGAACGTAATCAAACATAAAATATTAACCAAAAATGATATTCCAATTTATTCAAAAGCTTATAGGTATCCTGAGATTCATAAGGAAGAAGTAGATAGACAGATAAATGAAATGCTCCAACAAGGAATAATAAGGCACTCCAGTAGCCCTTATAATAGCCCGTTGTGGGTCGTTCAGAAAAAGATAGACGCGTCTTATAAGCAAAAATGGCGCATAGTAATCGACTATAAAAAACTCAATAGTGAAACAATCGAAGACCGCTATCCAATCCCAAATATGGACGAAATTTTTGATAAGCTAGGAGGATGCATAGTTTTTTCAATACTAGACCTTGCCAAGGGCTTTCACCAAATTGAAATGAGCCCGGATGATATCCACAAAACGGCATTTTCTACTGCTAATGGTCATTATGAGTTTTTGCGCATGCCATTTGGCTTACGTAACGCACCATCTACATTCCAAAGGCTCATGAATAACTTGCTTAATCCGTATATTGGACATATCTGTCTTGTCTACATGGATGACATTCTCATATTTTCAAAAAATATTGAAGAACATGTTGAACACATCTCCACAGTATTCAGTTGTCTCGCAAACGCAAACCTCAAATTGCAAGTTGATAAGTGCGAATTTGCAAAAACTGAAATAGAATTTTTAGGTCACGTTATAAATGTAAACGGGCTTAAGCCTAGTCCTAAGAAGGTCGAAACTATTGATAGAATAAAACTGCCCACGAACCAAAAACAAATTAAATCGTTCTTAGGCATGACTGGATATTTGCGACGCTACATAAGGGATTATTCAAAAATAGCGCAAAATCTAAACAAGTACTTAAAGAAGAACACAAGAGTAAACCTTAACGATGCCGAATACATTGAGGCATTCGACAAGTTAAAAGAACTAATTAAAAGTGACCCGGTTGTAGTGTATCCGAATTTTGAAAAGCAATTTACTCTCGTTACTGATGCAAGTAATTACGCATTAGGTGCTGTTCTTATGCAGAGCGATAAAGTTATTTGTTATGCCAGCCGTAAACTAAAACCATCTGAACTTAATTACAGCCCTATAGAAAAAGAGCTTCTAGCAATTATTTGGGCTACTAAACATTTAAAGTATTATTTATACGGCCGTAGGTTTACTATCAAAACCGATCATCGTCCTTTAGTTTGGCTGAACAATCTAAAGGAACCAAATCTCAAGCTACAGAGATGGAAAATCCAGTTAAACGAGTTCGATTTTGATATAGTGTTTATTAAAGGCAAAGAAAATGTTTTAGCGGACGGCCTAAGTAGAATAGTAGAAGACGAAACGCCAACATTATCAGAAAACACTGTAAAAACTATTGACATTAAAGACACAGACATATTTTTGATAGAAAACGATGAAATTTCGCCAACTCACGAAACTAAAGATGTTGAGATAGATTTTTCAACAGACTTAATTCAATTATTCACTAGTGACTGCGTAGATTTAGAAACAGTACATAGTGCCGAATCCGATGATCTTAACTTTATAAAATTAACTGAAAAAGCTCTTAACGTATTTAAATTACAAATCGTAATAAAAGAATCAGAGACAGAGTCACGATCCACCAAAATCTTGTACAAAAATAAAATAAGGCATCTTCTTCAAACTAATGGCAATCATGCAAATATATTAAAATTTATGCAAGAAACACTTCCAGAAAAAGGACTGATTGCTGTCTATTGTGAGAATATTACAATATACCTCATATTTCAAGAATACTACAGGCAACATTTTGCAAGTAATAAGAATATAATTGTACTCAAGTCAGGGTTATTATTAAGCGATATTACTGATAAAGAAAAACTTGTAAACCTTATTGAAAAAGAACATTTAAGAAATAATCACAGAGGTATAAACGAAGTACTTTTAGAGATTAAAAAATTGTATTACTATCCGAATTTACAAAAAGAAATTCAAAAATTTATAAACAACTGTAAAATTTGTAACCTTGCTAAATTTGATCGTAGTCCAATCAAACATAAGTTAAACATTACTGAGACGCCAACAAAGCATAATGAAATTGTACATGTCGATATTTGGTTTCCCCAAAGAAACATTATGTATCTTACAACAATAGATAGGCTCACTAAATATGCTACAGCTCATCATTTAAAAGATCGTTCATGGATATCTTTATTAAAAGCATTAAAAGAAAGAGTACAGCACCTAGGAAAACCAGATACAATAATTGCAGACAATGAATTTAACATAGGCTGCATTAAACAATTTTTATTAGAACACGAAATACAACTTCACCTAACAACACCATATAAGAAAACAGGAAACTCGGATGTCGAAAGGTTACACTCAACATTAAATGAACATATTCGTATCTTTAAAGCAGACATAAAAAACAAGGACACTGTTTTTAGCAATGTGTTCAAAGCTATGATCCATTACAACAATACAATACATTCAAGTACAAAAATTAAGCCAATACATTTGTTAAATAATATACTTAGTAACGAAGAAATTCAAGAAATGTCTAAAAAGATACATTTAAAAAAACAAAAATTGTATCTTAGCGATAAACAAGAACAAGACGATAACTTTGAAAATGAATTTGTCAAGAACTATAAAATCGGAAAATCAAATCCAAAGTACAAGCAAATCAAAGATCACAAAAAAGATGGAAACTACTTACTTTCAAATGATGACCCACCAAAAAAGATTTATAAAGATCAGGTCAAAAGGAAATACAAATTTCAAAATTCTAACCAACATGAAGAACCACATGAGAATGACCCATAGCTAATTAATTTGAATAACATTTTCAACTCTTGAATCCTATGTTAAGAATATTATATACTACTTACTATAACCATCTTTGTAACTTTTACCTTCAACAATTATTGTTGAATCTTACGCTGGGGGAGTCATATATAAATACCCTAGTTTGTATTTATAATAAGCACTAGTTCTAAGCTTTATTACAATATACTAAAGCTCTTATAATAAAGCCTATTCTTAGCTTTAAGCAAACCAATAGGAATATGATAAGCTCAGTTTAGTTTGGAACGTGCGACGAAGCACTTCGAAATAAATTCAATTATAATAAAATATATATAAAAGTGTTTAATTGCAACACGAGTTGCAAACACCATTTCCTACGTTAATCAACGAAGATTGGCGTACCTTTAACTATATATATATATAAATATATATCTAAATAAACAAAAAATTTAAATACTGATATTGCAGAAACATAAACAAGCCAAACATCGCAGTTTTCTACTTATTGTCTACCATGAAAATTAAAAAAAAAAAAACGAAGGAAGATATTAATTAAATTTAATGCCTGTCTAAAAACCCGGACAGACTAAAGGACCAAGCCAGGGATATAACCGTTATGAAAACTTTGCCAGCTGTATTGCATTACGCCTTTAATTTTATTACACGCCAACAGCAACAACGAGGAGGAAAATGTTGCTCTGCAGTCCATAAAATAGAGGGAAAACACTTGTAAAATCAAGCAGCAGTCTTGTATCTCATGTAACATGGCGCCAACTCAGTTTAATTGTATAGAGTTGGTGGTTAGGGATAGGTACGGGCTTGGGGTAGTTGAAGTCAGACGAGGCGAGTTTATTATTTAATACTTTTTATGTCGTGCGTAGAAATTAGCAGCCATAAATCAATGAAACTGCTTTAGCAAGTCTGCAATTAGCTTGGGAAGTGACTTCTGGGACGCCTTGGACTAGAGAGTTGTGAATGTGAGAGAGCTTTCCGCTTGTAAGTAGTTTTTATTGTACGTATAAGGGTACTTTAAAGTCTCCATAATATCACAGCTACTAATAGTATAGGCACTTAGTAGTCAGCTTTTTTTACTGAAGCTTCATCAACTGCCCAGTTATAGCCCAGCTGATTCATTATGATGCCACCAAAATGCGAATGTGTACCTCATTCGATAAACGAGTAATGCACAAGACTACGAAAGCAAGTAATTTTGGTAGCTTACTGGTTGGTTCAAAAAAAGAAGGTTGATACACATATTTTGGTCCACTCTTTACTTACTGCGCCTTAATTCCCGCAATTGGCATATTACTCACAGCCGTGTAATCCTCAAGTTGTACCAAAGTTACTGTAAAGTTGGTTTTTATAATTGGCTCATCCGAACAGGGAAAAACGCGTGTATTATAAGGTTCAAACCGTGTCATCGTATACGAGTTAGTTCGATTATTGTAGGAACACTTATAGTAGGCCCTTGTTTTGTCCATCATTCCGCTAAAGAGTGTGTTTATCTCGCCCAGCCACATGCGATTGTTTAATGTGATTAGAAATCGTTCGTTTTTTCTCTGCCATGTAGTCGTATTAACAGTTATTCGCCGTCCAGTAGTTTTTCTTATAAGGTAAGGTTCACTGAGCTTCACTGTGAAGTCTCTTCTCCGAGGTCCCAGTTCTGCCATTATGTTTAGTATATAGTGCCGCTGTTCCACATCTTTCGGTAAAATATTTGCTTATTGTTTGGTCGGCACTCACAGTTTTGAACCGAATAAAACAGGCACAACATAATAACAAGATTTGCTTGTTTCCAAAAAAGTAGATATAATAAAAAAAAATATATATATCAAAATACACTAGGTATCGCTATGAAATGCAAGCGCCATCATGGAAAAACGACAACAGTACTTGGGAGAAGCTATACGGGAGGTACTTGGTGAAGAAGTTCCGAACCACCCGGAACATATTTCGTGATGCAGTCCAAAAAATGCGGTATGCATTTCGACAAAAAATTTGGGAAATAGTTCGAGAAATACTTTGCGCAGTATCTGATGGTAAGTAGCTCAGAACGTTCTTCGAAAGTTGTTTAGGAAGAAGAACCAGATGCACTTTTCACGGATTTTTTGGTAACTCGTTCAGGAAGAACCCTTAAAATATTTTTAAGAAGAACTACTAAATTGGCTATCAGAAGTAAGCCTGAAGTACTTACGAGAAGATATCCCGAATAACTAACAACAAAAAATTGAAAATTGAAAGAATTGAAAATTTAAAGCTGTGGTTGGCAACGAAAGTAAAGAGGTTGCTAATGGCAGTGAATAAATGGTCATATGTAAGCATATTTTAAAGAGCAGGAAAAGCTAATCCTTAACCGTTCCCGTAACAAATTTTCATTATGACTCGACGGAAGTGTTGGCCGAAGCCATGTACCAAGTTCTGGGCGCTCATTGACCTAACACATTTACATTTTTTGTGTGCACACTCACAACTTTTCTCTGCTCACACCAATTTTGTCATTGTTTCTCCTGCCGACCTCTGCTTTAAAGCAACTCTTTGGCCGAACATAAAAAACTCTTTAAAAATTATTGTAAAAGCTTAAATAAATAAAAGCAACCTATACGATTTGGAAGAGAGAACACAAAACCCGCTGACCAGTGCCCAAGGTTATGCAATGGCCGTGGTCTCCCGCCGTTTCAACTAATAAAACGTGCACTAAATATTTATGAATTTTCATTTTACGACACCTTTGAAAGCAGCTGCAAAAACAGTGTTAAAAACAAAATGAAATAAAACAAAAAAGTTGAATTTGTTATATAATTTAAAGTTGCACAAAAACAAAGAAAATAACAAAGCCGGACAGCAGAAAAAAAGAAGCGAGAAACGAAATTAACATAAACCGTAAAAATGTTCTGCGGCGTAACTTGCAGCCTCGACCGAATGGCAGCATAAACAAGAGCAACAACAGAAAGCGGAAGTGAAAGAGAGAGTGCAAAAGTAACAGCGAAAACAAAAAGTAAAAAGAAATCACGTACTACAATTATACAAAAGAGAAATAACAACAACAACAACTACGGCACTTAAATGAGATTTGAGGCTTTTGCGGCAACTCCCAAAGCAGAACGAAAGAAGAAAATGAGAAAATTGTTAAAGGCCGGCAAAAAGTAAAGCATTTAAAAAATACTGAAATTTTTTTTATTTTGAAATTAACCGTGAAAAAACAAACAACAGCAAATAACTAAAAAATGCATAGAATCGAGTCGCAGTACGAAAGCGAGATACTCTGCAAACTTTTTTTTCAATAAAAAAATTCTTTTACTGCGTCTCTTTATCTCAATACGAATTTATTATATACAGTATAGCAGTCTATAACTTTCTTAGTTGCGAAAAGATTTAACCGTCTTTTCAAAATATTGCCTACAACATCTTTGAAAATGTCAAGAGCGAAAAGATGATGAATGCGGGCGTAATTTAGGCAATTCGACGAGTCAGCATAGTTTCTTCACACGACAGCATCTAACCGTTTGTTGGAGGACAATATTTAACATTCGACAAATTAAAATTGTAAACCTTTAAATCTTAAAATACCTCATAGATTTGGTATTTAGTATTAAGCAAATTACCCGTTTTCGAGATTTTCACTTTGTAAACATATATAAGCGCGCATTTGACAGATCTCGCTCTACATATGTACATTAAAGCGAAACAAAGCTGTTCTTAATTCACACAAAACAAAATAAAGTAAACAGCAACCCTCACAATACCGTTCGAGGACCTGATAAGTACCTCTGCAATTTTGAAAAACTAAAGATGCAGATCGAAATCCTCGAAAAGACACACGAATACAAAGTCGACACTGCCAATTTCTTTGTTGATTATAAAGAAGCATTTGATATCCTGTTTGAAAGGTAGGAAAGAGCTTATCCGAAACTTTCAGCTCCAAGCGAGGTTTCAGACCTTGACCTCTCGTCCTATAAATTTGTCCAATAACTAGCTTACGTAGATAATATCGGGTTTGCGGCTGTTGGAAGATAATCTATCTGGGTGGGTTTGGCTGTAAATGAGAGCAAGCACTCACAGATTGATGTTGAAAACTCTACTTTTGATGTTGTGAATGATTTCGTCTACCTTGGCATTACCGAAACAATGAAGTCCTATTATTCAGTGAATCGCTCTTTCCAATAGGTGTTACTTTGGTATCAGCGGGCAAATGAGTTACTCTCACCAGACAAAATGAATATTCTATAAGATGCACATACTTTTCGTTACTCTATGGACTTATTGGAGTGTTTATGAGGAAAGTACTCCGTAAGATCTTTGGCCAACTACACTTTGGTAACGAGTACCGCCCTCGGTGGAACCACGAACTCTATGAGCGCTACGACGAGATTGAGATAGATAAGCGAATTAATATCCAGCGGCTCTGCTGACTGGGCCACGTTGTGCGTATGGTCAAAAAAGGTGCTAGAGAAAGGGGCGACCATGTATAGAGTACACTAGCTAGTTTTGGTATGTTTGGTATCATGTTCAGACAAACACTTCCCCTGATTCCGAAATCAACAGCGGCCTATGAATTTAACACATGTCTCAAGAAAAGGAAGAGGAGGTTGAAGAGGAAGGGGAACGGGAAGATATATACAAATATTCTCTACTTTGAGATGGGCACGGGAGTTGATGAGCGAAGCGGGAAAGTTTGCAGAAAAACGAAGTTTATGCGGTTAGCTAGATATTATAATTAAACAAAAAAAAGAAGGTCCCCGAGACTTAGCTTAACAGTGAAAGGTATACTTAAATGGGAAACTTGAGGAATACTTAATTAGGTAATCTGACCGTTTCGTCGGATTTAATCAAATTCTTTTTTGGGCTGTGTATAAAAACACATCAGTAGCCGACCTTTTTTTTAAAGTTCATAACAAAACTGAAACTGACAATAGTCAAATCGAGAGAAAACAAGCGAAATAGAAATGTTACCTTGATATAAACGATCAGGAGGATAAACGTGGGGACATGGCTATATTGATTTGCGAGTTGATCATTTTCTTATAATTCAATGTCACTATGTCACTTCCTGTCCTGTGTTTGCACACATCTATAATAATACTCATTACGCCATGTTTGCAGTGTATTAAGATGCTGTGACACTTTTTGACCTAGCTGACGGCTAAACATCGATCCAAGTTTCTCGCACAGTGTTTATTTAGGTTAACACAGTGCAACAAAATAATTAAAAATCTTGTTTATACTTATGTGTATGTGTGTGTGTAAGTGTGTGTGTTTATGTGAGAGTGTGCGTGGCCAACATGCTTTTAGGCGCCTGCATATCCAACAAATACATTGTTTGCTCTAGCAAATTGCTTATGAAATTGCAAACAAAGCTTATTGTTTACCCAAAGCGCGAAACGTGTGAATTATAGCATACTTTTTGGGGCCCAAATGGTGAAAATTAATTGTTCTTGCCAAGGGGAAGTTGCACCCTGCCTCTGATACAAAATGTAAGTTGCAGCACTCAACATTAAAATTTAATAAGTTTCATTGGCTGTATTGCATATCCACAGGGCTCAATTTGGTCAATAAGTTTCGGTACATAGTGTCAATTGTTGCTTATGTAAATTCAACGAATATATAGGTCAATGTCGTCAGGGTTGGCCAGCTAATTGACTGATGCCCATAGCTAACGTTATCGTAGGAGCTGGGCAGATTTGACGGTTGAAAAGCTATGAAAAACAGCAATGTTTAGAAAGTGATTTCGTTGAGCTGATTATGTTTATTGACTCTTGCCAATAGGGGTTACTTTAGCCTCAGTAGGCAAATGAGTAGTAGAGACCACTCCCGCCAGACGAAACTACCACTTTACTTGCCCTTGGAGTGTTTTAGCGGAAAGTACTCCGTAAGATCTTTGGCCCTTTACGCGTTGGCAACGTCTACCGCACCCGATGGAACGACGAACTCTATGAGCTCTATGACGACATTGACATAGTAAAGCGAATTAAGATACAGCGGCTCCACTGGCTAGGCTTGATAGAGTCCGGAATGGCCATACAAAATTTAGCCCAAATGCGATGGATACCAACCTTCTGCAAGGAAACTTCGAATTGATGCGAACGTCGAAGATAGTATACAGCAGAGTTTCAAGTTATGAAGACCATCAGTGCACTTCATAAAGATGATTTCCTTATTGGCTGCTTATGTTTTGTAGACTTAGGTTAATATATGGCTAGCGAACCATAAGAAAATCTTGAAAAAAACACAAGTAATAGAAAACCGGAAGACTTCAAAGTATTAGTAAACTATTCTGCATTGGTCCTTAAAACGCTCAAAACATCAAAGTCATCCATAACGGACTGTATATATGTTGCTCACACATTGTTTTCAGAGACACTACGCGCTAATACAATATTTACGATTTTGAAAAATCGTTGGAGCCCAAGCCACAAAAGTTAACAAGGGAGCACTCCTCCTTTAATAATGGCTGTTCACAACTAAAGCAGACAATTCAAAAAGAAGGGAACCTGTGGACTAATTTGACTAGATTTAGAAGGAAGCTAAGTTCACACTGTTAAAGGTGCGATTTACAATGATTCATGGATCATAAACGGAAGACCATGGCAGGGGGCATCAAGCTTGAATAACATGTGAAGAACGTCTTTAATTTGTCAAATTTCGCGGACTTCCAGCACAAAGTAGAGCGGCTCGGCCAACCGACATACTATAACATTATATCAAACTGAGCCAGCGCATATACTTAAGTAATGGAGTACAACTGGTAGATACGAACGAGGCCACTAAAACTGCTTCGGTATTTTGAAGTTTCCCATAGAGCTGAGTCATCTCTCTAGCATGAAATATACTTACTTTTGCTGGATGCGACTTCCAGTTGAATCTAGTACAGTACTTGTAACCATAAGGCAGCCAATATAAGCAGGTATCTTAAAAGTGGAACTAAGCAAGGAAGCATATTAATTAATTAAATTAAATGAATAAATTATAAATTTTTTGTAGTCCAGAAACTATGAAAGCGAGCAGAAGTAACTACCGATATGGAATGAAATTGGATATATGGAACTAAACCTGCCCGTTCCTATTTCCCTTCCCGTTTCCGTTCCCCTTCACGTTCTCCTTTCTCTTCCTTATCATTCTTTTCTCTTTCTCATTTCTTTCTCTTCTTCTTCCACTTCCTTTTCATCATATTGGTACGGCTTGTTTGAAAGTTTGCATGTTCCCACAATTCTTAATGCCATTTTATTTATATTTTAATCTAATATGCATTACAAAAGTTGCATTCCCAAGAAATACTATGGACCCTGGTACAATAAGTAACACATGTGCATATGTCAAATAATTTCGGGAACCAAAAGTCGCCAATGAGATACACTGTAATTTTCGACAAGGGAAACTGAACTATATACATAAGGAACCAGCATATAGTGCTTTCGCATGAACCATCTTCAAAGTATATTTCAACATTTAAGACGCAATTGTAAACCACGACAGAGTTTTTGTATCTCAAGCAGTAAGATTCCCGAGCAACATGAGCTTTGTCGACTTCGCATCTGTTAAAATATATAATTTAAATTCGAAATCAGTGCCCCAAAAAGGTATATTTTAGACATACGTAGTATTGTTTTTACCACCTCAGCAGGTCAAAGCTTGTCGTATGAGGCGACTAACAATGATACTGGGTTCTTTTCGAGACCAGTAGAGCCACCCCAGCCCTTAAAGGGGTTGTGTATTTACTAATGTATTTACATCAGGCCGTAACCCGATAACGGGTTGTTATGGCCAGTCAAGTAAGTAAGTAAGTAAGTAGATCTGGTAAGAGTAAAAGTCTAAATTTTAAAGCTAACACACTCTTACCAAATTCAGCTGCAGGGCATATCTTAACAACTGAGCCCACAAACTTGTTATGCCAGCGAATTCCCGTTGCAAAACTGAAGTAAGCTCCACAAAACAAGTCACGTTTAAGGCTTTCGCATAGTTAAGAGCTCGTTTTGACATACAAATCGTGAACGGAAGTGCCTATATTGTGCACGGATAATTGTATTGCATAATTTCGAGCACGCTCCCAGTAAGCGGGACACATAAATACGCCTTGAAATATGCAGTAATATTTTGCCGCACACGCTCACTACTTTTCTCATTACAAATTGGATTTTGCAGTCACATTTCGTTTATTACGTTAGTAAAAAACAAAAAAAAGTAGCAACAATCTATGCAAATTTCTCTATGTGTATGTGTGAAGCGCTTTGCTATCTGCTGCATTTTCTTTTTGCTGTGCATTTTCCATAGCATACTTTTGTGCGCGGTTTCATGCTGCACGTACTGCAGCGGCATTTTGTTTGCATCTTATTATTATTTCTATTATTATTATTATTATTATTGTTGCCTTTATACACAAATACACAGTTGAGTGCCGAGTGCCAAGTTTATTGTGAAAATATAATTCAGTGCGGAATCTTTTTCAGAGTGTATGTGTTTGTGTGCAAAATTAGCAGTGCAACGTGATAATAATAAAATTTGGTGTATTTCGCGTTTCCAAAGTAAAGAAGAAGTTTATTGTCTGAAAATACGCAGATTATATAATCATAGTTGGAATATATTTACTATGTGCCAGGCTTTTGTTTTGCGCTCTTTTGAGTACTTCGGATGCCTGCGCTTAAAAGCGGTTTTCTTTATTTTCGGAACACCTTTTGAAACACGTTAAACCTGCTGTATTATATATAATGAAATTTGCTGAAGTATGAAAACATAAAAAGGACTCTTATAGTATTATGAAATAATATGTTTATTTCAGGCCAATTTTGATCAACTTGAGCACCATTAACTATAATTTGTCTAAGTTAAGGAGCAACTATTTAGGTATGAGTGATTGCTGGACTAGCTATACAGCATGGTTTTATTCACTTTAATCTTCACATAAACTTGAAATTCTAAATTTTGAACAATTCAAGACTTTAAAATGAAACAAGTAGAGCGTAAGTTTTACTAGAAGTAATTGATTATAAGACTTCAATATAAACCCTTTCGCTTAGAAAGGAATGCTTGCCAGAAGTGCGGTAGTGCTTTGATATCGCTCATCTTCTCATTTTTGTTGTGCATCGATGTTAGCCAACTTCAAACATATTCATATCCAGCTCGTTTTGCTTTATGACTCTGAAGCATGTGTGGTGACGTAGTCATGTCCTTTAGGTGTGTGACCGAAAATTGCTCAGTAAAATGTTTGGCTTACATTAATACACTCCAAGCAAAAAGGAGCAGAAAAGGTCTTCAATGTGGAAGGCGGCGAATATGCAAGGCATGTCTCCATTCAAAGTGCCAGGTAAGGAACGCGCTGCTTACCTTTAGTATCCCAGAGTGGAGCAAGCATGCCCAATCAGAAGTACCTTGTGGAATGCAGTTCATCTAGCCATAAATGGGTAACGGCTTGTTTTTTCTAATCAGGAAGAAGGAATTTAAGCGAAATTATAATTAAACCTCGTTAGACAATGAAATAATGCACAAAGCTATAAAAGTAAAAAAAAAAACAAACAAAAACAAAGTACCTAGCACTAGTAGTAATGGTCGTAGAAGCACATTCCAGTGGTCGTTCATATCCTTCATCTCTTCCACAAGATTCTGATCTTTATTTTTTAAGACGTGATAGTTTAGATACGGTTTACGGATGTTCGAGTGCAACACCTAGTAACATTTAGAAATTATGGAACCGTTACCATATTCTCATTTACAGACGAACTGCTCTCGTTGTGCTGTCTATATTACTTACAGCTATAAGAAAATCTACACGTAAATGTAGCAGCTTGTGAATAAAAGATTCAATACCCTTGGTAAATGACTCCTGCACTTGTGCAGTTATCTGTTCGCTTTAAAAGCCAGTCCACCGAATTTCCAGAGACAAATGCAAAAATTGCTAGATTCGAAGAGTCAAAATTCATCTGCGTTCCAAAATGGTGAAACTATGGCCGTATTAATGCACAAACCAAAATGCTAACTCATTAATAGTGACCTACATCTGGTCGCAGCCCGGTAACGAGTTGTTATAGCCAGATAAGAAGAAGAACAATGCAAGAGTCCAGCTTCATCAAACATTTTTGTATAATACCAATTGACGGAGAAAGCAACCTGATCTTTTTATATAGCTCGTTTTCCCGGCTCAATTTCCGACCTTTAGAGTTATTGTTGCTAAATATAAAGTTTGTGACTTTCCTTCTCTTGAAAGTTTAATAACTATCATGAAGAGTGGTTAAGGACCTGTGAAAATTATTAATCGATCTGAATACTGCATCACCATTGATTGTTAATCTCAGAAGTCACTTAAGAACACCCAAATGCTTGTCATTATCATTCGCATTACATTTCCATTTGCTGCTTTAGTTTTTACATTCTTCCTTTATTTCCGTCTTTCACTAGTTCCGTAAAGAACCCTCACATGACGTTCGCTTTGCCAGGGCTCCTTCAAACATTTAATATGCTTTCATTTGAGTTGTCCTTTTGCTTTCTTGAAATTTTTCTAACATTTTGTTATTGCTACCACAATGTCCTCGCTTCATTAAAAAACTTTTTTCCTTTATATATATATTTTTTTTTTTTTTGCTTTTGTTCTTTGTAATTTTTACTCATAGTTTTTGCTGAAAACTTCATTTCTACTAAGTGAACTTGTTAAGTTTTCCTACCCAGACCAGGCCCTGGCCCACTTCCCTTTGTTGTTGTTGCTGTTGTATGCTTTTATTATGAGTGGGAAATGGCTTGAAGCCTTTGGCTGCCGCTGCCGTTGACACTTCTTTGTTAATTCTTTTATGTTTTTCATTGCCGCCCTTTGCTGCAACTGCTTTAAGCGCATTATGTGAGAATGAAGCACAGTGGATCAAATGGAAATTGGCTTCATTAAAAATATCATTATGTTGAAATACATATAAGACGAAAATACCTTTACCTTCTTACTATTCCGAGAAGTAGTTGTTTTCTTAACCAGTTCGAAACAGGATATCCGAAAACTTTAACTACTTGAATTCTTCTTTCAAACAGACCTTTTTTAAATGGGTTTAGTATCATAATTTTCGCATTATGTGAAAATGAAGCACAGTGGATCAAATGGCAATTCGCCTTCATTAAAAATATTATTATGTGTAAATACATATAAGACGAAAATCTCTTCACCTTCTTACTATTCCAAGAAGAAATTGTTTTCTTAACCAGTTAGGTTAGGGTTTAGTTTCATAATTTTCAAAAATCAAAATAAAAAAACGACTTTTGTTACTCAGTAATTTCTCGATCGATTTGTGAATGGTTTTATCGATAGCTCGGTAAGTAATCGGAATTTCCCAAAAAAATTCCTTTTTTTTAGTACATGAAAAAATCTCAGAAATCTTAGCGTCGAAGAAAGGAACCTCGAAAAATAGACCTTAGCTGAATGCGGAATCAGCGACACGGTATGTTTTAGCCAAGTACATCAAATTGTGTTCAAATTTGTTGCCCAGTGTAATTTCAGGAAATCAAATTATTAGTGAAGTGTATAATTTAAGTGTTTCTCAACAATTTGTCGAATGAGGTCTTATCTGAAATCTTTTTTCACCTAGAACTTCTACTCGATTGCTTTGTTTTCGATTTAATGTCAACATCTTGACATTCAGCCCACTGTGCAATAACACCCTCAATAATGGCGCCAGCAACTGTAAATGGAATTTTAAATGCTGCTTTGCTAAACTTTACAATAAATTATAATTAAGTAGATTAACATGGGTGAAAACTTTTGGCTAAAGCAACAAATTTTTGCTGACTTTACAGTGCACAATGAAAAGTGCATCAAATTTCAATTAAATCGTGCACACATCAACACTTCATAAACAGGACCCAAAGATGCATTGCTGGAATCAACGTAGCGTTACCAAACAGCCTGTAAAATCAGTTGGCTGCCCTTGCAGACAGACAGACAGACAGAGGTATAGAGAGAGACACACACAGTCAGCGGACACATACTACATAGACAGAGTGAGACCATTGCACATTCAGTCAAGTTAAATGAACCGCATCTATTGACTATCTACACGTAGTCCTCATTGTTGTAGTAGTGGTAATAGGAGGACAACGAGCAGCGGCCGTGTTGAGCAAATTTTGCTATTCGAAGGCAACATAAATTTTTCAAACGATTGACTCAGCAAAATGACCATGAATGTGTGACATCAGCAATGCCAAGAGTTCACCAACAACAACAACAAGAGCATAATCATCAACGAAATAATCATCATTATCATAACCATCATCATCATCGTGAACCTTATGGACGTCCTGGAGCTGGACAGCGCACAAATGTCCGCAGGTAAACACGTGCAATGCCAGGGCTTCCGTTATCAGTCCGCTTGTTTGCCAGACGTAGAGCCATTGAATTGAGTATACGCCCTGCTGTCTATGTTTGTCTGCTTATTGGCGCTTTGAAGTCCATAAAATTTGTACAATTTTGTCGGTAGCTACTCAGCTGCCTTTTGTGTGTGTGTGTGTGTGTGTAAGTGTGTGTTGCTTTCTTTGCAAAGGTTGAAAATTAACTTTCAAAGATTTTCGCAACAACGAAATTGTTTGACGTTTCATTTGCGGTTCAATGGGTTTTCCGGTTAGAACGTGTTAAAGTTGCAAGCAGCGCGCATACACTGCGAATGCTTTATTTGATGTGACAAGCATGAGAATGCATAAATAAGCCAGCAAGGAGCCCACAAAGTGACCGGAAATAATACCTTCGTGTCAGATTAAAAACAAAATTACTTAGTTTTTGTAGCGTTTAACAATTTAATCATGCTTAGTTAAGTTTCTATTATTTTAGAGCAAGACAATATTGGACTGAGGGCTTTTAAACTGCAAGTTATAAAAGATCTGTTTCATTAAAATTTCATTTCAAACATTTTTTGCAAGCCGTTGGAAATACGTTTTATCAAAACATTACTTCATATAAGAAAAGAAAACAGGAATAGTACGATTTTGAAACAATAAAACAGATTCTGTTAAACAGTGTCCATTTTGCATTTCTCAAATTTTCAAAAAGTAGCACTATTTGTGGTGCAGAAATACAAAAAAAGTGCATTTGCTCGAATATCCAGATGATAACGATATTACTGGTCGTGCTTAGGGAGCAGTTACGGGAGCCTCTGCGGATATTGAAAGAGAATCTGCCACCCGACGGTTGTATTTGAAAACAAGCCAAAATATTTATTTCGACTTTCAGATGACAGGAAGTATGTTTTTGATGTTGTCAAGGATTTTGTCTACCTTGACACCACAGTCACAAAGAACCTCCGTTGATAGTAACAGGTAGCGAGCACATTAACTAACTTTGATATGACAGAGCAAAGCCGACTGCCTGGAGGAGTGATATGCATCAGACCGTAATACGGTAAAGGGTTGCTATGACCAGTTAAGAAGAAACTCTATTTGAATGGCTGTACCAGTTGAACCATTACTTAAACGAACGAAAATTCGTATCTGACAAGAGCATATGTTGATTCAAAACTAAGATTGAACTTTAAGCAATCAAATGTCAAAAGATCTTCCCTCACCCTGAATATACGCCAGTGTTCTGATGGAACAAGGTGAACGTATCGCCATTAAGCTGTTTCCGCCTTAACCAAGTTTAGTTATTTTTTTAGTATTAAGTAATGTTTTGTTGTACGGCGACGTCGGAAAAATGAAACTTATGAAAATTCAAATGAATGTGAGACAGAAGATGAAGAGCTAGTACCTTTCGTACAAAAAAAAAGTACATTTCTTCGAGGCTGAAAAAGTTTCTTAGTCAAGTGTTGATGTTCTCAACTAGAATACATTCTACGCCTAGAGTATAGTTTATACGGGAATACATTTCCATTACGCACCCAAAAACGGTGGTAGAACGATGCTGGAGCCATCTGAACTTTTAGAACAAAGGCACAATGCAACTTATGACAATTTTTGTATATCAAAACCCGATTAATCTTTTACTCACAACCCTCTTGCCTGTCTCTAGGTAAATCATATTCTGCTTCCGCTTTCTCTTCGCAATCTCCTTCCGGCTACCCTTCTCATTCCAATATGTTGGCCTTTCTTGACTCTGAAAATTTTAAAAGGAAGAAAAGTCGGCTTTGAGGTTATGTGTAATGTTTTGTGGTTTTACGCTCTTTTGTCTACCAAAATAGTTTTTTTTTTTTCAAATTTCCATTTTTTTACTACATGCCTCGTTCCAGTAGCTACAAAAGGGGATCAACCCGATTTACGTTTCACTACAATGTTTATCGAAACTTCGGCAACATATATCTTATCTTGCAGTTGAGATTTTCTAGAAAAAAATGACAATAGTTGAAACAGTTTCAAAAATAAATCATTTCTACCCAAGCATATCTTATATGTAAAATAAAGACGGTTATTTCATTCAGACTTTGGTTTCAAGCTGGGAAATAAAGCAACGCTTGTCGTATATATGATGGGAATTATTGATGGGTCTTTATTCTAAGTTAATCACTTTACAACGGACTTTAATAAAGATAACTTATCAAAGAAACTTAATAATACTTTAAAAACAAAGGTTAGAGTCGATACATTGGAGAAACTGCTTGGCATATACAGTTCAAATGGCTCGATTCGGTAATATGCGCGTCATCTCCGCATACATTGCATATATCCTCTGTTATTCCATAAGTTCGTAATAAAATAAGAAAAACATTTCTGCCGCAGACTTTTCTAGAGGAATTAAGATCTCAACTTCCGTCTGAGCAAAATCAACATCAATAGTCGGGTCTCTTGGAAATTGGGCTTTCCAAGCGAATAAAGGTGCAAATACCAAAACAGCTCGCTGCCGTTTGTCTCCGATTGTATAAAATAGTACAGAATATAACACAAAATATCACAAATTCAATGTATTTATTTGTGTTGAAACTAACAAACAGTATGTTGTTATCGATGTATACCGATTAGCATAATATCTGTATCGATAAGTTTGACGATAATACAATAGTCCTGTAAAAGTGTAAGCAAGCGAAGCACACGCATATTTGGTAGTAAGATAAATAAACTCTAAGCGCTAATAAATATCAACAGGTTATGGACCCAGAACGCTTAAAACTGCGCCAATATGCTTAATAAATAAAGTGCAAGTGAAAATTAAGTAGTAACATTTGTGAAAGAGTCAAATAAAATAAAATAATTTTCACAGGAATTGCGGCGCCTACAGTCGCATGTATGTGTTCGTTGCGTTAGAAAGCAAGCGACGCCAACAAAGTCGCGGTTTAGTTTGAAAACACAAAAACAGTGTTAAAAGTTGCGTAAAAGCAGTGTGGAAAATCGTGGTAATGAAAAACAAAACATAAACAGAAGTTAAAATTGCTGAAACAGTGCAAAAATAAATTTATTTAACAATGAGCTACGCAAATATAAAAATTGATCCTCTCGGACGAGACAATTACGACACATGGACAATTCAAATGCAAGCACTTTTATGCAAAAGCGATGGTTGGAAATATGTGAGTGGGTTATGTATAAAACCTGAAAACAGTTCTGCTGAAAAAGTTGCGGAATGGGAATCAAATGATTTAAAGGCTAAATCAGATCTAATATTGGCGATCGCAACCACAGAATTAAGACAAGTGAAAAATTGTGAAACATCAAAAGAATTATGGGACAAGCTAAAAAGTATATACCAATCAACAGGTCCCGCGCGAAAGGCACATTTATTAAAGTCGCTCATACTGCTGAAAATGCAAACCGGTGGGGACATGCACAGTCACCTGCAAAAGTTTTTTGATATCCTTGATAAAATACGTGAACTGGATATGGAAATAGTGGACGATCTTGTTACAATTTTGTTATTGTACAGTGTGCCAGATGAGTATGAACAGTTTAGAATCGCGATTGAAACCCAAGAAAAATTAATAAATCCAGAATTGTTAAAAACGAAAATGATAGAAGAATATGAAGCGCGTAAAAGAAATAACGATGAAACAGGCGTCAATGCAATGTTTACGCAGAAAAGCAACAGAAAACCACAACATAAGAATCAAAATGAAAAATTTAAATATGCTTGTTACAATTGTGGGAAAATTGGCCATAAAGCTAGTGAGTGTAAATTAAAGCCAAATGGTAAGCGTGGCAACGGCAACAACAGAAACAACGATAGTTGTGCACAAGCTAGTAAATCAGTTGTAGCAATGCAAATTACCAGTGAAAAAGACCAGTGGTGCTTAGATTCTGGAGCCACTTCTCATATGTGTGCACAAAGAAACAAATTTGATTTTCTGAAAAAGGATGTTCAAACATTAAAACTAGCAAATGATATGTCTGCTGAAGTAACCGGTAGTGGTAAAGTACTTCTACAAACAACGAATGTGTTAACGAGCTTAGACGAAACACTCTATGTTCCAGACCTGAGATCAAACTTGATGTCAGTGTCAAAAATCACAGATCATGGTTTTGAAGTTATTTTCCGCCGCAACGGTGCAGTAATTGTGGACCCAAAGTCCGGTGAGAAAATGGTAACAGCATCGCGAAAGGCAAATTTGTATTACGTAAATCAGCCAAGGGAGTGTGGCAATGTTGCACACACCGTAGAAAAGAAAAATGACCTGCAAGAATGGCACGAAATATTAGGCCATTTAAATGAAGCTGATCTAAAAAATATGATAAAAAACCAAAAGGCAGTTGGAATTAAAGCAAATGCTAGCCAAAATTTGTCGCAATGTGAAGTATGCATTCAGGGGAAGCAATCACAGAAGCCTTTTGAAAAATCAGAATCAAAGTCAAGTGAGCTATTGGAGCTCGTGCATTCTGATGTATGTGGGCCTATGCGCGTTCAGTCGCATGGTCAGTCAAAGTATTTTGTCACATTTATTGACGATAAAACAAAATGGTGCGAAATATACTTTCTTAAGCAAAAGAATGAAGTTATTGAAAAATTTAAAGAGTATAAAAATATGGTCGAGAATCGCACTGGAAAAAGGATCAAAACGTTGCGCACAGATAACGGAAAAGAATACGTAAACAACGATTTTAAGCGTCTCCTCATAGAAAAAGGTATAAAACATGAACTAACAGTCGAATATACTCCACAGCAAAACGGTGTAGCTGAGAGGAAGAACAGAACGCTAGTGGAAATGGCACGTTGTATGCTACTTCAAAGTAGTTTGTCAGCAAATTTTTGGGCTGAAGCCATCCTCACAGCAAACCACGTCAGAAACCGATGTCCATCACGCAGCTTAAATGGTGAAACTCCATACGGCATATGGGCAAACAGAAAGCCAAATGTAAGTTACTTCCGCAAATTTGGCACAACAGCGTACATGTTGGATAAAGCACCTGGAAAAGGTAAATTTCAGCCGAAGTCACTAAAGTGCATTTTCGTTGGTTATGATCCACAATCAAAAGGGTATAGAGTCTGGAGACCAAATGAAAGAAAAGTTTACAAAAGTCGTGACGTAAAATTTACTAACAAATTTGAAGAAAATGAACAGTTTCAGGAGTTCATCAATGAAAGCATACCTTCAGAATCGGAGCATGAAATTAATATACAGCTTACAAATGAGCCAGGAAATGCGAAAACCGACATACAATTATTCAAGCAAGATGAAAAACAGAAGGATTTAATACCAGAAAATCTGGTTACTCCTCTCTCAAATAAGCCAAAGCGAGGAAGAGTACGCCAAAAACTTAGCTTCACGCAAGAGAAAGTAAAGGAGGATGCAACAACAAGTACTCCGGAAACTCCGATCACATGCAAACCAAAGCGGGGAAGACCACCCAAAACACTTCGTGGTACAGATGCAGAAAAATCAAAAGAAAAGGGAAATGTTGCAAATCTCATGCAACAGTTGGACCCCATAACAGCTGACGAAGCACTTGCCTGTCCAGAGCGCGAGGCATGGAAAGAAGCAATGTCGCAGGAATATTCAGCATTGATTAAAAGCAACACATGAACTTTGGTGGATCGACCACCAAAAACAGAAATCATCAAAACAAAGTGGGTACTGCGTACAAAGTACAAAGCCGACGGGTCAATCGAAAGGCGAAAGGCAAGACTTGTTGCAAAAGGTTTTGCACAGACGCCAGGAATCAGTTACACTGAAACATTTGCACCAGTGGCACGCATGAGCTCCATTCGTATGCTCATGGCATTGTCTGTTGAATTAGGAATGGAAATTCAGCAACTGGACTTCATCAGCGCATATCTAAACGGCGAAATAAACGAAGATATTTATATAGAAGTACCAGAAGAGTTCAAAATAATATTGAATGAAAAAGAACGGAAAATGTACACGCCAAACAAGGTGTGCAAAATCCAAAAAGCACTGTATGGTTTGAAACAGTCAGGAAGACAATGGTATCGAAAATTGGATGAAAAACTCCGAGAACTGGGACTAGAACCACTTAACGCAGATCCATGCGTATACACCAAGCGACACAATGAAACATTTGTTATGATCCTCATATACGTAGACGATCTAATGGTTGCGTCAAACGACCAGAAGGCACTCGGCGACCTAAAAGGCAAACTCGCTCAAATCTTTGACATGAAAGACATGGGTCTTCTGAAATATTGTCTTGGCATTGAGTTTGAGCAAAATGTGGAAAGAAATGAAATCAAGATGAACCAAAGCAAATATGCAAACGAAGTCATCCAGCGATTTCACATGCAAGAGGCGAAGACAGTCACCACGCCGATGACACCAAACCAGAAATTAACAAGAGAGATGTCTCCAAAAAGTCCAGAGGATATATCTGAGATGAAAAACACCCCATATCAAAGCCTTATAGGTTCTCTGATGTATTTGGCTATATGTACTAGACCGGATATATCACATGCAGTAAGTTTATTGAGTCAATTTAACTCTTTTTATGGTCAACAGCACTGGGTAGCAGCAAAGAGGGTTCTTAGGTACATAAAAGGTACCACAGACGAAGGTCTCGTTTTTACGAAGACTGGCAAAAAGCTATTCGGCTACACAGATGCCGATTGGGGCTCCAACGTAGATGACCGAAAGTCATATACAGGATATGCTTTCATATACGCTAACGCAGCTGTAAGCTGGGAATCCCGCAAACAACGAACAGTAGCTTTGTCAACCACTGAAGCAGAGTACATGGCCATATCTGATGCCGCAAAAGAAGCAGTTCATCTGAAGCGTTTCATAAAAGAAGTCCTGGGCGAGCAGCACGTCGTCACAATTTTCAGCGACAACCAAGGTGCAGGCGAATTAACCAGAAATCCTGTGTTTCATAGCAGAACGAAACACATAGATATACGTCACCACTTTATACGTGACTTAGTGGAACAAGAAGAAATCACCATAAAGTATATACAAACAGAAATCATGCGAGCAGATGTATTAACCAAGGGATTGCCTACAGTAAAGCATGATGAATGCAAAATAGGTTTGGGTATGAATTAAGCGAAGAACAATGTATAAACTTTAAGTAAAGAACAATGTGTTAAGTTTTTGAAATGAATTGTAATGTAACAACATAAAGTTTGAGGGGAAGTGTTGAAACTAACAAACAGTATGTTGTTATCGATGTATACCGATTAGCATAATATCTGTATCGATAAGTTTGACGATAATACAATAGTCCTGTAAAAGTGTAAGCAAGCGAAGCACACGCATATTTGGTAGTAAGATAAATAAACTCTAAGCGCTAATAAATATCAACAATTTGTAAAAAGTATATCCGGACTTAAAAATTTATGTTAACTGTTGATAATTATAACAAAATTAAGTTTAAAGTGTATTGGGCAAATTTGCCCAGTATACAGAATTGGATTTTATTTTTTTAAAGGATAAGGGTTAAAAGGTATAGCCAACCTTAACTGTTGGTAGTCTATATAGTTAGTATTAGCGAGTGCCCAAACTTTACAAGGAGTCAAACGGGTGCCACGGCTAGTCAGTAAAGCTCTTCTTGCGCGTTGGTCTGAGAAGGATTCTAAGTCTATGATATGTTCAGATGCTATTGGCTTCTGGTACCAATCAAATTTTAATGTACCACCTTTGTGGCGTGTCCAGAAAAGGTAAGTTTTCTTCATTCTCCTGTACTTTTGTGAATTGTACGGCTTTGTCTCATATCACAAATTACAACATGGTGTGTGGCATTTCGTTCTCTTTTACCTACTTAGCTTTAGCATATATTAAATCCAAATCTTTAGGAGAAATTTGTACTGCCATTTAAACATATCTAGCAAATATTCTCACCTTTCTATTTACCTGTGAACATTTCATTAATTAAGTATACGCCAAATTGTGTCTAAACTAAGGCTGCCATCAATCCTTAATCCATATAGCTCTAAATTAACCTAATTTTTTACGCTCTCCACACTCATACACACACACACACACACACACAATGTGGGCTTGTTTGTTCAAATGCAACGTAATTTTTTACTTTGGCACTCACACGCACACACTCATTCCCGGCAATTCGTTGAAGCTTGCACCCTTGAGTATTTTTCAGATCCAAAAGCCGTAGAAAACATTTCCAACACGCACGACTTTTGCAGTTGGGCTGGCACTCCAAACTGCTATGCTGCTACTTTTTAAAGCATTTTTTTTTGTTCTTTTTTATACGATTTTTTTATTTTTTTTTTTTTAGAAAATTTACTTTCTTCAAGATAAATTATATGAGCATTTCCCAAAGGTTAACGTGATAAATTTCCGGCAGCGTAAGCAAAATACTGAAAAACCCAAATGCCCGTCTGCCTTTGGAAACTTCGATCTTGTTGGCTTTTCAGATTGTGGGTGTGTGTGTTACAGGCACACACACGGAGACACGGATATGTATGTGGTTGCGTTGCAGATAAATTGTTTATGTGTCTGTGGGGAAGCGATTAGTGTTAATGGGTTTTTCTGTAAAAATGTGTGTGATTTTTGCTTTTGCTTTAGTCGCTGACGCCCCGGTTTTTTTACGTTTTGTAACACTTTGGCCAGGGGACAACGGCGCGTATGAGCAATCGATAAAGTCACACAAACACACTCACACATACCCATAAGCAGACATATAGACAGACATTCATATGGGATTCCGTCGTACATATATTTTCAATTTCTTTTTCAACAAAATGCATATAAAGTTTAGTCTGAAATGCTTGCAATGCTGAGATTGCAGTCGTGCAAGAATTGGCAGCAAGACCAAAGAGAGTCTGGCCAGCACTCTCCGACAAGTTGAAGACGCACAGTGTGCGGGGCTGCAGCAGGATGTCCAGCATTGAGTCGAAAAGTGGCCAGGCTATTGTCGTTGTGCGACTTGGCTGGAATTTCATGTTTAAATGTCAATTTCTCAATGCGGCCAAAGTGAGCAACTTGGGAAACCCAGGGGAGCTGGTGGGGAGCTGCTTAGCTGACAGCCTGCACAGCGTGGTGCCATTTTTTCTCTCTCCCTATCTCATCGGATAATGTATTTCCTGGTCGAGTTTTCAAAAGGGTTGCTTGGTTGAGGGTCAGTTGTAATGTATGCCACACATTTTCAACGCACTTAATTTTTTGGCTGCTCTTATTTTTCAATTACTTCATTGTTGCAAGTTATGGCTGAGTTGATTTTGTGGGTGTGGCAACATTTTTTATTCACGGGAATAATGACATTTGACAATAACTACGGAATGTTAATCTTAGGTCATATGTCGATTTAAGGTATTCTTCCATATGACCACAGAATTATATGTAATGATTGATGCGAATCAACAAAATTAAATAATAAGTTCATTTAAAGAAATTTTAAGTTTATATGATCCAGCTCTTGCGTTCAAAGGCCAAGACCTCCTAACACTACAATGATATAAGTTATTAAGCGCGTTTGAAATTTCAGCATCTTGGTTGCATTGCTTAATTTGATTTGCTATAGATGGATCAGGACGTCTTGTAGCCTTGAGGACATCGAAATGTCGCCAGATGAAAGTAACACTCTATAAGACCCTCATCCTTCCCACATTGCTTATAGCGCTGAAACAAGGATAGTTACAAGATACGGATAGTACTTCGTAAGATCTTAAGCTCTACATGCTACTACTACCGCATTCAATGGAACGACGAGCTCTATGTGCTCTACGACTACATTGACTTACTCATGTTGTTCGCATGGATGAAAAGCTACTGCGAAAAAGGTCTTCAATACGGCTGTTGATGGAAGGCGACGAAGGGGCAGACCATGTCTTAGTTTGAAGGACCAGGATACCACGCTAGCTACCTTTGGTATCATCAATTGGCAAAGGCGATCACAACGCTGAGGCACCTGTAGGAATGCTTTATATTAGGGCGTAACAGGGTAACGGGTTGTTATGGCCAGTGAAGAAGAAGAACAACGCACAATATATACATTATCATCCAATATTGAAATCGGCTGAAACGATATTAAGGACTGGGCTGGGCAGCGGTCACTAAGGGTCTCAAGTGCAGGCTGATATTAAAAAATTTCGACTTGGTACGGATTGTTAGCTAGTCTCCGGCCTCTCTGATTATCAGTTGTAGTAGATGCCAGTCAGGCAGTCCCTAAGCATGTTATTCCTCTCTATCGCATTTACCTGCTTTTGAGTAGCGGCATCATCCCAATAAGTGTTCGAGCATTCCAGGTTCCAACCCTTTAAACATTGTCCTTCATACACTGCCTATGGTAGTGAACATTCAAGGTTACCCTATTCGAAGCATTTGGTTGTACATCTTTTTTCTAATGGTGGTAAATTCCAAACGCTATGCAAAACTTTGATAAAGACTTGGAAGGCTTCACTGCGCACGTTAGCTCACTGTACAAACAGCGGGTCGAAACTAAGGCATATAAATAGGAGGTGGGTCAACTTTGTTAAGACAGAAACAGCTATCACCTAGTTAACAGAAGTGCTTGTTCTCCCTAAAAAATGTGCTTCTTTCTTAAATTTTTACCACAGTCAAATTTCGTCCATGTTCTTTAATACCATCGCATACTCACTCACTGACGGTGCATCTCAATCAATTTCATAGCCCGCAATTGGCCCTACATTGTCATAAATTGCCATAGTCGAGGCACTCGCACACACACACAAACACACACGCCCAGGAATACACAGCTACAAAAACTACTTACTCTGATACCGCATCCTAGGCCCTGCCCCTACACCTGTCAATTATTTTAACAAGACAAAACGAATCAATAAGCCTTATTGAGGCCACGAGAAGGTCATACAGATTTGCAGCCGTGCGTCGAGTCAATTTATGCAATGTGCCAGCTCTTTGGCCCTATCGAAAGGTAATGCTTGATATACATACATATATGTTTTATGGATTGTTTGATGGTTTAGCAATAACTACAACAACAACAGCAAAAAGCCAGCAAATCGGTAGAGTCAACATAAAATCCCCTTTGCGTTGAAATGGCTTAATGTCACTTTATTTCAGGCGGTCTTGTCACATCTATTCGACACTTTCGCTTTGGGTATTCCTTTTTTTAGTTAGTGTTAAACTTGCTCTGCACGTTGTCCATCAGTCAAATGTATTTATATCGATTTCTGGATGCTCTCACAATCATTCGAGTGTGTGTGTGTGTGTGTGTGCTATACTTTTTGGCAATCAACACGCCCCAAATAGCTTGTCAATTATTTGGCAATTTTGTGCCACGGTGACAATGGGATTTGCTGCATTTCATTTAATATAGAGCTTCTAGTGGCGAAAGTGTGGAAAGCGTGGGCGGATACGGCCGATAACTTAAATCAACAACGCGCAGCTGTTATAAATAAAGATTTGACATACATTTACACACGCACACACACAGACGAAACTTCAATCATTTAAGCCGCGCCGCCATTTAATTTATTCAAAATAGTCATTTCCGTGAGGAAAGCTTTTCCACGCTGTCATTGTTTTTGCCGCTGCCGTTGTCTGCCGCCATTGTTGTCATTTCAATTAAAATGGCGACTTACATTTGGACTGACCCTCTCCGCTGCTTGGCCAATAAACAAAACTGTAACACAAAACACAAACAAAGCGAAACAAATTTTTTGGTCTCGCTCAATTTAAATGCTGTCATGGGTATCAACGTCGCTTCGTCTATCAATTACACTGCGCATCATGAAAATTGAAAATTAGCACAAAATGCCGCACGAGTAGCAGTCAGCTAATTGGGAACTACCAACAAAATCCCTCCCTTGCCACAAACGAAAAACCAAGTGCCCGGAACATGTTTGTTCTTGTCTCTCTCTACCTCTGTCTCTTACTATCTCTTTGGTAGACAATGCGAAAATGGGTTCTATGAAGGTTTAAAAGAGTGTTATATACATTGACAGTGGATATCAATTTTGAATGGAACTAAATTGAAGGCTTTTCATTTGTTGACTAGCACGTCAATGGGAAGACTGTCAAAAGTGTTGCAGACTATGATGTGATTATATCGCAAAGGTAGATTACACTAGGTAAGTCTAGAGGGAACTTTTGTGAGAGAACGCTTGCGAGAGTTATCCAAAAATTTTAATAAAATCGATTAATCATATAACAAAACTTGTACTTTGCACATAGCTTTTATAACCTAACGTTTGTCATTAAAATCTCTTAAGCAATCTTTGATGTTCTTTAAGAGCTTAAGCTTAAATCAACATCATTTAAGGTTCCATCCTAGATTCAAAATCAAAATGCAGACCACATAAAACTTCAACCAATTGGTTGAAATATAAGGCAAATATTTATCTAAATGAAATTAAAAGATCATGACTCTGGCATCTTAATGATGTAAATGTCACGCTGGTCATACTGGTCCATTGCTCAAGCCAAAACCGCAAAGAGAAAACATTGAAATCCAATGTTTTCATTAAATTTCATCGAGACGTGTTCATGCAATTTTAATTAGACAAGGATATAAATTATTCAGTTCCACGCAACTGTAATGTTTGCTTGCCATTGAAATGGTTCCTGCTCCAAAAGCTGAGCAATGTCTGGACAAGGGAGCAAGTATTCAGGGAAACAGTTTGTTATACTTGCCGGTGGCTAAATGGATATGCGAGTTACTAGCTATGACACTTATTATTATTTGCTTCGTTTAGAGAGTGCTTTGAGATTTTTGTATTAAAATTTCTGAAAATCGTTTTATTTAACGTTTTATCGCCTTATGGCTTATCGCTCTTGAGTTCTCTGTGTAAATCACCAGGCGAGTATATTGAGTATAATATTTTAATGGTATTTGATTGTCAAGGTAGCCACACCTGTGCAAAGCATCATCATCTTAGCGGTCGGAGGGCTAGGATTAGCAATTTAAGCAGTTATTTGCGAATTGATTTAGGTTACACCTTTCTCCCACTGGAAGTTGCACCACAATTGTTAGCCGATAACAACGGCTTTTGTATAGCACAGTAATCGATTATTAGCAGTGTTGTTTGTGTTTTCAATGCATTTTCGGCTGGCAATTATGGTGCTACTTTCAGTGGGAGGAGATTGTTAAGCTGGTTCAAGAACTTCTGAGTGTCATATCTCTCTTTTTTGACTATTTAGAATAATCCGCTACTGTCTGATGTAGGGCGTTTGTAAAGGCGACACTGCTTTGCTTTTTTCACATCTGTGATACCTAAGATAGTTAGTGCGCCTTATTCCAAGGCTTACCCTTCACCGTCATCCATTGAAAACAATTCTTTTAAAATCTGACCGAACTAGCCGTAATTCGCCTTACTATGCTAATCCTATTGTAAAGGTCTTTGGCTTCATAGTTTCATGCAAACAAAAATTGTTTACTGAGATCAAAGAAACCAGGAACTGCACAGCAGCATTACCCAGGCTCGTGTTCTCTTTTCACTAATTATCCGATTAGTTAAGGATTCACTCTTTCCAGTCTGAGGGTTTTAACTTGTTTTTTGAGTTTAGTAATGTTTGATTTTTGCTCCACCGCCGTAATAAACTCACAGTCATAATTTTAAACGATGAAAAATGGAGTGTAACTTGTTGTTATTGTGTACACAGGAACCATATTTTCTTCAGATTTACAAACCTGGAGAAATATAACCGAGATTTTTGTTGGCAAACATAGGTCACTAGTTGCTCTCTTTATATTTTTCTACCTGTCTCCGCCTATCTTTAAGTCATTTTGGAATACACGCTTTCTAAAATATAAATGTGACGTAGTTTTTTTAAAAAAAACGCTCTTCCTTTGTATAAGGTAGTGTCTTGGCCGCGGCTCTAAGCGGTTCCTTCCTTCAAATAAAACACGGCCTATCACTTGTGGTACTAGTTCTTGATATCCTATTAATTTGCCTAATCAACACTCGCAAACACTTAGCTAGTACAATTACTGGAATTAGACTCACCAATTAGCCCAGTAGGAAATTTGGGATTGCTGGTGTGTGGAAGAACTCATTAAGCTAGTTCGGTTGAGTTGCAACCCTCGGTCTGTACAAGTGCCAATCTCTAAACCAAAAAAAAGGTCGCTCAGTTTCGATTACTTATTACGGTAACCGCTCTAACACACCTAATCTGAAAAATTTTTTCTCAAAAGGGACATCAAATTGTGACGATTTGTGACTCCGAGGGTGGGGTGGTGGGGAAGGTTTTCAAAATTCCCCTTTTTTAATTTATGAAAATAAAGTTTATTTTTATTTAGTTATTTTACATCATGGACGAATATTCACGTAAGCCATGTTTGCAACGCTTAATAGACGATTCTGGTGGCGCTTTTTTCGTGGGAGCCGTTGCAGGAGGTCTATTTCAGGGCATACGTGGGTACCGTAATGCACCTGCTGGAATGGGCACCCGCGTCACGGACGGCATAATGGCCGCTAAGAAAACCAGCCCGATATTAGCTAGCAACTGTGCAGCCGGAGCAGCCATCTTCAGCATAATCGGTTGCGCACTAACACGTTTACGAGGGAAGGAGGATCGTTGGAACTCCATCATAGCCGGAGTCGCTACTGGAGCAATAGTGTCTGCACGTCGTGGTTTGCTGCCCATGACCGGCACCGCTGTTGTAAGTGGCGGTTTTCAGGGCTTGATGGAAAGCGCTGGCATAGTATCTTTGGTTTTGACACATATTGTTTCAAAATAACGATCCCCTTCATTTCTGACTATTCTAAAAACTAAATTGTATGTTTAATTATCTTTGAATTTACCTGACAAATATTAACAAATACACTTAATAATATGATTCGATTTCGATATATTTTATTGGTAAACTAGAAAGTTTCGTTCAGTTAGATTGTTTATAGAAGTTGAAAATCACTTACTTCAAAATAGATGAGCCTTTCGAAGAGAATAGGTTACATTATTTGCAGCTTTAAAACTAAAATCGGCCTTTACCTTTTCAGCCATTTTGTTCAAACTTCATGCACCATTTGCATATGATAAACTCTTTACTTTCAAAAGCCGCCCACTTCTTTTGAGCCGCAATCTTTGCGGCACACTTTAAACCGCAACTTTTCAATTTTCCAAGGCGAAAGCCACTTAATAACATAATTTCAACAACAAACAACATAACCAGAAAAACAAAGAGAAATATAAATTTTAATTGACTTCGAAAATACCTGCACCATACGGAGAAGGACTTCCGGCCTTCCGACCCTAACAAAAAATGATTGCAATTGCAAAACTAGCAGACGAAGCCGAGTAAATTTCTTGTGCCTTATCCCAGTGGAAAAAAGGGTTAAGCGGAAATGCATAACATGTGTGTGTCTATGTTTAACAAGGTGTGTGTGTGTGTATCTGTGTGTGTGTGTGTGAGTGCGTGTGTGTGAGTGTTGTGGTGTGCATTTAAGTGTGTGTGTGTCTGCTGTGGTCTGCCATGTGTGCAGTTGTGCGTGTTTTATGCCTTGGCGCGCTGCAGCAACTTAAATTCCAACTTATGTTTAGGTTTTGCTCAAGCCAAAACAACAACAAAATACGAAAAAAAAATATTTAAAAAAACTAGACGGCTCGACTATGCGTTGCACGACGTTGGGATACCCTGCAATACTTGTTGAAAAAAATAGAAGTACATTTCTGCCGATTATAAAATTCGAACTTAATAACCCACGCCTAGGGTATATTCAGTAAGCCATCTTCATGGCTTTCATTTTGTAAGCGTCTCGGATTGTGAGAGAAAGAAATTCAACACTTTAGGAACCACTCTTCCAGGCTGAAGTTATGCACCATAGGCCTTGTGCAGTTACATATAAGCCAAGGCCTTTCAATACTTCCGTTTAGATAGGGCGCCATAAGAGCTGTTGCAGGAACAAGAATAAACTTAAGCTGGTTCTTCAAGCCCGAGAGAAATTGGATCTGTTAGGAAGGCGAAACTATCTCTCACTTCGATTGGTCCCTGGTCACAGCAACATTCCCGGGAATGGACTGGCTGACAGACTAACAAGAAACTGAGCTACAAAATCCCTGATAGAGCCAGAGCCATTTTGTGGCATTTGAAGACACACCATTAAGCAACTACTAAGAGAAGAGGAAAGAGTAAGTACTCAGACAGGGAAAACTACTGCTCGGCTCCTATAGGTTCCAGAAAATATCACAACTAGAAAAGTATTCCGTTAGGACGCGGACAGATATGCTTACTGGACACAATTACATAATTTCTGAGCGTGATGCACTGGTGTGGAGAAGGATGTACATAATAGACCTCAAACTCTCCTATAAAATTATTATATTTTAGTTAGCATTCCAAACGCCTTGCATTCTGATCAACAGTTTAATAGAGTATATAAGCAACTAAGCCAAATATTCCTTCATCTGCAAGCTAATAAAAAAAAAAGAGAACTACTACTACTGTGCTACCGTTAGTAGTAGTATTACAATAAACAAGTAACACACCGAACTACTTCGTAACTATTGCCCAGAAAAATACTCCCATATAACTCATGTCATGATTTCCAATGATCAACCAAGACATAGTCGTTTGCTCTGAGCTCATATACTTGTTAGAACCAGAATGCACGCGACTATTTCCATAGTGAGAAAACTATTAAGTTTTCATTCTGCGAAAATGCGCAGTTACAACCTTACTCATCTGTGTTCACAATGAAATTTTAATTTAATTCACCGAAAAGAGGCTGAGCATGACAGCTGTCATATATCGGCTTTCCCAATGGTATTGTAGCAATGTAATTTGTAATGGAGGCCATATTTGTTCATCAATTTCTGAAGCCTAAGGTCATTAATATACAGTTTGGCGTGCAATTTAATTATGGTGCGTCTGACATTCGACGAAAAGTTTAAAATCATTTTAATGAGCAATATGAAAGTGAATTCACTCGATCTGATCGTATGTTGCCTGAACGACAAAGAAACGCTGGAAGTGCCAAGAGTGAGCCTGGGTTCTGGTAGCACAGTGTCAAGATCTCTGCCCTTACCATAACCACGTTAATGCATAACCTAAAGAGTACCATATATCAGGCCGTAACCCAGTAATGAGTTGTTATGGCCAGTCAAAATGAAGAAATGCTGAGAATAGTGCGACCTTTGACACGGTACTCCGTTCTTTCACGGATGACAACCTGAAATATTTTATGATTGGATTTAGGCTTGTATTCATATAAGATGGTGCTCAGAGAAGACTTAAAGCCCATTGAACAGCGTGTTTGTCTCAATGTTGTGACGTTGTTATTGGGACACCCTAAATTACACTATGCAATAAAAAAAAAAGCCTTTGTCTAAAACTAACCTTTTCGGATCAATTTTGGATCGCTGATATCGAATCCGGAAACCATTTTGGATTTTGTAGCACCGTTTTCGAATTACCGATATTTCCGAAAATTCGATATTTCGAAAGTTGCGAAGTCAGTAAATCTCATATATCTTGGGAATCTTCCTACCGATCGAAATAAATTGTAACTGTAACCTTCGAATTGAAGGTAATTTAATATTAAATCATTGCATTTCAGAAAACTTTGTTCTATCTTTATTAAGTTGAAAGTTACAGGGCAATGAACTTAAATAATTTTTTTTCGAAAATGGAAAATTCTTATTTATTGTTTACTCCAAATGAATTAAATAATAAATATAAATAAAATAAATATAATAAATTTGATCAGTGATCACTAAATGCCCAGCATCACCGTGCACCAGTGGGTGCAGAAGAAATGATTTTGTGCGGGATTCACGTCAGCCTGAGACATCGTTCCAAGATCAAATGGTCTTTATTAAAGTTCTAGTTTCATTTTTACAAAAAAGGACAACATAGTTGACACCATCAAAATAATTCAATACGATTTATCTGGAAAATGTATGCGTCCCTAGCTCTTGTATACTCCGAGATGATTCTAGAATAATAACAAGAGTTGGAAAACCATATCTTAACAAAACTTAGCGAACAGGTATACTTGAAAGGTTTTCTAGTTTTAATGTGAATCATCTTGATATTTATACTATGCAGGGTACATGCTGGGATTTCACCACGACACCAAGCTTGCAGGGTACATGCTGGGATTTCATTAAGTCACTAAGCTAGAGATGGCACAGATGCATAGCATAGATGCATGCTAGTTGATGCTGGTATATGCGCACGCTAGATGGCGCCACAGTATGCCAAGTCATGATCTTACTATGAAGCAACGCCATGCGTTGGTTTTATTATTCTTTATTTCTGTGCACGTATTAAGAAATGATTGAGCGTGACGACAGTAATGCTCGTTTTATGCAGCTTTCCGAGATTGATAAAAATTGGAACAAATGTGTAGACATATGAAAAGCATAGTTGACATAAGTAAGCAAATGCTTCAATTTCACACATCTGTCAAGCATCCCGTCACGGCAAAAGTATTATTTTCGTCATTCGCCACTGTTCTACTGAGTTAAGGATATAAATTTATCGTTCATAGACATGTCTCTGTGGCAACTGTTCTCCCACGGCGCTTAAAGCCACTTTTAAATCAATAGGTGGCACCACCAGCAGTTGCAAGCTCAAGGTCATATACTTTTAAGCAGATGTTTTATGTACTTCTTTTTGAGCAATACTAATAATTTTGCTTTGAAATAATCGGAAATGTTCAATTCCCATGAATTCGATCTCTCTTGACACTCCGAGACTTCTGCCTTTTTCGAAGTGTACAGCATATGTCTACAATACCCTTGACCCTATGGATGTAGAGTATGAATGTAGGAATACCCCAAGCTTAGGGATAAAAGTCTGGCACATTTGCTGTGTGTGTGTGCGCGTGTGTGTGTGTGTGTGTGTGTGTGTGTGTGTGTGTGTGTGTGTGTGTGTGTGTGTGTGTGAGTGTTTGTTTGTGTTTGTGGCAACGTTTCCAGTTTCGGCCAACTGCTGCTGCAACAGTCAAATTGCAAAAGTTTTTTACTTTAAGCATAAAATATTTATGTCTGCATTTAGTTTAGTTTAGTTTTAGGTTTCGTTTGGTTACTTTTTAGTTTAAGCTTTCTTCGCTTGTTGTTTTTGTTGCTGTTGTGGCTGTTATTACTGCTGCCGTTGTTGTTTGTTGCAGTTTGATGTTGTTGTTTTTGCCAACAGCTTCATGGCAACTTTTGTCTTGTGGCAATTTTTTGAAAATTGTATTTACTTAAATACCCAAAACGGAAGTAACGAACAAAAAAGGATTTTGAGTAGAGCAATTAAAAATGTTTGTTTTATGAGAACAACCGAAAATAACAATTAACGTGGCAGCTGGCACTTATGTGTGTATACATATTTGTCTATATACTATATATATGCAAAAAGGGTAATGGATACCATAGAAAAGCCAGACAGTCTGTCTACTCTGGGACTTTTCTTAAATTTATTTAAACCATGGAAGTAAATGGGAGTAAATTTTGAATGACAAATTATTATTACGAAAAAATCGACTCAGTCTGAGTGCCGCAGATTTCAAGAATTCAAAAGTTATACACAAGCAAAGATGAATGGGTTCGATACAACAGAACGATAGGTAAATTTCAAGCAATATACCTTTCTCCCACTGCAAATTGCACGGCAATTGCTGGCCAAAAAACGTCTTTAAAACCAAAACAACAATGCTAATAGTGGTTTACTATGCCATACAAAAGTTGTTGTTATCGGCTAGCAATTATCGTGCAACTTTCAGTGGGAAAAGATGTGTGTGGCCTCAATCCTTTAAGTTCTTCATTAAAGCTTCTTCTTCTTAACTGGCCATAAAAACCCGTTACCGGGTTACGGCCTGATGTATTTTTTTCATAACAACCAGTAACCGGTTTGTGGTACCAGGCGCCTCATAAGATCGTTCATTGGGAGGTCTGTTTTAGGTGGTCGATTCCAAACCTTACGCACAACCCCCTCGATCGTCTTGACAACCCTTCCCATAAGACAGCGTAGGGGCATCACGTTGCCCTCGTGAACAACCATCAGCTAACCAACCTCAAGGCTTACTTGCCACTTAATTAACGGTAGCAATATGTGGATAGAATGTTTGGACCACATCTGCCTTGTATAGTTCTTGCGGCTCTAGACTTTGCGGCAGCGAAACGGTTGACTGATGAGCAGCTGACCGAGTGCTTTCGATCGGCGCTAAGAAGAGTAACAGGCCGCAAGTTCCAAATCACGTCATCTCCATCAGTAGCTGTCTCAGCTCGATTTTCAAAGTGAGATTCCCAAGTTGAGAAAAATCCTCCAGTCGATCACTGTTTCTGCTAAATGCAGGCCTGCTGCAACTGTCAATGTTGGCAGCTTACCCTTAAAAAAGTTAATTTTCTGAAGCATAATACTTAGACATATTTTTTTGATCATACTTATGATACACCAAGCTATGGACTTCCACACCGAGCTTAGACCATTTTTTAATCTGAATTGACTTGATTTGAATTATGTTTTTTCTGGGAATTAAAAATAATGTTTGACGCTTATTTAAAAATGACTTGTTTAAATAACTCGAAATACATAGTTTATCGATATTGAATAGTTACTATTTAACTTCTATTTTTTTGTATTAACATAATGTGTTTTCGTACTTCATAAATCACGGTATATTAAATACATAATACGCTTTTGAGGATACCAAATAGAACAACAACAACAATGCGTTGGTTTAATCTATTTGACTAATTAGTGAGTGTCTTTAACAGCACATTAATGAATACATAAATGAATACACAAATACATATACAAAAGTATGCAAACATTTATAATGTGGAAAAAAAAAATAATATTTAGCTATATGTGGCAAGTGATGCGTGCAGCATATCAAATAGTCATGGCGTCTCTGCCACTATAATTCCCGTTATTCCCGTATTATGGCGTATTAATTGAAACAAATGCGGTTTGTTAATTAATAACTAATTGTATCGCTCGGCTCGTATCGTGCGAGTGTCAGTTTCACACAAACCCACACACACACACTTGAGCTGCCCGCACACCAATACTGCCACACGCACGGCATAATTTTTTTCACGCACAACACGGAATATTTAATAAGGCTTACATAAATTCGAAATCTATTTATAGTAACGTGAAAAAAAATAAATTCTATATCATAACAGCGATTCCCAAACTTTCAGGACTGCAAAAGACCGTTTTCAGTGCACAGGATCATTAAAGTGTTAGTCGTCGAACGTGCAGTAACTTCGTTCACCAAAGGCTCCTGAACATATAAATTTCTGTATGAGATCGCCTGGGTACACCGGCGTTATTTATCCCAGCGTGGGAATTGGTTACATAAATGTGTACAATATTTTCGCAAACGTTGATCCTGTTTTCATCTATTTATCCATATTTTCCGTACTGGAGTGATACGGCTTGGAGGTTTCGTTGAAATTGCAAAGGAACTCCTGGTTGTCCTGAAAAAACCAGCCGTAGCAACAAATTTACATATGCTGGAACATTAGATTAATAAATACGCACATTAATTATTTTTAAGTATATACAAATTTATACCTCTTGGGGTCACTCTCTAAGGCTTGCAAATCATAATATTGTTAATGCCTCCAGCCATTGTCGCTAGCCACTTATACATACCTTTTCTGCCGTGGATGAGATTATATTTATTACTTTCTGATAGCCAATATCCTAGGCTTAAAAATCAAATCCGCTTCCGCACAGTATAGCAAACAAAAATCTATGCATAATCGAACAATCCTTTTGAGCCATAACGCCTTCACAAGCTTAATCGACTACGTGCATTCATATATTATACGGAATCACACACTCTCAAAGCAGCTCAGCCAGTTTTTGCCGGACGATCTCAGTGGCACACCGGTTGTAATAGTACCCGTCATCTACCGCCTTGAAATGTTTCCTGAGCCCCCAAGTTCTATCTCTTCGTAGTATTTTTTGGTGGGGACATCGTTTGACAATCACGCATGCCTTATATGCTTATCTAAACTGTGTCTATCTCCTAATCTCTACGCAGACTGAGATTAGACTATATTTTCTTACCCTTACTCTACACTATCACACATGTACATGTATGACTGCTCCTATCACTATCATATAAAATTATGGACATTATTCCCAAAATCGAAAAATATTCACATTTTCACATGACGATTCAAAAAATATAAAACACTTGTCGTGATTAAGTAATTAAGATTGAAATCAAAAAATTTCGCAGAATGGATGAGTTAGTTGATCATTCAATACAACAGATGGCTACCAATAAGATTAATCATTTGAATTTTATTTCGAGGTAGTATGGAAATATATTGACAAACGATTTGTACTTTTATTACTGTTCGACATAAACGTTCTTTCGAAGCTCATTCCGAACGTTGCTCAAATAAGCATGTTCAAAACTTTTTATATGATGATCGGAACGCCGATGGCTTTACCTTAAGTTCCGTGGAGCACAGCTTGGGAAACGCTGAACTCGTGTATAAAAGAAAATGTGCATCATCATTTCATACCAAATATCGAATGTAAACTGAATTGAGCATAAAACTAGCCAACTTTCTTTTATGCTGTTTGTATTATTTGTACAAAAAAATAATATAAATTTATGCACGAACAAACAGTGTGTACACTATGCGGATTAATGTATTCAATCAACTTTACATGACAAAAAAATGTTGTAAAAATTTCATTTAAAATCAACAATTATGCAACTTTATCCTTTTTGTGTGTAACGTGAGATGCCACACAAAAACAATTGCAAATGTCATTGAAACATCTGTTTAAAACAAATCTAACTAAAACTAAATCAAACTAACAAAATGTGATTAATTTCAATATGGTTTTATAAGCTGATTAACTTCTTTTTGTTATATGTTAATTTGCAATATTCTTTGTATCCATTTTTCGATGTGGTAATTAAATACTACACAAAAGCATGCCAAAAAATTGTGATAATTTTTAGCTTTTGTTGTTTGAATTTCGTTTTGATAAAAATATTGTGATTGTTAATTATTTTCATTTAGCAAAATATGTTTATTTCAGAATTTTGCTTTTTTATGCCTTAATAAAGAAAAAGAATAAACTTAAATACAATCGTATGTATAAAACGTATTAAACGTACTTTAGTATTACTCTATCTCAAGTGGTTCCGGAAATGTACTCATTTTTCTAAATGGATTCTTATCATATAATACATTTGGTTGTGTTATGCACTACAATACTTGTGAACCATCTAGCTCTACCTTTAGCCCCAAGTCTAACCACCACTTACAACGTAAGATCCTGCAACGATAAAGCGCCTTTCCCGCCCAACACTCATTCATCCCCCTCTGAAGCCGATAGCGCTCGTTGACCTTCAACACCTTCTATTAATAACACCTTGAGTAGTACTATGGATAGTGCAGTTAAAAACGGAGCCTAAAAGCGGACGCTGTGAATGAACGCTGCATAGTCCGTGCTCGAGGTGAGCGATGTACAAAAGCTTCAGTGATGCTAAGTGGTTCTGTCCTATTGTCAAAAGACGTACGGTATGCACCAATGTCTTCTTTCTATCGCATATTGGGGGTGTTGTGTAAAAGACTAAACCTGATCAAACCTTATCAGATGGCCTGCTGTTGCATTGACCAGACACTATGCCAAATCCCCGAAAAGCCTTAAAGAATACCAAATCAACTATTATCAGCTCTTTTTCAATTAGAAATCAGCATCAGATGCCCGTTGAGGAATCGTGTATATGCCGCACTGTCCAAATTTGGTTTCCCTGCTAAATTGGTGCGACCTTGAAAAATTACGTTCAGCAACACACGCCGGTCCGTCACGGCAGGAAAGGAGCACTCTCAATCTTTAGATACAGAGCCAGGCTTTAGACAAAGCACCCTTTGAAGAAAATCCAGCTATATATTACAGTTTAATACAGATGCTCCTAGAGTGTTTGAGCGAAAAAAACTCAATACGAAAATAAGTCAGTAAGTTATGGTTCATGTTGTGCTGATGAATGGAGAAGCTCTTGGGAGAAACTTATTCAATACGGCTGTTGAAGGTAGATGGCAAAGAGGTAGGCCTAACTACATATGCCATCACGGTGTGGAGGCGACCTTAAAAAAGTGTAAATGCCTGAAGGTGTCTGGATCTGCCTTCTTCTCTAAGTAGTTGCTTTACAGAGTATGTTCCAATTCTACAAAATGGCACCGGTTCTGTAAGAAATACTTATATAGTGCGCATATCCTTAACTAAATAAACTCAATTTTGTGTTAATGCTATTCATATACTTTGGATAACATTTCGATCAATTGCTGAATTCTAATCACACATCATACAGCTACAGCAAAAACGTGCACTTCAGCTTTTCATAAACAAAACGAATTCTCTTTTTGTAGACTCATTTCTCAACTTGTTACCTAATAAAGTTTTGCGGACAGGAAAATTTAATTAAAACCAAGGCACAGCTGCTCTCCGAGTCCGACGCACACAAACACGGAACACCAACGTTTACGCACACAGCAAATCACACAACATATAACACACTCACACAACAATATTTTCAATTATAACTCAAGTTTATAACGAAAATTTGGACCAACAAAAAGAGAGTCATTCGTTTTGGCAAGACCAAGAACAACGGCAGTTGGTGCTTTAAGCGCTTTTACTTTGGCCAATGAAAGAGAATAGAAATAGGAAAAGTATAAAAAAGCAAAGAAATAAATATGAGGCACAAAAAGGAACGAAAAACAATAAAGTCGAGAAGTGTTTCACAATATAAAAGAACTTCAATTTCAGTTAATACGACACACTTCGAGCTGAACTTGCCTTGAATTTGCCCAAAAGTGCGTTAAAGGCACTGTGAAATTTATTTTACTCAGCAAATCAAAACTTTTCACATAACTTTTCCATCAATAGAAAGCCAACGTGCTTCAGCTGCAGACAATTGACAAGGAAGTGGGCGAGGCACAGTGGGCGGCGCAAAGCATTTCCATGCATTACGTATACGCAGCAAAACAAGCAAAGGAAACGGAAAATGAACTCGATTTATAATGGCCGCAAATGTGAGTGTAGTGCAAGCAATGCTTACAAAATGGCGTCACAGCTCATACACATACAAAACCAAATTTCAAGCTCAAGTTTAACCCGTAAAGCGAACCTTACTATTACGACTTGCTCTGTGTTTTTCCTTCGTCTCTTTCTGTTTTATTGTTGTTTATCATGTGACTTTGCGCTTTATTCGTTTTCATTTTCATTCAATAGAAATTTGCTGCGCGTCGACGCCGATGCTGACGTCGCGCCTTCGTCATGCTTTTGTCTGTTGATGACGTGTCAACTCTGTAAACTGCAAACTTTTCCAGCGAAAAAAAAACGGAGAGAAACCAACACTAAAACGACACACAAAACTTAAAAAGTACACTTTTTTTATACTTTGCTTTAAATTAAATTAACTTGAGAGCGGTCGAAAGAAAATTGAGAAGAAAAACTGGACGCTGCTGTTGCTTCTGCAGCGGCACAAAACTTCTAATGATTTATTTGCTTCACATGGCAAACTTTGGAGTCACTTTTTTCAGTTGCCGGTAAACTGGGTTAAAAGAGCAAAACAGAATGAGCGAGAGTTAGAGAAGCACAGACAACGAACTATTGCAAAAGAATCAAGAAATGCAGCATAAGATCATTGCATTTTCAGGAAAGCTTAAAATCAAGAATTAAATTCAATGTAGCTAGACGGCAAGTAAGCGGTTCTTGAAGTAACTAAAATGTAACACATTTATGCCCGATAACATATTTTGTTGAACTTTTAACATAGGCGTTTTCCATGAGCAACTTGAATGAAATTGAATCTTATCAAGCGAGGTAGAGTCTAACAAAAATCAAAACGAAACACTTGCAGAATAAGTGAAACGGAAACCAAAGCGAAACACTTGTTGAGTGAATTAAATGAAAACAACAGCAAAAGTATTTTTGGGTAAATAAAACGGGAATCAAAAGGAAACACTTGTTTAGAAAGTGAAACGGAAATCAAAGTGAAACATTTACAGACAGAGAGATTCATTTGCAGTGAATGTTTCGCAAATCAAACAGAAGCTCTTGCAGAGTAAGTGAAATGGAAGTCAAACTTAAAAACTTGCAAAGTGAGTGAAACGAAAATCAAAATGAAACACTTGCAGACTGAGAGAAACGGCAATTAAAATGAAACTTTTGTCAAATAATTAAAACGGAAATCAAAGTAGAAAACTTTTCGCGTAGGGAAACGGATATCTATATATTATAACATACAAAAGAAAACGAAAACTTGACTTTAAATAAGTAATTACTTCCAATAAGAGACTTTTATTTCACCAATGTATGCGCTCAAAATATGATATATATGGAATGCAAATACGGCGGATATAAGACAGCAAGACTAGCCATTATACGGATTTGGGTAAACAAGGTTCAAAAAGAAAAACAAACCAAGGCAACACGGGCGGAGCCCCCTAGTCTGCATATAAATTTTAACTAATACATTAGACATTATATATTCAGGAATTTGTTACCCTAGAAAAATTTAACGTTTTTTTTTTTAATACTAGTGGCATAAAGTGACTAAGTTAAGTAACAAATTTGGACTGGGACGAATAGGGTTAAAGTGAAAACCATTTAAAACTAACTATATAGATTTAAAAATTTATTTTATTATTACTAAACGCTACGAGTATAGTAATTATCCGATATATAATCGATTACTTCAGCAACAGATCTAATTCACCTCAGCTAATTTATGTATAATTTAAGTGGTAATTGCTGCTTTTAAAAGCCCACAAAGCTATAGCCACACCTCGTTGAGCTTTAACCCTTGGCAACGACAGCCACTTAAAATTTAATATATAATACTACGTCGTCTTTGACTGCTTTGGCATTAAAATGAATTGTGCTGCCTAAAAAGACATCAAATAAGCTACAAAGGCAGCAGAATCAGAAGGAGCAAAAACCTTAACGAGCATACAAAGCAGAAAACAGGCAGACACACACACACACCCAGAGAGATAGGAGAGAGTCAGCAGAGAGAGTGGTGCAAAAATGGCGGGCAGCGGGTACTCGGGTATACTACGTAGTACTACTATAGTGGATACAAAAAGAGCACAAAGCATTTTATTTGCAAAAGTTGACTTTACTTGCAGTCAAGTTGCCGTCCGCGTGTAAAAAGGACGATTGGGGGCAATGAGGGGGTGGTGGATGCACTGCAGCGCGTATGCAGTGAAAGGGCCAGTACATGAATTTATTTCTCTTCACTTATTTTTCATCACAAAATGTCATTGAGCAGCGTCGGGGAGCAGCATAGCAGCTGAAAAGTCGCTTTTCCTCAAGACTTTTGCGATGTTGGTGGCAAGGACAACGGCAAGAGCAACAACAACGGCAATGGCATCCCATCAAGCGTATGATGGATGCTTGAGATTTTGTACAACAAGCGTTTCCTGTGCTGCGTCATCATCAAATGTCGCCGTTGCCGTCGTGCTACTCAAACTTGTAGTTGTTGTTCTTGTTGTTTGGTTGTTGTTATTGCTGTTGCCTAGCAGGCAGCGGCGTCCTTGTGCTGGCTGCTCGACATTTCTGCCACGGGAACGAAGATGACTTGGACGACGACGATGACGATGACGACGACGACGTCGACGACAAATAAGCCAGGCAACATTTTAACAAATTAGTTTTCTCAGATAAGCCAAAAACTGACAGCACCAAAGACTGCCTCGACTCACTGTTTCACTGGCTTATATAGTGCATAAGGCATGTTGTGCGTGTGTGTGTGTGTGTGTGTGTGTGTGTGTGTGTGCGTGTGTGTGTGTGTGTGCATGTATTGTCTACATGGCGTATACACAACATAACTATGCAGCAGCTTAATACTTTGGCTTTGGATCAACTGCAGCTTTCACGCATTTTCCTTGACATTTTGCCTGCTTTTGCTATTGTTTTCACAATTTTCTCCCTCTGGCTTTCCGTACTGTTAGCAGTTAGCCATTTTAAAAAATGGCATACAATTTTTCCGTTTCTCATATCAGCAAATCAGTTTGCAGTGCCTTTTGTGTGTGTTTGTAGCCAAGTTTATCAAGTCAACACGCATTGATTGCAGTTCGATTTACAAATTGTTTTTTTTTTTTCATTTATTTTTGTGAACTTTTTTCCACTTTATGGTTCAGCTTAAATGTTGCTCTCGCCAAGTTAGTAAATTGTTGGGAATATTTGGAATGGTGTAATCAGTCGGGTTATAAAGTTTATCAGTGGCAACTGGGACGCCGGAGATTCTTACAGATTATTTACCGTAACGAATCTTCACTGAAAATATGTCCCTTTTCTATGATGTATTTGCGACAGTTTTTAATAACTTGTTGATGAATTTTTTGAAATAAATAGAAAATCTAAAAGAGTTCTTTAATTGACGATCAGAGGGGTCGACAATTGGCAAACACACAGAAATCAGTTTGTAACATGTGTGATCGCTCAATAATCTGCACGCCGATATGTTTCGAAACGAATTAATTATAAGCAGCTCAAAATCGGAATGTGTGATCGTCACGCAACTACTTTCAAGTTAATGTTGCGAGCACGTGGACCTATTTATCCTGGACGCAAGCTTCGTCTACAGCCGTCGAGACTTTGCATTTAGTCACCGCGCTGGGTTCCTGCTGACATGTCTTAGTGGCGCTGATTGGCTGGACGTACTCTGCAAGCGCCCTCTGTATGCAGATGTGCGATTTATGAAGTCGTGTTCTCACGGCGACTGCCTGAGCTCTCCAAATATCAGCTTTTGGGGAAAAGGTACCATGGGTACCTGCTCATTGAGGTCGGCTGCTTTATGGGAGTACTGTAGTAGCTCTGGTTGACGCCTAAAGGATTTAAGTTGAGTTTTAATTTTGGTGCTGCGGGCCATATAGCAGAACAGGTGATAGATACACTTCGCCCCTACCCGAGAGGAAGTGCATGCTGTCGGGCACTTAAATCGGTACTGATGAGGCATTGGCGCATTGTTCCAGACTTAGGTAGCACATTAGAACACAGTGATACAAGTACTGCACGCAGACAATATGTCAGTAGCTAAAATCTGAACGATGGCTACAAGAACACATATTTTTGCCTGACTCAGTACATGAGTCGCGTGCCGCTTGTCGGCCCGTCTGACCAAAGGTTACCATAATATCCAACTGACCGACAACTTTAGGGTAACTAAAGCTCTTTTTAGCAGTGTTCTCGTGCTCTCAGCATCGTGCGATGCTGTCCAACCGATTTCTTCCTAATGCAATGTAGAGATAGATTTAATAATGCACTTTTTTGGTCTAGTGAAATGTGGTATCGCAATGGCACTGATTTAGTGTACAATCCCCGTAATTACGATTATACTCTTACATACCGATAGGAACTGGTCTACTTCATATGCCAATCAAGCTTGTGGGATGGCGCTTGTTCGGCTTTAATAGCATTGTCCTTTTCATACTAACATCAATCTTAGTTTTTAATTAGAATTTGACAAATAAAGCCAAATAAAGCTTTTACCTTTAACTAACTTTGAATAAAATGTATTTAAACTGCTTTGAAGCGAGTCTTTTGCTTTGAGTCCGACATATATTTAAACATTCAATACTTGCAGGAAAACCACTTAATTTATATTTTCTCATTTTGCAAACTTTTCTGTCAATCTTTTGGAACACACACACACGCACACATGCGTAGATACACAAACACACCCCACATCAAGGACAACCACAGCGCCTTTAGGAGAGCGTAGTATAAAAGTTTTAACTTTTTCATTGGTTCTAGATTTTGTTGTATTTTTGTTTTTACCAGGACATAAGTTTACAGCACACAGACACATATGTACGTGTTATGCCTGTGTCTGTGTGCAATTTTCTTGTTGACATAAAAGTTTTCTTTGCTGGTATTAGTAGCGTCTGATATTTGTTGTTGTTGTAGCTAACTTCCTTTTATTTTGCTATTCCCTTTTTAGTGGACTTATATCCACGAATTTGTTGCGGCTACAAATTACAAATTGATTATACGTTCAACAAATGTGTTAATGTGGCATTGTTTGTAAACTTTCCAACTATGTGTACGTATCTGTGTGAGCGTATCTGTGTGAGTGTATCTGTGTGAGCGTATCTGTGTGAGTGTATCAGTGTGAGCGTATCTGTGCGAGGGCTGAGCGTGAGTCAGCGAGTGCCGAAGAGTATTACATATTGCTTTTGTTGCTGTTTTAGTTGCCACTGACCATAATATATTACAACAAAGCGCACACACACACATACACACACACACACACACACACACACAATGTCTACACTTGCAAGCAAAACTTTTTTTTTTTTTGCAAGTTTGTTGAGTTTTCAACAGCAAAACTCTACACATTTTGTAAGCTCGCTGACAAGCGAAAACTTTTCTAAAGCACAATTTATTATGACCAACAGAAGGCGCAGGGAGGACCACTGTAGCAAAGGGGGTGCTGCTGCTTGGGTACTTTGGACGAATCGTATGTGGCCGCTGTGCGGTTCGAAGGTCAAACTAGTTAAAATTTGAGTTGCTTATTTTAGATCTGTCGAAGCTTACAGAAAAGTTCTTATTGCATTTCTATATTTAATGTCGTAAATTTTGTATACATTTTGTATGCATTAATATTTAATGGGTTTTGTTTGATTAAATGTCCAAATTGTAAATTTAATATGTTAGAGTGGAGTTAAGCTGAAGCTTTTGGCAAAATGAAATGTTCTTGTAAAAAATACAACATGCTCTCGAGCCAGAGCTCAAAAGTGTTTACTTAATGAAAACTAGCAGCGATATTGTTGATGAGTTTTGAATTTAGTTAGACTACACGGCCATAATCAGGCCCTTCTATACATTCCGGCGGCACTGCGTACTACTCCAAGCACTGCCCTTGACATCAAGTCATACTCAACATTGAATCTAACAGGAGAGGAACAGGCTCTTTTATCGGCCGTACGAATGAAGGACTTAAACAGCAGGATAGAATGTTTGTTTCTCCCAAAGCAGACAGCTTTGTGACAGTAGACTATCGAAGCACTCCTTTCAAAACAATCATCCCTGACAGAAAGGAATGGCATACAGGTTAGCCAGGCCCTACCAACGCCACCTTCTTCTTCACGGATGGCTCAATACTGAAGTAGGAGTAAAAAAAGAGCCTTTAGTCACCCGGAGCACTGTAGCGTTTTAACCTAACCTAACCATGATCACAGTGGATGGGCCGCTTAACATGAGTCGTCGTGCCACACTTCTTCTTCTTAACTGCCCATAACAGCCCTTTATCGGGGGCTAATGTAAATAAATTCTTTCATTGAAATTGTGGTTTTATGAGATGAGTCCCAAACCCTACGCACAACCCTTTTACGGCCCTACTGGTCTCGAAAGAACCTAGTGTCATTGTTAATCGCCTTATACGACAAGCTTTGACCTGCTGAGATAGTAATCTCTAACCCGCTCGACATACGGGGGACTACACTTAGTTAACACATAAATGTTAACCTTAACATTTATATGAATTGTGAAATTATGATTTAGAATGATTAAAAAATGATTTTTCTCGATCTGCATGGGGACAACGCGCATCGTTTAGTGAGAAACTATTATCACCTCCGAGAACGGTGCGACAACACGGAAATGCAGGCAGACGGACATGTCCATATCGACTCGACTATTGCTCCTGATCTTCTTTTGCCCAAATTTTCTGCCACGCTTCCTTCTACCTGTTACATTGCAAAAATCTATAATACAATTTTACACTTTGTGTACAGGGTAACAAAGTACACTTTTAATTTATTTTAGTAAAGCACAAGGCCGAATTTGATCAACCACAAAGTGAGGTGTGTTGCAACTCCTCTAATCTGGCAACCTTTGCTTTGTTTTTCGAAAATCAGACTGCTGGTTCATAAGACAACATTGTGAGCAAGTAACTGCCTTAAGAAAGTGTTTTTGCGGTCTAGACATCTTGGGAAGACTAACAAGCTCTTTATAAGGGAAATTTTACTTCTATCCAAAATTAACACTGTTTCGGTTTTCAGATAAGTTTTTGTTGGAAATATAAAAGTTTGTTTATAAGAAACGACTTCCCAGATAGTGAAAAAAAGTATGTTTTTAGCTTCCGAGACTTTATTAACCATTCGAAATTTACTTTTGCATTGTTTTTCCTTACTGTGTATTCAACGTTTTAACACATTTACACATTACATATCAGCTTCCCCTTAACTGAACATATCAGGCTGCGATGGTTCCCGAGCCCTGCATGCATACATACATATCTTCAACTTGTTATAAGGTGGCGCCATCTAGAGTAGCATATATAACAATAAACTTACATAATCATACATGCTCTTCTTTTCCCTCTGACTGCTAAAAAGAATCAGACAAAAACTAACTACAACATTCTTATTAAAGCTGCTTATGCAGGTGTAACACCTCTCGTGCGTAACTGTTTTGAATTTTCTACTATTTCGGATTATCGTAATTTCAAAAAATTCGATATATTTACTTGAGAGCTTTGAGATGATCTGTAGTGCGAATTAAAGGTAATGAAATATCGGAAAAACTCTTCGGCTGTCCTTTTCTGATTGCAAGTTATAAGGCAATGCAGTCAAAAAAATGTTTCAAAATTAGAAAATTCAACTTTTTTTTAAATTTTAAAATAATTAAATAAAAAATTGCAAAAAGTTCGTCACTTGTTCCTTTTAGATTCGATAAATTGATTCTTTGCACACATTTGAACGCTAATTTGAGCAAAATCGTAGCACTATCGGGAAAATGCCACGATCGACAATTAATGTTGAGCTTCACGAGAAACGAATAACCCATGGCTAAAACATAACTTTTCTTGTTAATTTGGGATCGCTGTTTCGACCGTTTCGAAATATCGCTATATTTAGCCAATGGCCTTTCATATAATTCGAACATGTTCAGCTAGTTCTCTTATCTAGAACATATCTAAAGCTGTCAATCGCTTTATTCTTATCAATTTATCAACACTGACAACGAAAAGCGAACATTTCTTTTAGCCACTTGAAAATTTATATATTTTTTAAATATAATATATATTTTTATAACAATGAACTAAAAATGGCTTTAAGGTCTTATCAGTATAAAGCTCATCCGAATGCATATTGAAAACTGCCTCAAGGGCGTAAAATGTCAATCAATTTTGTCGCTTAAAAAATGATATACAAGTCATACATACACACACACACACACACAGACACACACACATATGCAAAATATACATATAAAATGGCGGCTGACCTTTAGCGAATGTTAAGGGTTAAATTTGCATATAAAAAGCCACACAAGTAGAGTGGACCAAAACGAAGTGGAGTGGTACATATTGAGTTTTGAGTTTTGTGTTCGGAACTATGGCTGCGGCTCGGGGCTGAGGGGAGTGGCACTTAAGTGCTGAGCCGCCTGTAAAAAGGCGCTTTATATTGTAAATTCTTTGGACGTTGATGTGCGTTGTCATTCTGTTGGTATTGTAGTCGGCCTTGAGCACAGTGTGCCCGAAAGTATGTTACACATTGTATACATTTATCAAGTATTATCGGTTTTCTTTTCATATACATACGAATATTGTTATTTTCTCCCATTTTTTTCTTGTTTTTCCCATTTTTTTGTTGGGGTCCACATTTGATAACAGCTGCAGTAAATTTGCATAACGCTTGTGTGTAGTGTGTGTGTGTGTGTGTGTGTGTGTGTGTGTGTGTGTGTGTGTGTGTGTGTGTGTGTGTGTGTGTGTGTGTGTGTGTGTGTGTGTGTGTGTGCTTGCCCCAAAGTGTGAAAGTGAAAATGTAAAATTGTTATGAAGAAGATTTTCATTGTTGTTGTTGTCGCTGTCGCTTGATAAATTTATAAACTATAAGATACATAAATTATAAAAGTTTGCGTTTTCAAATTCAACATCTTGTTGTCGTGTCTTTTGTATAACCATCAATTTTGTCATTTATATGAAATATTGATGAGCAATAACAACAACAAAAACTATATAAATAAACAAACTTTTCCGCATTTTTTTTTAAGAAAAAATTTGTCACCTAGTTGATGTGACCTTTTTTTAATAGACCATACAAATATAACAGCAATTTAGGTACCATTTGATTTTTATTTACTTTTCATTATTTTTTCTAGTACGAATAATGTTATTGGGAAGTAGTGCAACCTTAGGATCCAACGTGCCCACTACTGAGCTTTTGGCTACCCTGGCAATCCAATCTTTTAGACAAACATAATTATCTGTTTTGGCTCCAACCTGATTGCCCAGCTTATTCGAGAATTATTTCAGCCTATTGCATCCTGTAACCAAACCAGTCTGAGGTCTAACGGAGTTCTTGCTCATTTTCGAGATTTTGTGAAACCTATTTTAGTATGGGGTCTGGCACCAGCCAGTTGTCCATCACAATCTTTCCTCTTCCTATTCCTTCTCTTAGTAGTTGCGTAACAGTTTACTGTCCAATGCAATAGAATTGTTCATGTGAGCAATGTCCCATCTGTGACGCAGTTTGTTTTGACGTCCCACAAGGTCTCATATGATTCGGGTGTCCCGAACTATCTGATATTGTAAGGATTTACCTATTCGCGTAATTTCTGTCCTTGTGCAATGAAGTGCTTCATGATTTTATGAAGCGATGTTCTTACACCATAAGATTTTCTAATGGCATGCATTGTACAGGTTCCTATTGCTTTTGCTACTCATAAAAAGGCTACCTTTGTATTTTCATCACGCCATTCTTAACTTAGGTAAATAACTAACAACTAAAACTATTGTTTCCTTTGACATTACTCCATAGGTGAACATCGGTAGTATTACCGTTAGCTATAACGATTTGAACGATTTTAGTAAAGTTTCCTCTATGGGCGATTCTTCAGAACATTTTTTAAAAGCTATATTTCAGTTTGCTCTTAAATGTGATTCCAAAGTACGTGACTATACTGATTGGGATACATTTTATGACGTATTAGTAAACTTCTCTCTCAGGCTGCGGCAAATCTCGCCTCTGTGTTCAAGCGACAGAAATTAGTGTGTTCCAGAGCCAATATTGTACTGTTGACGCTCATAAATAAAATATCATGTTTCTGCTATTACTTTATGTATACAGCCGGTAAAATAATTAAATATATATAATAATACATGTGCAAAAAAATATTTCGCTCTTACTCACATATAGATAACGGAACATTAAATTTGCGTATGCAAATTGTAAGATGAATGCTTGGTGACTATTTTTCACAGAACCGCGCCCACCTTTACCGTTAATTTAGGCGGTAATTTTTGACGTTAGTTCAAAGCCGTGTGAATTTCATAGCTAATAATTATATGTGACGAAAAAAAAAAAAATACTAACCCTAATGTCCAAGACAGAGGTGAAAAGAATTAAGGGATGCGTGAAGCAGGGATGGGAATGGACCAAATTGTTGTTATTACATGTAGGCACCGCTATACCATTGAAAACGGTTAAAAATGTCCAATGTGCAGCACTAAAGTGCCAATTGTTCTCCATAAGAGATTAAGGAATAAAACTTCCAAAACTTCCTTCAACGAATTACACTATAATTTAAAACGCAAGATCAGAAAAATGGATATTGGACTCTCGAAACTTTCTTATATAGCCCCTTTTTTGGTGATTATTATTTATGGAACTAATAAATCTAGTATGTAGTTTTTGCTAGCTACAATTTTTTTCACTCTATGATATGAGTCCAGATACTATATGGCGATGGGAGGGTGCCCTAATGTTCAGTAGTTGGATTAGTCTATAGAGAGTCGCCTTCTTTTTTGCTGACTCTTTTTGGCAGCACATACTTTACGACGGCCGATTAGATAGATAAGCTACCGAATTGTACCCTGAGTAGTTCATGAGCATATGTTTTGGACAGACACAAGTTTTCCTGGTAAAACTGTGGTTGACAATCACAAAAAAAAAAAAAAAAGATAGCCCAGATTTTTTCTGCTGGCAGATCGTCTGACGTCGGGATCAAATGGTCAACAGAAGACTTTTTCTGTCAAAAGTCAGTTAAAACTTCGAAATGTATGAAAAGTCACAGAGGTTCTTTTTTCTTTACTATTGTTCTATTTGTTTTTCTGTACCTATTCCTTTCTGTCCTTGATCTCATTCTCATCCCCCACCTATCCCCCTTCGATAAACATAAAAACATACATTGATTGCACTTATATTCTTTCGAGAACTATCGAGACCTCTTCATTGCTTGTATATTTGAAAATCGATAAGTACAATTAGTACTACTACTGTTTGGTCCAGCAGCCAAGCTAAACTAAACTCTTTAAACATAAAGGCAGCAGCAGCAAGAGCGCTTTAACGTAACTGAATATTGTAAATTGCTTTGCCCGCTCTTTGCTGCACTCTCATTTTTTGAATGTTGTTGTTACATTAAGTTTAACTCCTATATATATTCTAATGCTCACTTATTGCACATAAGATTCGTACTTTCACTCTTTCTCGCGACGGTCACTGCACCTTTCTCGCTAATTTTAACGCACAATCTCTGGCCACTGCTGCCCTGTGCTTATTTAAACATTTAACACTAAACATTAAACACTGTTAAATAATATACACACCTACAAACACACTACAAAACATTAATAAATACACAGCATTTACGAAACATAAATTACTCCGCACTTAATTTTTGAATATAGCCACCGAAAAGGCTCGGTGACTCAACATTTTGGAGGCCCCGGCGAGATTTCGCCAATATTTAAAACTTAATCCTAATTAATTGCAAGTGCAAGTGGTTGTTAAACCATAAAAGTGATTTAAAAAGTGATCAGTTATATACATACATATATGCATATAGCATACAAATCTTGCACATATAACCTCATACATATATACTTATATCAAAGTTATTAGTTTTATATCTAAGTGCGCGCATAATTTGTTGTTGGTTCTACTGCTCCGAGTATGCAACCGTGCCGTTTATTAAAATATTATTTAAATTATTAAAACTACTTTTACCCGCATACATAAGTACATAAGATCACGCGACAGTGCCGCAACATATATACATATATATACACATATAGGTACTTACGAACAGCCGTTAGTTACAACTGCCGTTACATTTCGCGCGCCTTTCGTTTTGCGCCTTCTTAGAGCGGCCGTTGACCTTTGTGCATTGTCACTTCTCCCTTGTGCACTTCTGCTACGTATCGCGCGTTTTCACTTGTAACATTGAACCATAACCGCTACAAATACAGGGTGATTTTTTGTGACGTTCAATATGATTGAAAACGAAATGTCTAATGCCGCGCCTGCGCAAATTAATAAAGTGACTGTGTTCAAACGCCAAGTTGAAGCAATATATCGGCATGCATTGGAAGAGCAAGCTTCTCTTGTTGGTGACAATATGATTACCATGAGTGATGACCAGCTAATTTCCTGCGAGCGCATGCTTGATAAGCTAACAAAGTCTTTTGATAAGGCGCATGACAGCCTGGAGGAGTTAAGCATTGAAGAAATTGGTAGCAAACTACGCAGAGATTTTGATAAGTTGGTTATTGAATCAAAAGTGCGCATATGCTCTCACCTTAATAAGCGTAATAGTCAACACCAGAACCCAGGATGCTCTACAATGATCCGCGAGTGCACGTCTGAGCAACAGCCCTTTGTCATTGTGAATTCTAAGTCTCGGCTGCCAGAGCTTAAACTGCCCACGTTCAGCGGTGGTTATACCGAGTGGGCAGATTTCTTCTCAATGTTTGCTACAATCATCGACAGGGATGCTGAGCTTACAAACATTGAAAAGTTGCAGCATCTTCGATCATGCCTCAAAGGAGCTGCGTTGGACACAATTCGTTCACTGGACCTTTGCAACGATAATTATGAAACAGCATTAGATTTACTTAAAAAACGCTTTGATAATAAACGTTTAATTTTCCAGGCACACATAACAGAGATTCTGGGGCTTAAGAAGATTGACTCTGCATCAGTCAGCAAGTTGCGGATGCTGTCAGATAAATTCAACTCACACATGCGTTCATTGCAAACCATTGGCAGCACTGAGGAGATCTCCAACAGCTTCATTATACATGGATTGCTTCAAAAGGTTGACAGCTCAACGCAAACCAAATGGGAGGAGTCGTTACCTATGGATAAGCTACCTACGTGGGATCAACTAGCAAAATTCCTAGAGCGTCGATGTCAGACAATGGAGAATGTGGAATATGCCATGGCAACACGTACGCCTGGTTCTCAGGTGGGCAAGATTAGCAAATCTACTAACCCACCACGTAAATCCTTTGTGGCTACTAACACTACTGGTTCTGGTTGCATATTCTGTGACGATGCTGGCCATACAATTGGTCACTGTTCCCGCTATGGAAATTTATCTCCTGCATTACGCCTCAAGGAAGCTCAAAAGCTCAAGCTGTGCATAAATTGTCTTGCTACTGGTCATCCAACACAAGCCTGCAGATCGCATTTCTGCAGAATTTGCAACAAAAAGCATCACACATTACTGCATCTCGGCAACTCGACGCCGTCAGATGCGTGCGTCCAACCTGTTCAAACGTCTAGTTTAACAATTCCAACAACTTCCCAAAGCTCCATTGTTGCAAATACGCCCGTCTCTTCTACAGCTCTCGCTGCCCAGAATCTCTGTTCTGACACTGTGCTCTTGGCTACTGCTATTTTACTTATTAAAAATCGCACAGGCGCATTGGTTCCTTGCCGAGCACTGCTCGACAATGGCTCCCAGCTGCATATAATAACATCACGTCTTGCTCACCAATTACAATTAAAGAGGGTCAAGTCATCTGTTCGTGTGTCCGGCATTGGTGACTCTACCTTTGCTACAGATGGATTTGAAACCTGTATTACACTACAATCACGAGTTTCTGAATACACCACAAACCTAACCGCAGTGATAGCACCAAATATTACAGATCATCAGCCAAGCTTCACATTTGATCCCTCAGATTGGAACATACCTCCCAACATAAAGCTGGCAGATGAACAATTTTATAAGTCTCGGCGCATAGACCTACTCATTGGAGCCAGCCTGTTTCTCGAGCTGCTCTCTGTTGGTCAGATCAAGCTAAAACCAGGGTTGCCAATATTGCAAAAGACTCGATTAGGTTGGATAGTATCTGGAAACTGCCAGAAGCCGCGCAATGCTGTTTTGAGTGCATCCAACGCTGAACGTCGCTCAGAGTCAGAGTCCATTGTTCGAGTCGAGGAGCTTGTGCGTAAATTTTGGGAAACCGAAAGCTGCTGCGATCCCCTGACAGTCTCAACTAGAGAAGAAATTGAGTGCGAATCTCATTTCAAAGCAACATTTTCTAGGCTAACTACTGGAGAATATTCCGTGCAGTTGCCATTTAAAGGCAGTCCCGATTTGTTGGGTGATTCATATCAGCAGGCATATCGACGGTTTTTAAGTTTGGAACGCAAATTGGATCGCCGCCCACATGTTAAAACTCAATATTCTGCATTTATAAAAGAGTATCTGGACTTAAAGCATATGTCACTTGTAAGGCCGGATTCCCGTCACCTCTGCAAGTACTACCTGCCGCACCACTGTGTTTTTAAAGAGGATAGCACTACGACTAAGCTTCGCGTCGTTTTTGATGGTTCTGCGGCAACATCCTCTGGATATTCGTTAAATGAGTTGCTGATGGCTGGCCCGACTATACAGCCTAAGCTGTTCAAAACATTATTGAGATTCCGCACCTTTCCAATTGCTCTCACAGGCGATATTTGTAAAATGTACCGCTGTGTACGCATGGCAGAGCCTGACTCGTACTTTCAATGCATTTTGTGGCGTGATTCTCAAGACGAAGAGCTACAAGTATACAAATTAGACACAGTAACTTACGGCACCAAGCCCGCTTCGTTCTTGTCAGTTCGTGCAATGCAGCAACTAGCGATGGATGAGCAGTCTTCGTTTCCTATTGGCTCGCAAGTTCTACAACGAGATTTTTACGTGGACGATCTCATTACAGGTGGCAACTCCATACAAACCGTTACCCAAATAATGAGGCAAACAACCGCGCTGTTAGCTGAGGGCAACTTTACTTTACGAAAATGGTGTTCCAATGGCCCTACTGTTCTGAAAGACATACCTCCTACAGACAAGGAAACGTTCTTGAAATTTCATGATGGCAGTGACATAACAAAAACTCTTGGCCTTGCATGGGACCCTGCATCAGATAATCTCTTATTCTCATTCACGCCATTTGTAACTTTAAGCAAGCCTAATAAGCGCTCTGTTCTTTCAGCAATAGCTCGATTCTACGATCCACTCGGTCTAATTGGACCTGTCATCACCAAAGCCAAAATATTTCTTCAGGAGTTATGGAAGGAAAAGCTGGACTGGGACGAGAGCTTGCCGGCTTCGCTAGCACTACGTGGCTCAGCATGTGTGAGCACTTCAGTAGCGTTCAGCATGCAACTTTCCCACGGCTAGCATTGGTGCCAGATGCGTACATTGAGGTTCACGGATTTTGTGATGCCAGCATCGATGCTTATGGAGCATGCGTTTACTTGGTTTCAAAGTTGCATGGAGAACACAGTGCTCAGTTACTTTGCTCAAAATCTCGTGTGGCTCCATTAAAGACGATAACCGTGCCCAAGCTGGAGCTGTGCGGAGCCACTTTGTTAGCACAAGTAATGCATGAGCTTTCAAAAATGGAGTTGTTTTCCTGCAAGTATTATTGCTGGTGCGATTCAACTGTAGCCTTGTCTTGGATCAATGATGAGCCATCGAAATTCAACGTTTTTGTTGCCAATCGTGTGTCCACAATCCAACAACTCACAGCTGGCATGGAATGGCGGTACGTTCCCACTGGATTCAACCCTGCCGACGTGCTCTCGAGAGGAGCTCTACCAAGTGAGCTAATCTCTTCTGAGATGTGGTTTCATGGGCCCACATTTCTACGATGCAGCAAAAACGAATGGCCTGCGCTTTGCATAGCTCAAAAACCGCTATTGGAGATTCGCAAATCGGTTTTGCTTGCAGCATCTCCTCACATCGATATCACCCAGGAAATGAAATACATTAACTCTTACCCCAAAATGCAACGAATTTTCGGCTACGTACACAGATTCATACATCGTATTAAAACTCCTGGCCTAACCGTATCCGATGTTCACAATGGCACACACCTGCTTCTTCGAATTGTTCAACGTTCGCAGCTTTGGTCTGATTTTAAGGAGCTTCAATCAAAAAAGTCTGTCAAGTCAACGAGCAGCCTAACTTCACTTTCACCATTTATAGATGACTTCGGCCTTTTGCGCGTTGGCGGACGACTGGAAAATTCGATGCTCGGGTTTGATGCTCGCCACCCAATCATCTTGCCGAGGAAGCATCCAGTTACAAGCTCGCTCATTACACATTTTCACCAACAAAACTTGCACGCTGGCCCTCGTGCTCTATTGGCAGCAATACGTTTGCAATATTGGCCTATTGGTGGAAGAAGCACTGTGGCTCGTGTGGTAAACAAATGTGTGAAATGCTTTCGGGCCAAGCCTCGACTTCTAGAACACGTGATGGCTGATCTTCCTAAGGAGCGTGTGGATCCTTCTGCTGCATTTACAGTCACAGGCGTAGACTACTGCGGTCCATTTTACTTCAAACCTGATGGACGAAACAAACAGCCACAAAAATGCTACGTGTGCATTTTCATATGCTTTACAACTAAAGCTGTACATATGGAACTGGTCCAAGATCTATCGACTCCTACATTTATTGCTGCTCTCAAGCGGTTTATAGCAACTCGAGGACGGCCCGCCATCATTTGGTCCGACAACGCAACCAACTTTGTCGGCGCAAGGATTGAGCTCTCTGCGTTGAGCCATCTGTTTCTCAGCAACGAGCATCAGAAAGCAGTCCATCTCTTCTGCCTCACCGATAATATTGACTGGAAGTTCATTCCTCCCCGCCACCGCACTTTGGTGGTCTATGGGAGGCTGCTGTAAAATCAGCAAAACACCATTTCTATCGATCTGTTGGGCCATCTTTGCTTGGTTTTGACGAGCTGCGCACTCTTGTGTGCGCTATCTCCGCTATAATTAACTCTCGACCGTTACTTCCAATTTCAGAGAACCCTGCTGATTTGGACGTACTAACGCCTGCACATTTTCTGATTGGTGGTCCAATGTCGTCGTTCCCAGAGCCAGATGTGACTCAATTGAATTTCACCCGACTTGATCGCTGGCAACGTGCATCATATCTGCAGCAAGTTTTCTGGAAACGCTGGCGCGAGGAGTACCTAACCTCCCTCCAGCAACGCGCTAAGTGGCGGGCACCACAGCCAAGCCTGGTTGTCGGCGACATCGTTCTTATTAAGGATGAGAACTCCCCACCCCTAAAATGGCCGCTGGCACGCATAATCGAGCTTATCACTGGCAAGGATGGAGTAGCGCGAGTTGCTGTTCTGAAGACGCGTAATGGAACAGCTAAGCGCGCCGTCAATAAGCTATGTCTGCTGCCAAAAGCAGATGTGGTTGAAAGGCCTAATCTTCCAACGGGGGGAGGATGTTTGGTCCAGCAGCCAAGCTAAACTAAACTCTTTAAACATAAAGGCAGCAGCAGCAAGAGCGCTTTAACGTAACTGAATATTGTAAATTGCTTTGCCCGCTCTTTGCTGCACTCTCATTTTTTGAATGTTGTTGTTACATTAAGTTTAACTCCTATATATATTCTAATGCTCACTTATTGCACATAAGATTCGTACTTTCACTCTTTCTCGCGACGGTCACTGCACCTTTCTCGCTAATTTTAACGCACAATCTCTGGCCACTGCTGCCCTGTGCTTATTTAAACATTTAACACTAAACATTAAACACTGTTAAATAATATACACACCTACAAACACACTACAAAACATTAATAAATACACAGCATTTACGAAACATAAATTACTCCGCACTTAATTTTTGAATATAGCCACCGAAAAGGCTCGGTGACTCAACAACTACATAGTGAAATTATCCCGAGAATCTTCGTAGTTTTCATTGGTTTTTGGGTTTAAGCATATTACACCAACGACAATAGCTAAATATAAAATTGGTGTAGTTGAACTTTTTGTATCGTCAAGCTTATCAGAAATAAATTCAGGCGATGAAAACTAAATTTCAGCGAAATTTTGTATAAAAGAAAAAAAATATTAATTTTGATTTTTCTGTAGTAGTCATGTAAAGTCTTTTTCCGAGCAACTCAATATAAAATGATATTTATAGATGCTATTAGCCAGCAACTTCATAAATCTTACTGTAATATATTTATAAAAAGATTCTCGAAAGTTGAACATTTACCATTGTGCAGAACCGAATTGCCTATGAGATCCAAATATAATGTAATATAACTAACCCAATACAACAAATTTATTTATATAAGCCACAAATCACGCAACAAAATACAACTTAACTACGATGAGTGAGTGTGTGTGTGTGTATGTGTGTGATTGTGTGTGTGTGTGTACCATGCAACAGTGCAAAGCAATCCAGAGCAAGCGATTTGAAAAACCTCAAGACCAACGTAACCAAAAGCCCCGTACAACAAAAAACCCTACAAATAACGCGCTCTCTCCTCCTCACACACACACACACAAATACACACACATACATACCACATACTATAGTATCTACTTGCAGCAGAAAATATTTATAACAGCAAACGCTAATGATACCCCAGAGAGTAGCAGATGAAACTCTAGATATAGATATGTAGGGCCTAGCCGGGCGGTACAGTCTATGTTGCAGGCAGTTTGGTTGCCTTGCTGAAAGTAGTCTGCGTCTGGCTTGCCACCAAACGGTAACAAAATATCTATGAAAACAGTTTTGTTTACCGGCAGGCACTCACAGCAGGACGGCAGGACAGCAGGTTGGCAGCATGGCATGGATAACAGGAAACCAAAGCCAGATGGGCAAGCCTCAAGTGCAAAACGAGCCGGGCGTGTACGGGCGATAGTAACTCGGACAGTTTGGTTTTGCTCGTTGTGGCTGACTGAACCGACTCAACCGACTGACTGAAGGACGGACGTACTTACGTTCCGGCTGAGGGCAGCCCAAAGTCAGTTGTAGATAAAGCGATTTAAAGGATTTTCACGTTAAGCGTTGCCTGTCAGCGATTGGCATGCGGCTTACAGGTGGGTTACGCTTTATGAGCTTAAGCAGCAAATGACTCTCTGACTAAATGAATGACTGCGTTTTTTTTTACAGTGTGCACTGCTTTAGTCCCAAACAAGCGTCAGAGTTTATTGGTTTATTCTTGTTGTTGCTTTTGTTGCATACCCAGCAAACATATTTTTAATTACATACAGCCAAAAACCGGAACTTTAGGAGAGAGTTGTGCAAAAACAACAAATGCATAATTCAATTTTACACGCCGCTGCACTTTCTAATGAATTATCACAGCGAAGGCCATTACCCAACATTGTAACTAACGGAGTTTTGCTTGTTTTTAGTGCAATTTCCATTACATTTCATTGCATTCGATATTCGAGATTTTGTGCAATTGTATTTGCGCAACATTGCGCAGCCAATTAATGAGCAATTTTAAATGCCGGATTGCCAATGTTTTTCGTATCTACAGTATTTTTGCAAACTCCATAGACGTCGAGCGGGATTCAGATTCAAAATAAACAACGTTGGAATATGAAAAAGTTGTCTCTGCTAAAAAATGGTATAGAAAAATTATCATACGCACCATATGCCCAACAAACAAAAAAACAATATGCCATATTGTGCATGCCGTCAAAATGATGTTGAACTTTGTTCACGCATATTTAAAAATTCACGAAAAAAAAAACTTGAAATGAAACATAATGAGATTTGGGTTATTTTTTACGCAAACCGGATACTGTATACTCTTTGTGTCGTATATTTAACATCTAGTTGAAGTTCCGCGAAACTTAATTACTCTAAAGTTATTCAATTGTTGGAGTCATATGAATTTACTACATGCAACTATGATCAAATTGAGAGGTTCATTTATTTAAAAATCTTTATTCATTCTCCCAAATCTATTTTATCGCTTTCAAAGCATTCCTCTGCAGCTCGATACACTTATACCAACGAATTATCCAGTCATAATAACACTTGGCAAATTCATCCTTCGGAATGGCCTTCAGAGCCTTCTGCGATTCGGTTCGCTATCTTCTCAGTCGAGTCAAAACGGTGTCCCCGGATCGGTCTCTTGAGTTTGCTGAGTAACCAGAAGTCACACGGAGCCAAATCAAGCGAATATGGTTGTTGGTCCAAGTCTCATCTCCAATGCTAACACGAAGCTCTTTTTCGAAAAAATTTAGTGTTTTTGATACCAATCTTCTCAAAACCAGTTCGTACTTCAAAATCGTTTGCACCAATTCAAATGTTATGCCCAAACTATCAGTGACGTCTCTTATAGTCAAGCGACGATTTTCAAGCACAATATCTATAACTTACTTGACGTGATGTTCATTAGGATGTTCTGTAAGTAATCTGCAAGGGTAGGCTTGCGTATTAATGAGGTCAAGAAAAAGTATATGTTTTCTTCGGGTAGAAATACACAGCGGTTGGATTCTGAAATTGATGTAAGCTATTCTTTTGATGCTGTCAAGGATTGCGTCTACCTCGGCACCACCGTCACAATGAAGAACGATGTCAGCATGGATATCAATATATATGAGACAATCATCCTTCCCGTTTTACTTTATGGCGCTAAAGCATGGGTGAGTGATGTCTGATAAAAATACCCTTGTGGTGTATGAGCGGAAAGTACTCCGTAAGACTTTTAGGCCTCCACATACGACACGCAACGACTGCCGCATCCGATGGTACGACGCACACTTTGCGAATTACATCCTGCGCCTCGGCTAGCCAGGTCATGTTGTGCGTATGGATAAAGACGCTTATGCGAGAGAGGTCTTCAATGCGGTTGTGGAAGGGAGGCGACGAAGGGGCAGACCAAATCTCCGTTGGAAGGATCACGTAGAGAGTACACTAACTACCTTTGGTATCACTGATTGGAGAAGGCGCGCGCAAAGCAGTGGCGCCTTGAGGAGAACTTTACATCAGATTGTAAACCGGTAGCAAATCTTCGTGATCAGAAAAAGAATATTTGATAGCCCTTTCAGCGATTGCAGCTTCGTCAAAGTAGGGTGGGACCATACTCTATTGACATCGAGATGTTGCCAGACTATTTGCAGCTGCTAAAAGAGATTCTGCCATGGTTGCTCTAAATGATAACGCGACAAACTTTACTTTTTTTTTAAGTAGAGATACGTTGTCAGCATAGACATTAAGCGCAGAATCCCATATATGCTGTTTTGGTGTTAGTGCGCAAAGGAGTAGTAGAGATCAGGGAACTCACACCAGGCGAAACTAATACTACAAGACGATCATCATTCCAGTCTTTCTATATGGCGCTAACCAATGGATTATGGAGTCTTTGATGTTTGACCCTTTATTCGATGGCACCTACCATACTTCCGAATTCGATACGCATTGGACATAACAAAGCTGAGTACTGGCCTTGTTTCTTGACAAAATGGGTATCCATTTATTGTGGAATATAGTATATCGAAATGAAGTCGAAAAAGTAACAGGGCTAACAAAATACTTTGGGGCGTAGCCGGCTTTGAAAAATAACTTACTGACTACTAACAAACCAAAACAAATATATTTTATATAGCTGCAAGGCAAATAGACAGTACACACTGCAAATTTGTAAAAAATGGTATTTCTGCACAATGTTGCAAATATTCGTTTTTAAATTAACGTTTTTCCTTTTCAGCCCTCAGCACCCGAAATGAGTTTAGTAAGTGGCGTACCTACCAAGTGCCCTGATCAAAATTGCGATGAGTGTATGGTGCCACAGGAGCTGCTTATGCATTTTGCATTGAAGCATACTTGCACTCAGTTTGATCAAGAAATCATTGAGCTTGAGTCAGTTGTGTTACCCATCGATCTTCTTGAGCTGACGCCTGGACAGAATCATGTGATTGGTATTTATCGCTATAGCGGAGCAGCCAAAACAATAATTGGGCGTAATGAACAGAACGTAGTTTCTGTGCCCGTATTTTTAATGCTCTACATGGGGCCACAGCCATTCAGCGTTTCAGATGAGCTGGCTTTCATTTTCTACGTGATCACTCCACAGGACTCTCCGGATATTTCTGCACTTGTGACGCTCTTCGATGGTCTTATATTGAATGAACGTTCAGGGATGCGCTGTTTAAACAACTTATACAACGATCCACTGGCGCCAAAAACCCATACGCGCATACGTTGTATGGTGGATTATATTTTTTATACGGCCAATGATATAGAGGAGTTATGTAATAGTGGCAAGTTAAATTCAATTTACGTTAAGATAAAAATGTTTGGCATCCCATTTTAAATACAGCCTTGTGCACCGGCGGACTCATAAGCAACAGCTGGGTCAAGAACTTTTTTTTGGATAGAAGACAATTTGAATTCTAACATTAGCTTGCAAATAAATACGAAATAAACATATTGGAATATATGACCAAAACCACAATGGACACAATTTGTATCTGAAAGCATTTGACTAGTCAAACATAAAGTTATATGTGTGTATATTCAATGTTTTTTGCGCTGTTTTTGCAGTTGTTGTTGTCAACTCTGGCAACTGCTTTTAAAACTGATGCTCAATCGATATCTGCTGCAGAGTGGCCAACTCATATTTTTATCTTGACTCGCATAGCGGCTGTTTTTCCAGGAAACCCCTCTCATTAACAACACTTGATATCTTTCCTTAACATATACATCAATTTTATCAAATTATCAATTATCAAAGTTTAACCTAGGAAGACCAAGCGCCTTAAGGTGTAGCAATCTTCTCTTCCTGAGTGGCCATAACAACCAGTTAACGGGTTACAGCCTACCCCAGGCGCCTCATAGCATCTTTCATTTAGAGGAAGGTTTAACATTGTACATCCCAAACCCTACGCACAACCCAATTGGTGTGTGACAAGTGTGTCGTTCTGCAGCCAAATTTGAACCCGCTCTCCGTAAAACGAAAAATTATCGTTAGGCACTATAATTTTATATGATTGTGCAATCGAGGTTTCGGTACACTATATCAACGTTAGCTCATAGCTTTTCAGAAGTTTGAGTAATTTATTTTACTCAACAACTTTTCATTCGGGAACGATGTTTCGTTATCATAATCGTAGAATTTAACTATTCAATAGATCTGTCACGAAGTTCCTTTTCCTTCATACATTGCATGTCTATAATGACTGAAGCATAAAACTGATTTCTAAAGATTTTCTTTGTCTTTGCGGAGCTTGTGCTATATAGTACTTTAGATACTTTTTAAAAATACACAAATATTCCTATATATCAAACGGTTTGTATATTAACGTATTCTCACATATTACACATAATATATTTAAAAAGTCCTAAGAAATCAACAGAGAATCTTGGGCAATTATAAACAGTAGAAATTGCTTTTGGATTGCTTGAAACGGTTGACATCATTAATTTGCTATAAGAAACGAGCTAATCAAGTTTTTCTAGAATTCTTTTTCGTCTCTAATGAACGATTTTAAATTGTATTATTGTAATAAACTTCCAACTTATTCTTCTTATTCCTTTCTTAGAAGTCATTAATTTTATTCATAAATTCCAAATGAATGCTATTAAAAGGTAAATGATTTTCAACTCACAATATGCCTTTGAACCCAAAATAACTGCAGATCATATGAAAAGATGTAATACTACAAAGGGTACAAAATCATAACTTTATATACATTTCAATACACATTATCTATGCTAATTAAATTTGAAGAAATTGAAATGTTGAAGAAACATATGTAGGTATAAATAGCTTGTGCTTCTCCTACGCTTCACTGAACTACCCCGCCAAATTGGGGTAGGGCATAGAAAATTCCCAAATATTTTGTCAACAGCTTTTATTCAAACAAAAAGTAGCTTTCTTTTACTTTTATTCTGCTTGGCTAATAAACGCATGCTAATCGACAAGCTGTGTTTGTATATGTGTTATGTGTGCGTACATACCCCGCCGCTCCCCGCACCCTCACTCAACACCCCGCACAGCGTTGCCAATAAGTTAAAATGTCTGTTGCTGCTGCTGCTTTTGCTCGTTATCAAAGGCGTTTACATTTCGCGGCGCCCACATGCTGAGCCGGCGCCGCAGGAGCTGCAAACGCGTGGAAAATTTACGAGTCGTAAAGTAGAGAGACACTGTAAAAAAAAGTTGTTGAATTCGAATTGAGTTTCGCAGACAAACAGTTGGGTAAACAGAAGGATGGCAGAGGGTTCTAGCGACAGACACAAAGCACGACAGACCTTAGAACAATGACTTTGATGCTGATATCTGTGAATGCAGCCGCCTTGTCTATTATTTCAGCTGAAATTTGAGTTTATATGTAAATTGCTGGGCATGACGCTTAGCTACACTGTGGGTGGGGGCGCGTATGGGTTCTGGGCGTGGCAGGCAATAATAATTAAATGCTGCTTAAGCAAGCGAGGCGTGACAAATGCAAAACAAATGCTAATAATATGAAACGTCAAAAAGCAAAAACCTGACACGTGGCGTATGAGTAATTAAAAACCAAAAAAAAATACAGCCAGAAAATGTTTCTAACACAAATAAGTGTCTTTAAAGTAGCACAAGAAATTTTAACAAACAAAAAAAGAAGCTTGTCTTACGCAAAATGATTTTTTACGCAACATTAAACGACCGCATAGTAGTTGAATTTAACAGCACACATTTCCGGCACCTTAACCAACACACCTAAGCTGCAGACCCAACAAAAAGGACACTACAAAAAAGGCTAAAAGGGACAGCGGCAAATGGTACATAGAAGTAAGAATTTATAGAATCCACACTGCGACTCTTTGATACCTTATATAAAAAGAGCTACAGAAACATAAGTTAAGTAGGAGTGCAAAACTGTAACACTAATCAAAGTGAAACAGTAACGAAGATGGGATAGTGACAAAGAGAACATGGAAGTAGCAGCTGCAAGGAAAGAAAAAGGGAATAAGTTATATAATTATAACGGAAATCAAATTGAAACAGTGCAAAATGTGGCAAAGAGGACATAAAAGGATAAATTGTAATAGTAAAACACTGCAAGTAGCTAAAAACACTTTCACGAAAAGTTAAGCTGCAAAAGCGTTAGGCTGTAATGCAAATCAAAGTGAAACACCTTGAATTTTGTAAATACTGAGACGAGGCAGAGCGACGAAAGCACAAATTGAAAATGAAGAGAAAGTTTTCCAAAGCCTGTTCAATAAAAGCCTGCAATCGTTTGCGACAGCTTGGCAAACTTGAAATCAAACAAATGTCTTCAGCATTTCTCTTGGTTTCCGTTTTATTTTACCACATGTTTCATAAAGAAAGCTTTAGTGGCACGCATAAAACATAGAAGGCAGCGATTTTTTAGAGATCTGATATTATTTGATTGGAAAACTTAAGTTCCACTACTGTTAAGCTAAAACGGAAATCAGTGTGAAACACGTCGGTTCTGCAATGCCAAGACAAAGCTCAGCTATCTTTGCAGAGTGTGACCTTCTTTCTTCGAAACGTTCTACATCTTAATCGCTTTAAAAGATTGTATAAAAGCTATAATCATTAAACTGTAATCAGCAATGAACTTTTTGATTTCCTCTATCAAAGCGTTACGCTTGATTTCAGTTTAATTTTTATTGAATAATATCTCACCAAAAATTAAGAATTAAGAAAACTATAAATGAACAGTGCACAGCATAGAAAACAAAATTGAAGCCCTAAGTATTTGAACCCCCGTGTGGTGAGCGGGTTACAGAATACCACCTCAGCAGGGCAAAGCTTGTCGTATGAGGCGAGGGTTTGTAATGTGTTTTCCAAATTGTTGTATTGTCGTATCTGGAACTATGAATTCCGAACCACACTATTGCCTCTATCCACGACATTATCCCTTGGCTCCTATCGACGACTAGCAAAAACAGCCTGTGGGGGGGTTCGTTGATAATCCCGAGGATAAACATTGCACATTCACAAATAATAAAAAAATAAAGGGGCCTTGCCATAATACAGAGTCAGCTAAAAGTATAAAGTAGTACACTAGTACCACCAGACAGATAGAACAAACAGTTGTCATTCGGATGTTGCTCAGATGTTGTAGCAACATAGCGCTTCAATACCCTCCCTACCATTGAGTCTCCAATGCGCGGTCAATATAAGAAGACTCCCTAACGTTCGTTTTACCCTATCCTCTCTACTTTAGGAAAATTTAATCAAAATCTATTCCATGATTACTTTAAGTTTATTAACAAAAATTCATAATTAATAATAAAAAATCCAAAAATTATTCCAATTCTCATCTTAATTCCTAATCCATTCTTTAAACATATAAAAAAACTAAAGAGCTAAATATTATTATAGGTAGAGTATTAAATGTTATTGTTAATTATTTTATTTTCATTATAAGATTATATTCTTTATTTTATTTTAAGAGTAGTTGAAGTTGATTAACGTTAAGCGTTAATCATCGATCGGTTTAATACCGAAAAATCAATTTGCTGGGAGATTCTTTACTTTTTGTAGTGTTGTTTTCTGTTTTTTTTTTTTTTATTTTATTACATTTATTTGCAGATTGTTGTTTTCTTTATTCTTTTAAGTTTGTTTTTGCACTACTTTGCAAAATCAAGATATGTTGGTTTTGCTTTCTTTTTCGTTTTGCTATTATTGTCATTGATTTTTTTTTATTTTTATTTCATTTGTTTTTGTGCGTGGCCAGCTGATGCACCCAATGTAAAATTAATAGCGCTCACTGATCAATTAAAATACTCTTTACAATAGTTTGAGCATGCTACTTTTCACCATTGGTTGTATCATGTCATGACATGTCTCGAAAATATGATATCCTACACCTCCAGCATCCAAAAACTCACCATCATCCAATCCGTGTAGAAGGCCTTCCCACGCTGAATGGTCTCTTCTATAAATTTGGTTTTAAAATGTTTTAAGTTATAGTGTATCATATCCGAGTCTTGCACGCATAATATTTATATATATTTTTTTTTTGTCTTTACTTTACGTTACCAATGAAATTTCAGCTGCACCAAAATTGTTGCAACTCCAAAATAGAATAAGAATATAACAAAAAAACCATGCCAACAATGCATTGATCAGCCGTAAATAAATTATAGTGTATCGTCTAGTCGCATCATCATAGATAGTATGAGGAAGTGACCAGCACTGCAATAGCACGGCCGTACAAATGTTAGTGTATATACGTGTCACTGCAGTTATTGTGTTCTTTTATAATGTTTTATGTGTTTTGTCGATTTGATTTGTTTTGCATTGCTGCTCCCATGCAAGCTAATTAGCTGCTCCAGATAAAATACAGCGCCGCTCTGTCGAACCTGTTGGACTGCGCTGCTGTCTCGTGGTTGATTTGCGTGCGTTTTGCGCGCGTTTTCTGCTGCTTCGCGGTGGGCAATATCACCTGCGACTGCGCTTTGCACAGGGTGCTGCGCTGCCGTTGCGACTGCGCCGTCGACGGAGGCTGCTATTTTTTGTTAGATTTTCGCCAGTTGTTTTAGCCAATTTTATACGGACAAAAATGATACTTGACTTCGAATTTTCTGGTATCTTGGCACTAAGAGTTAACCTATGCAGGTTAAAGTCGGGGTTTTGTTAAATTAGCACTGAGTACTTTTGAGATCGAATGTCATTTAAATTTTAATTTCCAAAAGGTGTTTCCGAATTTAAAAGGTTATGAAGTAGACACGCGAAACTGATGTTACGCACTTCACTGCCGATGAATTTTAAAAAAGATCGAGCCACGATGTGGAGTAAGCTTATATAGGCGTGAAGGCCGGATATGCAACTATTTGTAGTTGTAGATACTGTCAGTGTGACTTCTACCATTATGCTTAGTGTTGATTAAGATACTAATTACGCTTTAATAAGGTTGCCACATTAAAATAAATACCACCTTTGGCGCCTACTTTTATCGCATTTCAAATTATTATTATTATTATTATTATTATTATTATTATTATTATTATTATTATTATTATTATTATTATTATTATTATTATTATTATTATTATTATTATTATTATTATTATTATTATTATTATTATTATTATTATTATTATTATTATTATTATTATTATTATTATTATTATTATTATTTATTATTATTATTATTATTATTTCTGTTAATGTTCGTTAATTTCCAAAAATGATTCTATCCTAATATCTGGTTCATCACAGGTTTTTCACGGTAACTTAAGATGTTTGAGATGTTGGGAAAAAAATTGTTTTTTCTGATCTGTATATTTATTATGTGGTAAAATCCGTGATAGTGTTACATCAAGGAGGCATATTAAACAGTGATGATAGTGCATCAATAACATATAACATATCATAAACATATCAGCCTGAAGTGGAATACTTCCGCTTCAACAGAATTTTCGCAGTTTCTTAAATTAGTCTTAATATGTATCCGTAAAACTACTTTATCTTACGAATGAAATCTTAAGCGGCGTTTCTGGTACTGTATGTGCCAAGAAGGTTACATAACCAACCACAAAGTCCGCATACCCTACTTCAAAAAGTATTTAGACCAAAAGCATAAGCCGCTTTGATGTTATTGCTGCAAATTAGCTAAAATCTAGAAATCTTGTCCAACCTTTTCTTAAACTTTATCTTCTTTTTTTTGTTGCCCTTTTTTGCCGGCTACTTTCACGCTTCTTCTTATTATATACCTACATACATCTGTGCAAAGAAATTGGTAAAAAATAATTTAACTTAAATTGAGTGCGAGCATGTGCAGAATTTCAAATAAATTTTGTTTCTCGTCCACTCCTTCAGCGAAAAGAAAAAAAAAATGGAGAACTAGAATTTTTTGAAATGGAAGAAAAAACTGCCAACTTGGTACTTTGGATCTACTTTCTTTTACTGGGCTCGAGGTACGTTCAATGTATGAGCGGATTTTTTCTTAATATTTTTAACCAGTCTCCTTTTTTGCTTGTTTCTCTACTTTTCCTTTGCTTTTCCAGTTGCCTTTTGGCAGCAGCAACGGCAGCCATTTTTCCCGCTTCAATAGCTCAAATACTATTTTATGCTTAGTTGATTATTGACTGCAAGTGGAAATTTACTTTTGCTTCGATTCGACTCAAGTCCTTGCCGTACTTGTATTGGTAGGTCCTGTATTTGTGTGTGTGTGTTTGTGTGTGTGTGTGTACACGCAGTTTGTTGAACGTTAAAAATTGGCAGTCAGGTTTGTTTGTTTTCCAACTTAACACGGAAATTGTATTTTTAGTCTGCAAGTTGTAAACAAATTGAAAAAAAAAACGGAGAGGAGGATTAACTGTTGTTTGTGTAACATTAATGTTCAGCTTAAATATTTACTTTTCGAATACAGCAGCTTTTTTTCATATAAAGAGGCAAAAAATGTAAGATTTTCTTGTTGCACGAAATTACAGAATGTTTGTTAATGCTTCCGATTTTCATGAGATCGTCCATATACCTTTGCAATTGTGCTACCTATCACATATCTGCTATAAATTCCAGCGGGCTACGCTTACAAACGACATTCTTTGTCCGCCAAGGAGTGAGCTTCATCGGTTTTTTCGCCTCTCTTTTTACATCTCTTTTTCTTTTCCATGATAATCTAGCGGTATTCGGATTTCACGCTACAAAAGCGATCATAACTTTAATATTAATATATGTAGAGCACATTTCCATTACTACGAATATTTATGATAGAGAAAACCCCAAACTTGATCTTCCACAGCATCTTCAGTAAAAAACAATACGACAGAAACTTTTCGACGAGCCAAACATTAATATTGAGATTAAGAGTAATTTGGAGCCTCGCCTTTATAAATTCAAAACCATGAGGAATTCATCTATCTATGAGATCTACTATATGCCCACAGAAGACGACTTTTCTTATACGGAGATCTTTCATATTTTTAGAAGATAGTCTAAGCGTTGGATAGGTTTTAGGCCACAGATTAGCCTTTTTGGAATGGTCATTATTCGGCGCGGAGCTAATCTGTGGCTAAAGAACACGGAATTCAAACAGGAAAAGGTAACAACAGCAAATATGTAAACACTGGTTTGACAGTAGAGGACAGAGATTGGCCAATAGATTCCATATCCCACACTAGTGACTCATCATACAAGAGTAACATTTGCTTTTCAAATAGTTATAAATAATTTAAGGCAGGTCAAGTTCTGCAAAATGCTCGAATTGGTAAAACTAGCTTTCAAAGCTTTCGATTTGCTTACAACTTTAGAACAGTCTTCAAACTGCTTCAATATTTCGGCTATTCTCTTAAGATATTCGTGGCGTATGTCTAAAACTCTTTTAATCGAATCTCAACCCAAAGCAATTTTACGTTAATTTGGATATCTTTTTATACCGAATTTCAATAAAAAAAAAAACAATTTATGAATGTACCAAAGCAATAAGCCTGCTAACCTGCCTGTTTGGAAAGTATTCATGCTGCGCACAACGTCATACCCCAAAATGCGTAGCACGAAAAGATTGAGCGGGTCAATCGCACCATATCAGAAATTCACACCGCATTCGAACAACGGGAATATTGTGCGGCCATATTTCTCGAAAAGATGCTGCTTGAAAATACGCACAAGCTACTTGAGTCATATCTCTACAAGATAGTCTGCGCTGTAAGATGTAACACAAGCACCTCGCATGATCACATAATTAAAGCTGGAGCTCCCAAAGTATCGGTCTTTTACCAATCCTCTACTTTCTCTACACAGCGGACATCCGTGAAGATTATCAGCTAACCACCAAATATTCGCATATTTTTGATGAACTTTTGATGTATTTTTCCGATTTCGATAATTTTTGCAAAATATATGCATTAACACGACGCACATCTCTGAGGAGTTTCGACTTAATAGACTCAATGGAGCGGCCTCGAATATCTGTCACGAGGGAAATGGGTAAGATATCGACTTGATTCGACAAACTCCTTCAGCCTTGAGAAAAAGCGCATCCTTTGGCAACCTTTTTTTTGCTCTTACTCTTATAGTGTCGGAGAAAGCTGGCCCAACACGGACAGGCCGACATGTCTATATCCACTCGACTATTGCTCTTGATCATTTTTGCCCATGGAACATATAGTCTGCTACGCCTCCTTCTGTCTGTTACATACATTGCACAAATCTATAATATCCTTTTACACTTTGTGTACAGTGTATAATTAAAAAATCAACGTACCAGAACTATCTATGATTGACACCTAGACTTGGACTAATGCAAGCAGAGCACAGAGATTATTGTCACTGTCGTAACAATGCGTTATATAAACCTAACTTGTAGCTCTGCAACTTAAACCTAATAAAGAAACAATACAATGAGCTTTAACTGAAAGAAGATTTGTGTTCTTCGAACCGGTTCATGCGAGTCTATTAGATTTCGTCAAAGAAAACTATGAAATCAACATATTTTCAATGGCAGTAGCAAACAATTTGCCAAATCAGCGCTTTCAGCGACAAAAGCAAAAAACATCGCACAAAACTAAAATGCAGGAAAAAAGTACATCCTGCAGGAAGAATACTCAAAAGCAGAGAGGAATTGAAACGAGAGAGAGAGAAAGTGAGAGCGCGGCCGCAGTCACCACAGCGACAACCAAAAAACACATGCAAACAAGTTGAAACTGTCAGAGAAGATGGCGGAATGACGAAAGGAACTCGAAAGAAATGGCGAGTAAGACAAAGTAGAAGGAAGGCATGCCAAAAGGAAACAGCTGGAAAACGCACTCGGAAGTGCCACAAGGGGCGGATGCTGTCAGTGCGGGTGTGTGTGAAAGTGAGTGAGTGTGAGTGAGGGGGGCGAGCGGCATTGAGCCCCTAGTGCAAGGCAAGTTGAGTTGCCTTGAGTTTATTTGACTGCCACTTTTTTTTGTTATTTTTTAATAAAATTTGAGTTTGTTGTGTTTGTTGTTGCTGTGGCAGCTGCGCGAGTTGAGTTCGAGTTTGGTATGCGGCAATTTCGAGCAATTGCAAAAAAATATTTTAGTTGTCTGTCGAAATCAAATTTTTGCGCAAAGGCAGACAGGGCCGATTTGAAACTGGGGCAAACTGGTAGAAATTCAGGTGGTGCTCACTTTCAGATGACACCTTATAATAGTTACGAAAACTTATAGACAATATTATTATATTACCCGAAACCTACATTACATATGTATGTTATTATACTTTTGAACTATCAGTGAAGAGATCAACTATATAAGTTTTTTTTTCATTAGCCTATTTTGCCCTATTGGCGAAATCTATTCATCTGTTGAAGTAACATCATGATTAAGTGATACACGTTGCTACAAAAAACACTGGGCTTAATAAACTTTCTCAAGACCTGAAATCTCTTCGATATCTACTGACTGGATTTTAAATGATACTTAAATAACATTGTTTTATTAACAAATAATTCAATTTCCGGTTTCAAGTGAAAAAATATGAAAATATGATTTAAGGTATGACATTCTTTTATTTCATTGTTTCTTTGAATTTTGTAGAAAAAAGCGTAGTTTTTCAAAAATACAACTAATCAAGACATATTCAAGAAAAACTCTTTCTTCACAAACTCTTCCTTAGAGCACTGGTAGTACTCAGCACCTCACCATTTTTTCTCTTTTTCCTGCCTTTCGTCAACTCTCCACTTCTTAACATACCAATGCACAGTAAACGGACTATCGCATAACTATCGCAAATTCATTTATTTCAAAACGCAAGCAGCGCTCGGCCTTCCTCTACCCTCTTTGTTTGTTTGTTGTCCAATTATCGCAAAAATAGAAGACAATTGGTAATCTACAAGCAGGAACTACCTACACTCAACTTTCAATTCGCCATAGTTTTACGGATTAACTGTTCCCAAAGGCAGTAGCTCTGGATTACCTACTAAGCGAAAATTCATACTTTGCTAAATGAACTAAAAACCGTCAAAAATATTCTGAATTTTTTTGGTCGTTTCGTAAAGCATATTCTAAACAATTACATTCCTTAGCGCCACCTTGCGGCAGTGTGAACGCGCAGCATGCACTGCGCGGCTTGCTCCTTTAAGACATGCCCACCTTGAGGCACACCTAGATCAATTTTTGTGTCCGTAGTTTGCATGAAACAGGTGGCACTAGCCTTGCATGCGAAGGGTGTTTGCTCTGTAATGTGCTTGCCCAAGGTCAGGCCTCTATCCAAGTGTACACCCAAGTACTTGTAACTGCTGTAAAGCAAAGGTTTCGTTACATACAAACATAGAGATGAAGCGAAAAAAGGGCGTTAAAAAACGCTTTATTTCAGGTACGCCCGCGTGCCGTTTCGCCTAAAACCGGCCCTGTTCAGACAGAGTTTGCAGCCTTCAGTTCTTGTTGTTGTGCTTGGTATTGTTGCTGTCCTTGATGTTGTTTTTGTTGTTGTTGTTGTTGTCTCTGACTGTGTTGATTGTCATTGTGGTGGGCTGCCGCTGTCAGTTCCGTTAGCTGGCCAACTTTGCTGCTGACTTCCTGTCAATGGCGACAGCTGTGCAACGCTTCAAGAAGCAACAAAAAAAATTACATAGTAGTATATAAATGTATGTATGTATATGTATGTGTGACACTGTTGTGTTTTTGTGCCAAAAATCAAATAGCATTGAAATTGAATTTAAAGATTTTCTGTTTTGTTTATTTGTTTGAGATTTCTTCATTTGCTCTCGAAACTTGATTAATTTTCGTCATTTTCTTTCAGCTACCATGGCAAGGTCACAGAGCGCCCATTTTTATTCACAAATGAACATAGCCCGCCGCCCATTTGCCATGCCCTTTGTCCTCTTTTTGCCTTGCATAACGCATATTTCTAAGAACGCGGACTTCGTTAACCTAGTTCTTTTTTTTTAACAGCGCAGCAGCTACGTGAGTTTTGCCCGGGCTTTGGTTTTTGGGTTTCTATAGCAAGTGAAAGCTGAAAAGTGAAAGTTTCAAGTGTGCCATAGAAACGCACACACACATTCACACACTCACACACATGACCTCTAACAAATGCATTGAAATGAATGCAGCTTCTGTGTGGCATACTTTTAGGGGCGCCAATTTTTTGTTTGTTCGCCTTGGGAGAAAGTTTCAAATAACCAGCACTACAACGTGGATAACTGTGCTTCAAATTCGCTGCATACAAAGAGTATCTGCAACATACATATGCAAAACTCATCTTTGGACAAATTTTAGTTGACAAATATCTCAAAACTCGAATATTTCTTACTATTGGAGTTTGTACGACGAGCAATCAGTTTTTCATAATAAAAGTTACAAAAGTTAAAATACGATATTGGCCAAATATGAAACTGTACATACGCCTGCCGTTTTTATTGAAATCCGCAAAAAAAGTTTCTGATTGTTGTTTAATTCGTTCAATGTAACATTTAATGCTCCGTATTTATGTTTGTAATATGCAGCAAAGCCTTTTTAGTGTATATTGTAATATTTTGCAGCTTTTTCGTTCTATTAAATTTAACTACACATTTTTTATTGATATATTTTTGATAGTACAACTTTGAATTTTATTTGCAGAATGTGTTGAATTTCGCACTCAGTTCACGATTTGCATTTAATATGTGTAGTTTTTTATATGAGATACACATTTAAGAGGTAAAAATATGATTTAAAATTTATTGCTTATATGTGAACCTAAAGCAGAGTATATATTGTAAAGGCATTTGAAATAATAATCGAACTGGATTTTTTTTGCTCATTTATAAGGTTAGGGCAGATTCGCTTTGTGAAAAATTGCAAGTCAAGAAATGCAACTACTTGAATAATGTCAACAAATCCATAAAGGGTATATTGAATCAGTAATTCAGACCATACCCTAACCTACATGTAGGTTTTCAATATATTCTAAACTGATAAAGGAAGCTTATATTACCCGAGAAAGGGATTAAGTGACTTTATCCACTTTATACACAAAGTATTTAGTCGGCCTTCCTTCGAATATGCTTTTGTTGCCTACATTTAGTGACACAAATTTGAGGAACCTGGAATCCGTGGTGAAAAACGACTTCAGCATCACCATGGAGACCACCTACGTCCATAGAGCGCAATGCCTCAAATTCTTCTGAGATCCACGCGAATCATGCAACATTGAATACCTCAATGTCTGCCATATCGCAGCCACCAAGCTGTGCAACAACAAAAACGCTCCAGATGTGGAAGGAACAGATGGACCTTTTCAAACTTAAAATACATGACCAGAAACGGCCTGTACAGAAGCAGAACGAAATCTGGTAGTGGATGCACAGATTGCACTGAGCCTGTGGAGGGAACACTAATGTGCCTTATTTTCGGACGACGACTCCCGACGTAACCAATCACTGATGACGGCACGATGACTGATCTCGGTATATATACCAAGGTATTTTCTTATTTTCTATTGATGCACTTTTGATAATTTAATTTTAGTCTCATTCTATATACATTCAAGCCACTTATTTAACAATTTGTCCTAATTTAAATCCTTTTAAGCTATGAAGAGTTTAAAGTCTGGGGCCAAAATGACTTAGTATATAAATATACCTATACACAAGTACATACTTTGTATACATATATGTTTGTATGTGTTATTTATTTGCGACCCCGATTTAAGTACATAATTCTTATATTTCTTCACATTGAGCGCACTTGAGCTTCTTTGCGTTTTCCTGCTTTCCTTCACTTTACTTCCTTGGAGCTTTTTCTTTTGCAATTTTCTGCTCCGTCGCGGCCTCTTAATACATTTTGTTTGGCAAGTGTATTGTATTGCAATTTTTGCTAATCCCTTGAGGCCCCGCAGCAGACTTGGGGATTTTGTCTGACGGTGCATGCCATGTGACTGGGACTCACTTGATGTATATATGTATATAAACATATATACTATTTTTTAATACATGTCATATGGAAGTAGAATAAACAGGAAAAATTGAGACAAGGACACATTTAATAGAGCGCACTGTGCTCATATGACATAATCGAAAGAAGGTTTATAAGTAAGCTGTGGCAATGATTAAACTGAACATTATCATTCGAAAGTGTTCCTATAATCAGGGCTCATTTTTATTAAGTTATTTTTGTTTATTTTTAAAAATGACGTCATTACGTACTTTAATATTTTTAACCCAAGCAAATCACTTTCGCCTTCTTCAATTGATGTTACTTCCAACGCAGACAAGGGATACCCCCTCCTAGCCTTCCGTCGACAGCCGCATTGAAGACTTTTTACCAGAAACATCTTATTTCATACACTCAACATGACCAAGCCAGCGAAGGCGTTGCATGTAAATTCGATGTCGCCGTAGAGTCCATTCGTCATTACATCAAATGTGGCAGTCAATGATCTATATTCCTCATTTGCCTGCTAAGCCCAATGTATCATCACACAATGTATTTATTGCGACGGTGATGCTAAGTTAGATGAAATCCTTGACAATACCAAAAGAAGTGTTTTCAACATCAATGTGAAAGTCCAACAGCCGGGTCTCTCCACTCAAAGAAAACATATACTTTGTCCTGCGCCATCCTACAATGTCCAGACCTGCCAGAATCCTAGCAGAACTCTTTACTAGTTGTTATATTTTCTTGAGTCTAGTTAAGTTATAGCAGCAGGAGTAGTTTGTTCTCTCTGAGGCCAGTAGTACTAATCCAGTTCGTGGTTCGTCTTACTCTTTCCTCTTCTCTTAGTAGTTTTGAAATAGTGAAACGAACCACGAACTGGATTAGTACTTCAGACAGGACAAAATAACCCTCGGTTGCTATAACGTAACTACTGTCTTCTCTAGTTATAATATTTTCTTGAATCTATGTTAGTTATAGGAGCCGAGGAGTAGTTTGGCATGTCTGATGCCCGGGGTGTCCATCAATTCCGTAGTCCGTCTTGCTCTTTTCTCTTCTCTTAGTAACTGCTTAATGGTATCTCTGCCACAAAATGGCTCTGGTACAGTTCGCAGCAACGTTTCTTCTTAGTCTGTCTGGATGTTCATTCCATGGAATGTTCGTGTGACCATCGGAGTGAGAGTTTGTTTCGTCTTCCTATAAGGTCCAATTGGACTCGGGTTTCCCGAATCAGCTAGTGTTTATTCTAGTTTTTGCAACGGCCCTTATGACTACCTGCTAGTATCAGTTCCTATCTGTTTATATGAATCTGCCCATCGGCCTATCTCGACTCCTAGTCCTGTGCTTTTATTCGTTAGAGACTCAACCGCACACCAAACTATGTTGTGCCTTTCCATAGGATGTTTCTGCTCTAGGGTTGCCCAGTCTTGTATGTTACTTATGATGTTATTGAAGTGGTACACATTAGTGAGGAGCAGCGGATAGTTTTTCAAAATAAAATACACAAAACAAATGCAACTTTTGTAGTAAACTTAGGTTTGGGTCGGTTCAAATGGGCTTGGGAGCCTGGACACAAGCAACTAGAGGTAAGAATAATTTTGCTCAACAACTTTATTCTTTTTGCTCTTTAAACTAATAGAAACTTTAAGTTTCTTTTATACATTATCTCACCTGTATTGCAAAGTCTATCTGTCGCTCAGGTTGTATTGTCTCTCACTTCCGCTAATGATTTACAGCCCGACAATATATGAACTTATCTTGGCCGGAAAATTTTTTGTTTTTTTTTCGTTGCATTAAAAGTTCATCCATCTTAACTTTACATTAGCTACAAAGAGCAATGGACAGCAGCCAGCAAAAATCCAACTCCAACTCATACTGCATTAAATCAAGTTATTTTGGTCAAATAATTTTACATAATGCCATCAACGCTTCGCTCAAACCTCATTAATTTAACTTAAAAATTCAAACTTAACGGAAGGGCGCGGCAGCAACGCACAAAACAGCTGAAAAACAAGCTGGCAAATCGTGAGATACACGCCAATATGGACAAGAATTGTGCGGGGTGTATTCCTGGAGATACAACAATGGCTGTTTAAGGTGCGCCACGTGAACAGGAAGCAAGTCCCAGGTTGGGAACAACAAAAAGTAGCATAAAAGCCGATTTTCATTCAAGGTGAAAGCAATCAATCAATATTCATGAAATCAGATTTAATTTTAAGCGCATTTAAGTTGCGCCCGTTGTGTCCGTTTGGTAATGTTGGCAAATGATTCTGCACGAATTTTTATTCTCTATGTCTCGCTCTCTCGCTCTCTACGAGGGGTGACACACGAAGAGCCATAACAACAATAGCGGCAACCCTCAAAGCAAATGAAACAGACAAGGCGGCAACTCTGGCGTTGGTAATGGCAATTGAGAACACGGCAAAGTTGTCGCTTGGACGAGGCACATCATTAGAAACTTTGGCTGGTTGGCAGGAGGCACTGCCAGCCCCAAAAAACACACCCGCCTCCGTTGCTCGCTAAGTCCACGCTTTTGTTGTTGTTGTTGTTGGCACTGCCTCGCTAATTGTACGGCAGGCCTGGAGACTGCCGCACCTGGAAGTTGGCCCCCGAATTCGCACAAGTAGCTGACGCGCGTAAAACTAAGCTGCCAATTCAATTTTGTAATCAGCGTGGCATGAAAAATTAAATAAAACATGCAAATAAAATTATTACGCGTAATTTGTGTACTGCGCCCCAGTCGACATCCGGAATCCTCTAGGTGCCGCATAAGGGAGCGCCGTCAAGAGAGCAACTTTTCATTTCTTTTTGTATTCAGCTAAATAGAGCTGGGCTCTGTTCCACCCAAAGTACAGAGGGGGAAGTTTGGGCTGCGGAATTATTTTTTGTGTTTAGAAATGAACTATTTTTAGGTTTCATAGATAACATCTACAGCATTTAAATCCTGGATTTTTAATTAAGATTTAAATGATGAATGAAAAAGTTTAAAGGTATGGACTTTGAAAAATTAGAGAAATGGTTCTAAATGGAAATTAAATTTTATAAAAGTTAAGCATTAAACACAAGCTACCAGAGAGCATTTCAAGTTTAAAATATTCTGTTATCTCATTTTCTAATTGGTTCGGTGTATAGTTACTTGACTTACGTAGTGGCGTATATATGGCCATCTATTGAGTCTACATAAATTATGATAGTGATAAAACCTAGTTGTAATAAGTTACCAATTCCATTGGTTTAGAAAAATTGAAGTTTTCATGAGCATGGAAGCTGCACACGGCAAACCTGCAATCACACCAGACTGCCAAAACCTTCTCCGCTCAACTCTTTGAGCAGCTAACTCAACCTCCCTTCGAACCGGAAAGCGCTGAGGGATTTTTGAATCATATATCCCACTCCTTACATACTACAGCAGTGAATGTCCTTAGTTTCCAACGCCCACTGCCGCGGAAACATTGATACGATCAGTAATGTCGCAAAGCCACTGCAGTGAAGAACGTTGCCCATAGAAGGACCCTGCAGTCGGCTGCTACGCGAACTGAGCGAGATCACTATCGGCGAATGAGGAGGATGGAGAGGTGCCTTTTCAAAAGCTGAAAACACGAGCAGGAAAAGCGTGAGCGAGAGGAGTTTGAGATGTGCAGGAGCAGGTGATGTTAGGAACTTATTCCAAAAAGTCAAGCGTCTGGCCGAAGTATTTAGTACCGGAGCGTCTTCCTGTAGGGATGCAGAGGGAAATCTGGTAGTGGGTGCACAGGGGGCACTGCGAAAACTTATCCGGCTTTTTATCGGGCGATGATGGCGATAATGGCGCTCTCGGAGTTAACTTCACGACATCCCACATCATAGACGTTGGTATGAATGTACCGCCACTTAGCTATGAAGAAGCCAGTGTCGCAATCAAGCGGCTATAGGCGACTGCAAAGCCTCCTAGTTCATTTGACATGAAATAATATGACTGCATTCTCGAATCGGTTCGTTTCACACATGGTTATGTTGTTTTTGCATTCTAGCACTGAGTTGACAGTAGCTTAACTCAAATGTGACATAAGCATTCCTTTTTTAACCCTATTTTAAGTAAATAGCTAACGTGCCGCACTTACTGCCTGCCACTTAACCCTTTTTGTGCCGGAATTTTTTTTGCATTTCGTAAATACGCCTTATTTTAAAGCTTAATTAAACGTTAATGAAACGAAGATAAGTTTTAATAAACTAACCAGATAGAAACTTACTATATACAGGATGGAAGAGAGATAGAGTGAAATTTGAACAAAGCAGAAGACCATACAAAATTGGTTAACTACCATGCATAGAATGCTGTCCGCCATAACAAAAGCAAAGTTAATGAAGTCTTTAATTAAGTTTTTCAGCACTAAATGTGTGTGTGTGTGGAAAAGTTGGTTGCGTCTTTTTTCCAAAGGCCACAACTATGAGAAGCATTCTGAACAAGAAGTTAATACAGCAGCTACCTAGAGCTACAAAGCAAAAGATAGATAGTATGGTAAATAAAAATAAAAAAATACAAATAAAAAAGCGTAGGGAGTACGACTGGGAACCCAAACCTTAAAAATAATCCCAAAGCAAAAATCAGACAGCGCTTAACCTCAACATAACGCCATGTTAGCTTTCACTTTCAGGCCAATTTAGAACGTGTGCGAGCAGTGCAGCGAAATAGAGTGAGTGAGAAGGATTCCGTGCGGTTTTGGCTCATAAATGCTTCGGGTTTTTCAAAAGCCATCCATGCTCACCCCGACGACACGCTAAGCTTAAGGCTCTAATGTCCTTTTTTCAGCTGCCTGAGAGTGGGTTAAAGCATTGCGGCCGTATTCAAACTAGTAGTAGCTCATTTTTCACATGCTGACCCTTTTTGCTCGTGTCAGGCGGCGGCTTGGGCGCTGTGTTGCGGGGTTATGTTGACCTTTTTGTGCGCTTTCGGATTTGTAAATTTGTGAAGCATTTTTTAATGTGCTTAATTTTATTTCAGTTTCTGTTTTTCCCATTTTTGCCAATGCCCTTTGCGAGCGAGACATGTGTTGTAGTAAAAGTTTTTGGAAAACTTGTCGTAGTGCCCATTGTTGTTGCTGTTGTTGTTCAGTTGTCGTTGTACATCACACAAGCGGCTTTATTGGTCAGCAGGGGTTAACACACACACAAACACACACACACACATATAGGAGTTACTTTTTCAGCATGGCATTAAATAGTAGCTTGAACACGCCGCGGGTTATTTGTTGTCCAACGAGTGTGTGTGTGTGTGTGTGTGTGTGAGCGTGCACAAGGGTCGCCATTTTGTGCTTATTTAGTGCGCTAATGGGGCGTAAGTGTGATTTAGCAAGTGTTTAATGAGCTTTTTGCTTTTATTGATAGAACATTTTTGGTTTTGTCGAGAGTGTTAGGTGTACAGTTTTTTGGGGGATCTTAGTAATCTGAAAAGTTAAACATATTCATGCTATAGTGGCAGGTTGGGAATTGCTTAAGTGACGTTAAATTTATACGTATATGATAGTAATTATTATGGCAATGCCAAGACGTTGCCAAGATTTGCATGTACTACATTAGTTTGAATAGATTTCGAGAAAGATGAAAAACACTTGACAAGCTTTTTTTGACATTGCCATAAATAACGTATAATGCAAAATTGTTCATAGAAATTTCCTCATGTTGTGTGGGCATCTTGTTTATAAAATATCACAACGGTATCTACCACTGTTGGCGCTTTATCTCGTAAACGGTTAACCACAGAAAACATTGTTTGCAGATCATATTTGTAGTTAATTTTGCGTACTTCACCTCTTTAAAGGCACAAAAAAGGTTTCCAAGCACCGGCAACTTTGTATTTGACAATCTTGAGGCTGATTTGCGAGGCATTGTGGCTATTGAAAAATGTCAATATTTAAGCCACCAAATTAGTAACGTAGGCTCATTTTATGCTTATAACCCAATTAATGTTGACCTTATGCCGAATTATTCCCCTACCCCCGTAGTACAGTTAGCTTTATTATGACCATACTCCTCAACGCACCGATACAAAAATTTGCACTAAACAGCTTAGTGGCTCATATAAATCGTAGCCAAAATGAGAGTAATTGGAAATGCTAAAAGAATTTTCATTAAAAAATTTCGAATCCGACTCCGGGGGGCCCCTAGTTTCACATAATAATAGTTTCACTACTCATCGTTTTCTGCACGCAACTTGTGTATATGCTGTAAAACGAGTGAAAGCATTATTCAACAAATCAAACCGACTTGAAGTTCAACGTAGAATTTTAGCTAGTTTCCCTTGCCTTCAAGGCTCTACTGTTCGGTATTCCCTAAGTGTGCGCATTTCTATACTTTGATAGGAAAAGACACAAGAAAAATACAATTAAATTTTTACTCTAATCTGTCAAAAATTTAAGGAAAAACAAAAAACTTTTGAAAAATCGCAACAAATCTAGTTGTTTTTATCCAAAAATTTTAACATATCACTGCAATTAATGATTTGGTTTTAGGATGTTTAGTATGTGAGCTGAAATCAATGAAGATGATATGCATTAAATATCTAATAGAATAGTTTACTTTCCATCCATAAGGCAAACAAACTATAGTCGTAAACTTACAACCAAAATAAGCATGTACTCTTAGAAGTTACACAATCAAAGTACAAGCCCATCTTATAAAGTGAAAAAGTGCTTTATATTCATCAAGAGTGGAATGGTGAAGTACGATAATGGAAAGGTCAAAACAACTCAAACAATTTACATAGACTTGATTATTTTAACTATCTCATTAAATCCACTTCGCAAAATGCTAAGAAGCTCCGGCCCAAAAACTATTATCTTCTGGCCAAATGCCGCATACAGAAGCCCGCAACCTATCATAACTTTCGGAAAGTAACTCAATAGACGCCCTGCTGTTTAGCCACTGTTATAGGTCAGCAGCGAAGTCGCACGACGGCACCTTTACGCTCTGAGCGCGGTTCAAGGGAAATTTTCTCACAGAGAATGTGCCCAAGAGAGGGAAAAGAATAGTTACCAAAATGAGCGAGAGAGTTAGTACTACGTCACCGCAAGCTTTTGGCCTTTTTCGAAATTAACTTGGGAATTTGTCTAAACAAAGTATTTTGTCCCAAAGTAATTTTAGCATAGGGAAATTTCAGCTAACATGAAATGTTAGACCTAAATGCTGCTAAAGAACTGTATTTTAACAGAGAAAATTCTTCAGCAAAAATTTAAGACGAAACAAAATAGCAAAATGAAGTTAAAATATAGTCACAGTTTTGTATATTTTTTAATATTTCTAATTTACTAATGCAGGCTTAGTAAAAATCTTTGGAAAAATGGATATATATAAATGAAACTGAAATATATAAAGCATGAATTAAAAACAAACCAATTCAAACATTTTGGTTGGTTTTTGATTGTTTTTTCACGTAATAAATTTGAATTTACGGCCACTACTATGAATCTATGTTTAAATTGAACACATTAATAAGAACTTAATAACAACTTGGTCATTTTGTGTGAATCTCTCAAGGGTAGCTTTGACTTCATTTTTCCTCAAATCCAACCGATTACTTCCGCCTAAAACTTGTTATACGCGATGTAACTGGCCCGCATTTCGTATAATGACAGATTTTTGAACTCACGAGACATTTCTATTATTTTTCTTTCTTTCACCAATTTGTAATATAATTTTTATTTAAATTGTTTATATTGTCAACAGCTGAAGCAGAGCGATGGAATTAATCTGTCTATTCGTCAAACGTGTATCCGTGTATATATGGATTTCAGTGATTTCCGCGCACTTAAGCGTCGTCCTTTTCTCCATTCTAAATAATAGTCAAATGTAAGGCATATCTAAACATCGCGTATTGATTCCAAAGCCCTGTATTTAACTCCCTGGCGGACTCACAACGACGGTGTATATACATATGTATGTGCATATCTAGAAATACAAGTATTCAAGCTTTGCAATGTTCTTAAATGAACGCATCTCCGAACTCCTTTGTGATACTAATGAACTTCTAGCAATATATATGATGTATGATTTACACAGTTGAGGAGTACTTAAGGCTCCTTAACACCTTTAAGCCCATTAGCTCATTATATATGATTGAGCAGAAACATATGCATGCTGTGCAACACTTGTAAAGCACATCGGAAATCTTTTCAAATTCCTCGCATATTAAACTCTTTCTGTGAAAATCTAGTGATTAACTTATTATAAGCATATATGCTATATATATGAGATATATATAAATATGTATGTGTTTAACTGCCATTCAAATAGCTTCGCCAATATTTGCGCTAATTTGATTAAAAGCATTTTAATGGCTCCACAAGAAGTGAACAGCGAACAGGTAAATGTGTGGTATGCATTTTGTTTGGCTGCGGAAATTTAGCCTGCAAAACGGAAGTGCACACGGCCAAACGTGCACACACATGTATACAAAATGGCCGCCGTTTACAGCTGCGCCCGCTGTACGTTTAACGCATGTGTTTGCATGTTACAACCAAAAACAACTAACCAAAATACACGAAGGAATTGCAGCGCTAGGGGAATGCAAAAGAAGCAAGCTAACGTCTTTGCTTTCTTTTTAGCCATTTCAGCAAAAACTCACAAAAAGGTACAAAAAAAGCCAGCTAAAAAAGAAAGCTAAAAGTTCAGCATGCAAGTTGCTGGAGCTGCGCAATTTTTACCTGACTGCAAGAAAGTTTGCCATTTGATTTCCTAGCATCTGACGTCGCCTGTTTGACTTTTAGACTCACACACACACACGCATACATACACAAAAGAAAATTCCGCTTTTCCTTAGCTGGTTACTGCTGCGGGTTGCTTTCTTATCGCCAAGCAACCGGCCAAGTTAAATATTCGAACTGCTTGGATTACAAGCGGATTTGTCGCTGTCGCTCGTTGGTCAGTTAAAAAGGTGGCAGCCCACCCGCTCAACCCGCCGCCCTACTCATTACACACACACACACACACACAACTTGCAACTTTATTTGTTTTTCGCGCAAAAGGCGAGCAACTTGCGTCATCAACAAAACTTCAGCTGCAGTTACAGCTTCCACTAGAACTCCAGCTACAGCTCCAACTACCGTTCCCAGAATGAAGTAAAGTCAAATTTGACCAGCCAGCATCAAAACTTTGCCACCACTGACGTCGTCTTGCACTTTTGCATATTTCAACGGTTTCGACTAAAACTTTTTTTGGTACCTTTTGGCAGCAGAGCCAAGCCATATCGCTGCATCGTTTATCAGAAGGCTTCTGCAGCTGCTGCCACCTCTGCACCCGCTCAACAGCGTCTTGCCTTTTAAACACTTACTTAAGTAAATTTATGTTGTTTTTGTGCTCGAAAAGCGCCCGGGTCGAGCCGGTTTATTGGCGCAAAATGTTGCATTTGATATGTTTTAGACAAGCCAAGCGAAAAGCAGCAACAGCAGCAGCGACGCCGACAGCGCTGCTCACTACTGCGATGTACGCCAAAGCAGCTCCGCACTTTTGCATACAAGGACAAAAGGGTAATTCTTTTACAAGTCGAACGAATATTGATTTTGAGTGTTTTGATACGCATGTAACAAGGAGACTGGTTGCCCCTCTAAGAACATCAGCCGAACGGTAGTCTCTTTTATATCGTGCATACATGCACTCCCCCTTTTTAGAAGAGAAATGTATTTATCATCTCTTTCGCCTAATGGGCAGTAGTAGCCGGTTGAAACGCAACTCCACGCCGAACACAAAGTTCTACCCGAATTAGGTGTACACCACAGCCACAACAATACTTCCAAAAGGAAATACTTCAATAAACGAAACAGCTCCACCCGTGGTACTGAAATTAATAGCTGTTGGCCCTCCCCTGTTAGCCACGATAGGTTCGGATTAGGTGAATGCATCTGGTCGTCGACATAAGCGCATGACTTAGGCAAATGATATAAGCAGCATAGTTCTCTCGGGTCGCCATCACTCCAGAAACATACCATACGCTATTCGGAAGCTGCACACTAAGTCTATCCAGACCTCGCCTACAGACAGTTACGTTAAGACATGCGGGCGAGATGCTAAGGTATCTTGTATGCAGAAAAGCGTTCGGCTTCCGGAGGAATCCAGCGCCATGACAAAGTCTCGATAGCCGTAGACGAAGCTTGCATCCGTCCGTGCGCGGGGTGTCACTCGTCCGTGCTCGGCACAACTGTGCCATCTGATTTGCCAAGCACACAGCAACTCTTCGTCCAGCAACGCCATCTTCTGCTTCCAACCGAGACCTGTCAAGTCACGACTGTGTAGTCAATCACTTTCTTCCATCGGATAGTCACTTCTAAGCTTGAACCCGCCAAGCGCATGGCGGCTAAGTCAGACAGTTGAATTTGTCTCTGGGAAGGTTTAGCAAAAGTCGAATCCCGATAAGTGAAATCTAACTCCAGAGCAACGCTTGCACCACAATCACAAGTTTGCTCGACGAGCTCCTGATGAACAACATATTGAAACGAAATCATCGAGATGTAGCTGCACATACGGACAGCCGATCATATTTATACTCGAGAATTCAGTATAAAAGCAATCGACTAAAGGGCTGTAATCCACCTATTAGTAGTAGAGCAAGTAGGGTGCGAAGCCCCCTAGTGTTCTATATAGATTTAAAGAAGAGTAACGAAAAAAGGATAAAGTCGTTCGGTTTATAAAAGAGTTACCCATATGCATGTGTATGTGTAGCCATAAGTTTATATGTGTGTGCATGAATACTTGTATGTGCGTTAGCATACTTTTCAGCGCCGCAGCAGCGTTGAAAAAGTTCGAGTTTTGCTTTAACAAGATAACACGCACCAGCATGAAAAACTGTGCTGCGGCCAACAAAGCTTTGAAAAAGTTTTTCACGGCAAAGTTAACAGCAATGCAGAAGAACAGAAAAAGACAGAAAACTGGATGGAAAAACCAAACAAATGGCAGTTATAAAATATCAGGTACATAGTTACAATACGTTAAAAGAGTGTGTTAAAAGTGATTCTAATTTTAATTTTTTTTTTTCCAAAAATAAATCATAGCTATCCGATGAAAACACATGAAGAGCAAAGATCTGTTGCCGGATTCGCAAAGGCACTGCGAGGGCTATCGAAAAGTAGTAGTAGGTAGTAAGTAGTAGGTGGAAACATTTATTGCAAGATCAAGGAAATAATACGAACCTCTCCTAAGAAGCGACCGTAATTCTATGGTGCATCGATCAAATTATCTTTGGCATACTCAATCTTTTGAATGTCGTCCTACGGCTCTCGATCCTTATATAAACCCTACATTTTATTTATTGCCATTAAAATGGGAGCAAGTACAGTCTTTTTAGTGTATGGATTCTGGCTGCTGGACCGATCGACGCACGCACCCAGAAACTTTACACATCGTCTGAGGAATATTTTGTAAACTAGTAGCGTAGTGTAGTAGTGGCTAAAAACCTTTCTTTGAGTTCAAATTGAAAGCTTGCCATGCCACCTAAACAAATCAACTTCTATACTACAGAGCTCTGTATTTAGATTGCATATCATAGCTAATCTCTTTTTCATCCTTCGACCTCGTACCTGCTATAGTTCATTGCAATCGATTTACAATAGCTTTAGAAGTACTTTTTGGCTAGTATAACTCGAATATTATGTAAATCTAAGTTTCATTTGTTTGATAAACCTATATTAACACTTCTGTTGAGTGTGTGCCAGAAATCATTGCTAGTTTATATCTATATTCTTATTTGAAACGTAGCTTTTCTACGCACTCAAACCCTCTATTTGCACAACGACAAATGGTTTTATAGTTGTAACTCTGTATAAAGATTTCGATCAAAATAATGAATTGCATGCAATGCGCTAACTTTATTATATGTGCCTGTAGAAAATGCTCACTCAATTTGTAATAACGTTTTCTAACATGTCATATAAACTTCAAAGTTGTTTTTTCATTTCAAAACGCTGCACAAAAAGAGTGCTTTAAAATTAACAAAACTCGATCAAAACTCATTGAAACAAACCAGAAATACATTCGACACACACCAACAACAACTACAACAACAAGCAACAATCACTGAAATAACAACAACAAACAACGTCAACAGCAAGTAACTAAAAAACAACAACAATAAAAATCACAAAAACCTCACACAGAAAGCACTCAAAATATTGTTGATTATGGCCGAGTGAACAGACAGTAGCCAAAATTTTGCTGGGTCCCATGTCTATGCCGCTACCAGGACCCAAGCTCGAGTTATGCCTAAAAAAATGAGCGTTACATTCAGACACACAAATGCATTGAATGGGTGTGCACCAAATGCCCAAAAATGGGTTGTGTGCTTTGGAAGCCTTGCCAATGTTAGATACTCTTAAGCTTTTCAAATATGGATGGCTTACTCTTAAGAAGAGATTGACGGTACAGACCACATGCATTGAAAACCTGCTTCACTTTGGAGTTCTCATTCTCGTTTCTGGCAAAACACTCAAGCTTAAGTCTATTTAGGCCGCATCTCCTGCTTTTCATCTTTTCTACCTCGTGTATTATCTTCCTGTTGAATGAGTTGGTGGCGTGCATGCACAAGCTCTTTCCCAGAATATGGTTAGATAATTGCAGCCTTTGTGTGCTCTGCCAGTGTTCAAGAAGTGTAACGCTACGGTATATGCCAACTGGTGTAATATCAGTGTGCTTTCTATAGCATATAAGACCCTTAAGAGCGTATGGGTTAAGAGACTGAAGCCAGAACTGATTGGATCTTATCAGTGTGATACCGATACGGCATATATTGACTGTACAACAAGTTTTCTTGGGTTGACGACGCACGTTTGGCAGTTCTTCATGGCCAATGCTTTCTTCTGTTTCGCTTGCCGGTTTCGATTAAAAAGGTTGGAACAACATTGCAAACTCTGTAAGGCTCATATTCGCAAATTCACAGTCAAGATGATGCGACGGACATTTGACATTTCTTACCAAGATATTGTTGTAATTGCCAGTAGCGAATCCGTTTTTGTCGACTTGTATAATCTTCTCTATAATCCTGCTCTGGCTTTCTATGATTAGGAAAAATACAACTTCGCGAACTATCTCTTAATACGATACACACATTCAGCAGCCGATACATTAGATAGCGTATTCTTCGCATAGTTCAGTTTGAGCGAATAAAACCACCTGAGCTCGACAATTCAAGCTAAAGTTCATCTTTATCGACACTAACGTTCTCGAGTAATGTTCGATTTTCTGACTTCACAACTCTCGAAATTTCGAATTTGAATTTCCATTTTAAAACTGTCGAAGGTACCTCGAAATGATTTTCGGATTCGAAATCAGCGCTTTAGCTTCACGCGCGTAATTTTATAACGAGGATATTTAAGTTAGTTAGTACACTCTCTGAGTGATCCTTTAAACGGAGGCACGGCACATCCTGCGCCCCGCTAACTTGGTTATCTTTTACGTATGGACAAACAAGCTGCCGCGAGAACGGTCTTCTATGCGGCTTTTGAAGTCAGGCCACGAAGGGCCAGACCAGTGTATACTCAATTAGGTACTGTCACCTTTGAGCGACCCTTCTTAATATTTTGTAATAGTTTGCAAAAGCGAGAGAGGCGCAAATAACTCTTTTTGCTGAAAAAAACGAACAAGAGAATGAAAAATTAAGAAGTTGCGCTAGTGACGTCGCAACGATGACAGTACCTTTACTGACACCTAATCACCGTTTGAAAACCCAGTACAGCGCTCTAGCTACTTTTGGTATCATCTATTGAAGAACGAGCGCGCGAAGCAGAAGATTCTGGAGAAAACTCTTACATAAGACCGTAACCCGGTAAAGTTAGTTTACCGCTTCATTCAGTGTGAAATATGCCACGTAGCAGCGCTTATAACATGACACCAATAAACCGTTAATCAGGACTATTATGATATAAAATTTGTCACATTCAACCCGACGCCAAATTGTTCTGTTCTTTTATGTTTTTATACTATATTTACCATTTTATACGAGAAACAATTTAAGTCGTAATGAATTGCGCAGATCTACGTCGACTCGGTGGTTTTTGGGCATTTCAACACTGGCCACAACGACATTTTCCTCAGAATGCGGCGGGCTCGGATTATTTAGTCGTTTGGCATTGCTGAGATAAGCCCTTACTGTAATCTGTTCTAACACCGCTTAATAGCATTTTGCGGGAGCACTTTTTTTTACTTTTGCACGATTGATAAAGTGTTCTCGCATTTTTATGCACAGTGCCGCCTGAAGTATTTCTTGGTAATCATCATCATCTTTGGTGTTTATACAAAACATTATCTTCAAATTTTTTGTGGAATTGTGGAATTTCGTTTCTAAAAATTTGGCCACTGGCTTCTAAGTCAAGACTAAGAACTGAAGTTAACTGCCAAAAAAAGCTATTTCTTTAAAGTATATAGTATATCATTTTAGATTCAAGTGGAACTTAATAAAGGATATTGTACCGTCTATTCGATTTGTAAGATATTTTTTCAGATAAGATAAGTCAAAAGCTAAGCTGACTCCTCCTATAATGAAATCAGTGATTTAGCTATGCTTCTAGTTCTTTCGTATATCGATAGTGGCCAAAAAACTTCGCTCTAATTGATCATTGTTCTCGACGTCGATAGATTTTGTCTGCACTCATTCTCATTTGCATGAGCTCTCTGTGTAGTGTATACAAGCTAAACACACATTCACACTCACTCACTCATGGGCACAATTTTCACGCGCTTGTTTTTGCAGCACGCTCCCTTTTGTGAATTTTGTCGATTTCTTCTTTTTTTTCGGCACTTTGTTTTTTGAGTCGTGTTTAGTTTTGGGTCATTGCGCATTGTTATTGTTTTTCGGATAGCTGCATATTTGCGTTGCAGCTTGTCTGTGCCCCTCTGTAGGCCTTCCCTCACCCCTAGCTAGCTCCGCCTGCCCCTTGGACCGAGCACCTAGTTCACTGCAACGCTGCAGTAACTCGTTATTTGAAACCCCAGCTCACAGTTTGGTCAAAACTTTGCACAACATGCGCCTAACCCGCTCTCCTACTCCTTTTGTTTGTGTTTCGTCTTCTTTGTCGCTGCCTCCTCTTTTTTTCCAAATAACAGTAATTGCTGCCATCTTGTTTTGTATGCATTGTGTGTGCGTGTGTGAGTGTGTGTTGTTTTTTCAGTCATTTTGGGTTTCAATTTTCAAGCTTTCTCTTAACGTTTTGAGCGGCTCTGGCGTCATTAAAACTCCATACATGAGCGAATTGTTTTTGGATTTTTTTTAAAACTCTTCTTATACTTTTTGTATGTGCCAACTCTGAAGCTCTCTCTGCTTGGCATAAGTTGAAAACTTAAACCGACTAATCGCTTTGAACTAAACTAAAAAACTCTATTAAGCTTTTGTTGTTTTTCTTAGCTGGTTGTTGTTGTCGTTTTTTAAAGTTGTAGTTGTTGTTGGCTGTTGTAATTAAAACTAAACTTAAAAAGCTTTTTGCACTTTGCGTGCACTTCGCTTTAGACATCGGCACTGAACTTGTCGTCCTCATTGTCCTGCTGTCGTCTTGGCGTCGTATCAAGGCACAACAAACTTGTATTTTAATGAGTTTTAATTCAATTAAACCTGCACCTGAAACTCTACTTTAGTGTTTTTAGCAGCTTTTCACTTTTGAGCTTGTACTCCAATAATTTCTGACTGACTGATGCTCTGCAAAATGCATTAGAACGTTGCTTACCGACCGCCCACCCAGCGAACTAGTCAGGCATTTTGTAAAAGTTTTATGCGCAGTTAAAAATAACATTACTTAAGCTTAGTTCGCTGAAGTTCCAACAAAATTATCAACAACATGTCAAGCTGCCAAAAAGTATGCAGCACCAGTAATAACAAAGAAAACTAAACAAAAAATTTGACTGAAAATGATTTTCACTGTTAGTCGTAAGTTCGGCTACAGACACATTTTTGGATTCACTTATATATATTTATAGAGATGTTTAAGTCAGGGAAGAAGCAACTCTGGCATGTTCCCTTGAAAATACAAATAATGTTTAAGACACAACAGACTATTCTGAACGAATGATTAATATTTCGGTAACTTCGGACCGATAATTTTTTTCGTGTACTTAATAGTTTTAAGTCAAAACATCCATTTCTTAAAACTAGAACACCATTTCTTTGACATTTTTTACAATTAAAGTTGAATAAAACTTTTCAAAGTATCTGAAGGTGCAAACAATTATGCAGCTAAGAATTTTAGGGAAAAGTTAAAGCAAGGTATTGTTATATATATTATATAAGTTATATTGAAGAAGTGGTATACACAGGTGTCAAGATCGAAGACACGTGAAAGCGAAGGTCATCAGGAATATTTAAAACAAAAGACGAAGGAAAAAGTAAGTGTAAGTCCGAACCTCCAAAGGCAGAAAAAGTGAAATATTCCTTATATTTCCGCCTTATGGAAATCGAATAAAAAAGCGGTTCGAAAATTTCCAATTTTTTCAAATAGCGAACTTTTGAAAACTGTGCTAGAAAAACTAAAACGGTTGCCGAATTTGTTATGAGGTATGTTTAAGCTGAAATTTCCTGTTTGGAAATATTGTACTTTTAATCAAATAATCATATAATTATTTTTCCTTGAAAACTTGTAAACTTTAAACAACAGCATAAAATAAGAGTTAATTTCATACCAATTTAACTCAAAGTTGAGCAAAATGCAAACACTGCAAGTTGTAAAATAAACTTGAAAACTCTCTGCCAAACATTAAATTAAATTAAATGTATAAATTAAAATAACTTGAACGTTCAAATACCAAGCGTGTACTAATTAAATGCGCCATTTCTCACACACACACACACCCACACACACAAACACTAAAGACAATATATAATCAGCAGCACACAGACGCACACATGAGCACACATGCACACACACTTGCCACTCAATCACTTTCACTTTAACAGTTAGCGCGTGAGACAGGAAGAGCGAGTGAGAGTGGAAGTGAGAGCAGGAAGCCAGCCAGGTGGATAAATAAATGAAACACAGCCGCCATAGTGTCAGCAACAATCAAGCGACAGCTGCCCCCAAGCCAAGCGAAAGACCCCAGACCCGAGACCCGAGACCACGGAACTCTGCACTCAACCCTCGACCCATGCTACACGTATGCAGCCTAACTCCAAAGCAAAAATAAAAAAATAAAATGAAAAGCAAAATTTGAAACCGCAAGGAGCAAGTACGAAATTCAGTCGATAAGGAGCAAGGAGCCAGGAGCAAAGGGACGGGCGTCTGATGCAAACAGAACTTGATTGCTTAATAATATTTTGTGATGATGTGAATTTACTTTTATTTCTCATTTGGGGAAACTCAATCACACTCACTCACACTCACTCGCACTCACTCACACTCACTCGCACTCACACACATTCACACACACATGCATTCATTGGCTTTTTGAAGCCATATACAGGTGCAAAATATTTTTCTTTTATTCTTTTATTTTCTCTTGTTGTTTGCATTATCAGCAACCACAAAAACAGTAAAAAGAGTGTAAAAGAGAGAGAAAGAGAGAGAGAGAGCGAAAAAATTCAAACTGTGTATTGCGGCGCCCAAACATGTGTAAATATTCATAAGTGTGTGTTGCTTTGGGTGTGTGTGTGTGTGCGTGTGTGTGTGTCGCTTTGTTGTCTTACATGTCGCTTTTGCTGTTGTTGTGTTGCTGTTGCGGGTGCGGCGCCCCTTGCTCTTCCACGCATATGCGATAAAAATGTAAATTTATGAAGTTTTAATCAATTTGGGGAATTCGCTGGCACACATTTTTTTTGGTGTCGCTTTGTTTTGCCATTTGTTGCCCAAAGGCAATTCAGAGTTTTCTCTTTCCTTTCCTTTCTTTTTTTTTGCTTTTGTTTTCTCTTCTTTTTTTTGTGCATTTGGCGTTGAGTGTGAAACATTTAAAACATATTGCATTCGACTTGTTTATGTATTTTTTACTTTTTTCCGGGTCTCCTTTTTTTGTCCCTTTTGTTATAATGAATCGTCGCAATATAAAGACCCTAATAAAAATTTAATTTAGTGTTATTTGTCACCAGAGGGCGCTCGAGTGCATATAAATACACGTATATACATCTAGATAGACATATTTTTGTTTATTTTGACTTTTGTTTTTGGGATTTGGTTTTGGGCTGCGATTAATTGACTGCTTTTTTGTCATTTGTTAGGTTGCTTTGCAACACACTGACTATAGTCATCAAAATATATATCTACATTACCATTGAAATTGGTGATTTTTCCGTTGAGCGACTTGGATTATTATTTCACATGTATGTGGGATTATATGTTTAATAGAATAGATAATGTTAATTTAAATAGGCACATAACTACAGAACTACGCAACCACGTCCATATGCTACGACTCCTTTTCTCGACTGCCAACTCTCTGCCTATCGCTCCCAAGGTAGATGAAATCCTTAAAAAAATAAAAAGTTCTAGATTTCTACATAGTTGAATCTCTTCACTTGAAGAAAACTTAAACCTTGCCCCGCACTCATTTATCTTTTAGATTCACTTTCAATAGCCGCAAAGACTACTGTAACTATTCGCTTAGTACTACCAATGATGTCAATATCAAATGCGTAGGCGAGCAACTGGACAATCTTCTAAAATATAGTCCCTTTTCGATGTTCTAAAGCCTTTCGTTCAACACACTCTAGGTGTGGTATGGAGATATCTTTTTCTGTCATGACGTAGCTGCGTGTAGTGCTCCACGTGATTCTGCGATCTCTTAAATGGCTATCAAATGCTGCTTTAGATTCGACATAAAGATGGTGAGTGTCGATCTTTTCGAAAAATTGGCATCGTGTGAATATCAATAATAAATAAAACACTGATAAGGTCAGATCAGGTCTTTCGCGAATGATTTTAGTTCCACACTCAACACGCTTGATAATGCTTCCTAGACGATAGAAACAAGTCTATACGCCATATACCGAGGGGTTACCCTTCTTGAGGATATCTGGTTTAGACACACTACCGCATCTGGAAGATCTGGCTTAGACACACTACCGCATCTGGAAGATCTGGCTTAGACACACTACCGCAAGTACCAAACGTTAAATCTCGTCCTCACTCGATAATTCACCGAAGAAGTGTTCTCTTCTTAAGCTTAGTGCACACTGGATGGATCTGGGCTCTAGGGGAACAGTGTAAAAGCTTCTAATTGCCATACAAAAGCCAGGTTGATACTCCTCCCTCTTCTTAGAGTAGTGAGCTAATATGCCCAGCGAAATCTTCCCGTGCTTTAACAGGCGTAGGGCTTGCGATGATATAGATACTGCAGATACACTGCGTAGATAAAAACTGCACATAATGACAAAATACAAAGTCTCGTATAGGAACGCCCCAAAAGCATACGACCGGAAACGTTTAATAAAAAATGAGCTACGGGTATGCATCTGAAATTTACGAATCCTTCTGCCCTGCTGACGGATGCTCTTAACATGTAAGTGCAAAGCAGATATAACCAGCTAATGGCAAATATATAAGGAATGATTTATGTTCCAAACCCTTCAGTCAAACATTTTGAAGAAAAATGTCAATGGTTGCGAGATTTTTTTTTCATATAATGAAAATAAGAGCTGGAGGAGCAATATGGTGGTCATTTTGAATTCAACGATGTATTTCATCGGTATTTCAAAACAGTCGAAATGCTTTTTGATAAAAAGCAGTTGCACCTTTTGTTGCAGCAAGTAGTAGTAATCTTGGATAGCTAAATTGGGATAGTAGTTACCTTTGAAGATTTTAAGCCAAGGTCTGTTCACTGCTTGAACTCTAATCATGCCCGTAATATCCTGGAGCAATCCAGGACCCTTTCTAAGGGGAAATACTCATGTCTTCTATGGGACTGGTGCAGGTAGGTATCTTTATGAAAACTCAAGCTACTCATGCGCGACAGTTAAATGTCCGTCGGTTTTCTAAATTCTAAATGCCGTGAGCTGGATCTCTGATAGAAAATTGAGTGGGGTAACTGTAGGAATCTGCACTGACAGTCAGGCTAGACTCAACTCCATGGGGAATCCTCGCACAACGTCGATCATGGTCAGCGAATGTAAGACCAGACTTTACATAGTTTCACGTCATAACAAAGTCAGTCTATACTGGGTTCATGGCCACCGAGGTATCCAGGGCAATGAAATGGCGGATAAGTTGGCAAACAAAGGCTCGGCGTCACAGCCAGTAGGGCCTGAGCTAATCATTCCTGTCAGCGCAGGTGAATTGGTTGCATGGATAGCGGCCTACACAGACAATATCTGTAAGGAACACTGGATATCCAGTACTGGAAGCCGCGTAACGAAACACTTCGTGAAAGAACCCAAGTCTCCAAATATATTTTTCATCAGAAAAGGAAAGGTCTACGAGCCCCAGTTGGATTAATCACGGGTCACAATACATTTGGCCAACAACTGACCAATATGGGCCACGTTGACGACCCAACTTGCGCAGCCTGTCTTGAGGAAGCCGACTCCACGTAGCGCTTTCTGTGTCACTCCGGCCTTTTCAAGAACTCGGATGCGCATTTTGGGAAGTGATACACTCAACATGAGCGAGGTGTATAGTCTTCACGACTTCCAACGGTAATCGGAAAGATTATGACAATAGGGAGCCTTTATAGCAAGTTTTCACACCATTTCTCTTATTTGAACTGTTTTTCTCTCTCTTAACTTTCTTTGTCGGGCATGGCACAATGGGCAAGGCTGCCTGAGTGCTAGGGATGGTTACTCTCTCTGATGAGCCATGGCACCCACCACAAAACTAATCCATCTTTGATAACTAAAGTTTGGTGCCGATTGCTGTTAGTTTGATATACTTTGCAAACCGTTTTTTGCCGCATGTAAGTGAAAAAATTCTGCGCATATATATGAGGCACATTGGTTATGCAACAAATTACAGGCCACAAGTTATACTCCAATTCACACACATACACACAGACAAGTAACTGTGTCAACCGCTGCCAGTTACCAAAGGCAAGCCAAGCCAAGTAAAGCGACAATTCAAAGGCAATACACTAGAAAAAAAGTATTTGGAAATAAAAGAAATTATGCCTAGAGCACTTTTTTAACGCTTGTACAACTTGTAGTTGTTGTTCTTGTCACTGCTGTCTGTTGTGTGTGTGTGTGTGTGTGTGTGTGTGTGTGTGTGTGTGTGTGCTGCTGCTTTATCACCCTATTACTACATATTTGTTATGTTTCATGTTGGCTTTTGATTCATGCCACGTACACACAGACACCCAGAGACACACCAACACACACACAGATACAAGTTAACAGAAGAACAGACAGAACAAATTCTTTGTTTATTTTCCATTTACGTTCAGCAAGACCTGACCCAATACAAATGTTATGCATATGCGTTGCATGTATGTGTGTGTGTGTGTGTGTGTGTGTGTGTATATGTGTGTGTGTGTGTAAGAGTGCGAGTATGAGATTGTGTGTGTGCGTGCCCTGGCGCGAACGGAAATGTACTGAAATGAGAAATTTCCGTTTCTGGTTCCGCTGTCGGAAGTAAAACAAACGCTGATAAAACACCAGACTGTCGGCCTCCTGCACCTCTCTCTCTCTCACTCACTCTCTCCCTCTCTCTTTCCCACTGTCACACTCTCATGCTCACTCGCTTTTCTGGGGTTACGAGTGCTTGTTTTATAAAAAAAAAAAAAAAAACAATAGTCGAGTGTAAATGATTATCAGCCTATTAGCATTGAATTGAATTGCTGTTTGAATATTGTTGCCAAACCAGTTGCATACTTTTAGGCGCTGCTGAAAATTTATGTGCACACAGACACAAATCGACACAAACACAAACACACATGCAGCGTACTAAGTGCGTTATGTTTACGCTGCGGGCTAATGGCACATAAATTACTGCCACTAACTAACTAAACATTGACACCCTGTGCACACAGCCCCCTGCCACGCCCATCTCACACTGTGCGTATCTCTCCCTCACTCGCCTCCTCTCTGTCTATATTTTTGCTCGGCCTTTTACGACTCTGCCTTTTTGTTGCTTTTGCAGTCGCGTTTTATGTTTGTTGCTGCTAAGTTGTTGTTGTTGTGTTTGTTGTTGCTTTTGTTGCATACACACATTAAAATTATGGGCTGAGTAATGTAGTTTTATGTAGCCAGCGCATAAATATGAAGCAACAACAAAAAAACAACCAAACGCAAAGACAACTGCCAAACAACAGCAACAACAACAAAGTTGTTTGTTGTTGTTGTTTTTGTTGTGGCATTGGTCATACAGCAGCTACACACACACACACACACACACACACACAAACACACACACACACAGTCATATTTTCGCCTCAAATTGCGTTCATGTTTCATAAGTGTCGTTTGTGTTATTTGTGACTTTTTTTTGTGGCTTGTTTTTTTCTTCAAGCGGCATTACGCATACGCCGCGTGTGCTAATGTGCGCACAATAAACAATCAATTTATGGTGCAACTCTGCGATATGTGTGTGCGTGCGACGGCTTTTATTGAATGATGCATAAAATATGCTTTGTTTGAGAGAAATTATGCGAATTCCGAAGGCTTTAATTAGTAAGGCAATAGTGTGTTATTTATCAATGTATTGTATATGGTAAGACGCAGCTGTGAACGAAACTCTTACCATATAACAAGCACTTATCCTTATCCTATATAATTTCACTACACACAAATATCCCTATCGCTTAAGAAGCGTTTCGTGTTTTTAATAGATATATGCAAACAGACAGTCACAGATATCCTTATTGCTACATGTGAGCTCGCTTTTATTTAAGTGCGAACTCCATTGATATCGAAGCGGATAATAATATGAAGAAACTTTAGTAACCTTTCATATATACAATAATTTGCAATAATGTTAACACAAGCTTCGGCCGTCTAAACTTGCTACTCGGTCCTTTTGCTAAACTGAACCAAACAATGTCGATAGTTTCTTATCTAGAGTTGAATTTTTGAGGTAGCAAGTTTCAAATTGAAAGCTAGTTTCATCGCTTGTAACATTGACATGAGTCTGCCACTCTTAGTTCTGAGTTTACTAAGAAAATAACCGAGCTCGTTATCATGATAGTTAACACGTGACGTAATGTTTATTTTAATATTGACAAGTCCATATATGACGTCATTACTAATAGGTGCATGGGTAGGGGACGTAAAAAGACGTCATCATTTTTGTATATACCCAAGAAAGAGTTTGAGATAAAGTTAAAAACGTTTTTCAATATTGTTGTTGATTGTCAATATTTAGTTAAAAACGATATTCCACTGATTTTCAATATTAAGGAATGGCTAGAAACACCAATTAAAGCAACCAAAGTCACCTTATAATTACGCTCAATGAAGAGGGGCGTAAACAACAACTTGACGATGTAATAACAATTGACGTTATGGGCTAAGGCAGCAGCCTTCAAGTTACAATGGGTCAGGACCTCTCATTAATTTGGAAGAGAAGAATGCTCTTTGATGAAAGATAGATTGTGGTTCCCGTGTAAGATCGAATCGCGCACGTACTTGTCATATCCAATTATACTGCGCAGTGTTTTTAGGGAAGAGTACTGTAACCGTTCTAGAAATGATATTGCGGAGATTTTAAACATCTGAATGCCATGTGTGGAAGCTATCACTTGTCAATTAGCAAGTGAGTTGCATCAGTCAGTGAAGCTGGTGAATCCTGGCTCTGCAGATGACAACGTGACGTCAATGTGCCTCCTGAAGATGAGCAACTTGTTAAAGGCGCATCCTTATAAAACGGAAATGAGCAACATTGGTGTAAAGGCGAAGCTCAAGATATTTTTCAGCAAATAAGCCATTGTCCTCTCAGAGTTTGAGCCAAAAAAAAAAACAACAGGGTACAGCCATTGTAACTCGGAAGTCCTGAAGAGGCTGCAAAGCAGACTGAAACGCGTCAGGAAGGAGACCGGTAACACTTGTCGTCTTAACCATGACAACTAGCCTTCTCAGGGCATCTTTATAAACAGGGAGCAATGAGCAAAATGCGGTGTTCCAACACTACCTCAAGCCGCTATACAGTCCCGTCTTGGTAACACTGGATTTCTTCTTGCTCCCGAAGCAAGAAGATGTTCCCATTTCGGGAACTAAGCAGCCGTCTAGGAAGCGATATGGTCTGTAAAAGGCGGAAATAGGTTACTTTAAAGAATTGTAGTTGCTTCTTCCTTTAACTGCTATGTTTTTTCTTAATAACTTTCTTTTCGAACAGAGCCTCAGCGAAGTTACTATAATTGCTAGCTCTAATCATGTGATTTTCTTGCTCATTGAATAAACTGTATAGAGCCTTTTACGAGCTGTAAAGAAAATTCTCATGACATAAGAACTCTCATAGCTGATTGGCCATAATAGAAGTAATGCACCACAATATATTCGAAGTTTGATAGCATTTCAAAACTTACTACTTGTAGTATCCTTGTAGTAAATTGTAAGAAAACCTGGCTTTAAACCGAAACACAAAGACCATAAATTTTGGAGCCTGGTCGAAACAAATAATTAATTTTAAGTTTATAACAAATTCTGGTAAACCTAATTTTGTAAGGACCCATTAATTTCATATATGTGTATAGTATTTTACAAATTTTAGATCAAGTCATAAATGTCATGAATAAAGCCTCTCTCCTTGTGGTTGTTGTTTCAATTATTGCATAAACAAAATGCGATAATAATAAATCATGAGAACTGTCCCAATGCACATTGAAGCATATACATAAATAAGTATATATGCTGCTATACATATTGAACAAGTAAGAAGCAGAGAGAGTCGCACACAGACACAATACAATGACACACTTTTAGTCTATCAAAGCCAAACAGTTAGTCATTCATTCAGTCAGTGAGTCATTCAGTCAGTCGTCAAGTTATACATTGAAAGCACAAATGAATTCAACTGAATGAAATTGTATAAAAATTGTATTGAATTTGAATTTTTTTTATTGCACGCAGAGACACAGATACACACCCACACACACACACACACACACACACACACACACACACACACAACAACAACAACAACAGAAACAGTTGACTAAGCAACAAAAGACAGCAAAGGCAAACCCCAAACGCGCTCTTAAACTGATAAGTAGCAATCATTTTGCAGGGTGTGCTGCAGTTGGGGGGCTAACAAAGTCTTTCAGTCAGCAAAGCAATCCCCCCCCCCCACTCACTGCCACACCCCTCACCAACATTTACAACTATAAATAATATGCGCGTATTGTGTTACATTTGAAAAGAAAGAGCAGCTCGAAAGAAAAGCTTCGAGTTCTGGAAAATGAATGGAATTCCATGTTGCCACAATGTGAACTTTTGTTTAGTTATTTCGCTAAGCATTTTCAATGACAATAAAGCAGCTTGTTCTTATACCCTATCGCCATGAGCACAAGAGTTATGAGTAAGTGTAGGTATGTAGGCTGCAGACAAAAGAAGGCGTGGCACAAGTTGGTTGTTTCAAAAATGCTCGTCTGTCCATCAGAACATCAAGATTTCTAGAAAAAAATATCAAATTTTAACAAAATTGGATATCTAAAGTTAAAGGAACAATTTTCAGGATTATGTCTTCTTTTAATACGCAATACATAGATCCGTATGTAACTGGAGAGACATACCAAACAAATTTTTGCACCCTGTACATAACCTCAAAAGTAGAAAAAAAAGAACGTTTTTCGAGTACATATCTTCAAATTTCTCAAAATTCTGATGTGATAGGCCAATTTTGACTCCGGATTCGGATTCTACGCAGCATGTTACTTCAGAAATTACCCCTAGCTTTCCAACAACTGACATGACCCCGATATTTGTAGACCTGTAATATTAAACCAACACAATTATATAAATACAATTTTTCAGTTTTAAAGGTAATATGCATATCTTAACTTTGTCTTACTACATTATTGTAGCTTTAGGCAATATTTGTGAAAATTTGAAGGCAAATAAAAAACATTACTAAACTAAACTAATAAAGTCGTTAAAACAAAAATTTGTCAACAACTAAACAGATTTTCAGCGCCTTTTCCACTTTCAACTAAAATTCTAAAGCCAGCGTCAGACGGGTCGACAGTAGCAAAATTCGCGCAAATTAGTCTTCAACATCTGAGCGCCCGATAATCTGCGTGGTTATATACGAAGATGAAGAGGATCACGATGACGTTACAGCAAACGGAAGAACTGCGAAGTTCTGTCTTTCTGTTCTATTTTCTTCTAAGAGAATATACATTTTTTTCTCGGAGCACTACTGTTAAAAGAATTTTTTCTTGTTGTTCACTTCCAAAATTTTATGTCAACTATGACAGCGATTAGAATACTTAACCAGGAACAAGAACAAACTTCAAGCTGGTCATTCCAACATTCCCAGACATTTGAGGACGGTCTGGATACAGGATTTCGTTGACCGACACAGACCGGTTGGAACCATCCAAGATAATTGAGTTTATATCAGAGATAGAACCGAGGGAGCTGTAAGCTTAGTAAGGGGCCCAATATATGTTAAAGGCCGTGGTGGTTTATACTCCAATAAAATTTGCTTTGATTACGTAATTAACTTTCAGAAAACTTTGCAGATATTTACTTTTTCTTGCCAGAAATTTATACAGAGTATCCAAAGTCATCTGTCTGTATCATATCTTTCTTCATTTTGTTCTTATTGTTGTGCAAGTAGCGCGAAATTTTATTGATGTGGCCATGTTGTGGACATGACAATGCCGATGAATTGAAGTAAAGTTATAGACGCTTGAATTTTGAGTATTCACTCGAGTCCAGGCTAAATTTAGAGACTGGTAAATAAATTTTAATGTGCAAGTCACAATAGAAAAAGACATAGCATACTTTTCAGGGTGTGGGCAATTGAAGGAAATTCTTTTTACATGTAATTGAAGAAAAAAACGTACACATATTTTGCGCACATAAATTCCTGACACCAAAAGCCAAAAATATTTGCCCACTTACATATATATTTTTTTATAACATTTCATAACCTGGCTTGGCTTTATTTCCAACATGCTAATGCCAAGCCACTAAAACACACATTTTGCTGCAACAACAACAACAGCAACACTAACCACAACAAAAATGGCTGGGAAAATTGAAAAGTGCGCTGCTGGTACAAGTTTTTCATATAAATCTAAGGCAGCTGGCGCAGTATGCCAAAAAATACTGCAAAGAAAATATCTGAAAAAAAAATTCGTCCACCGTGTGCAAGAAATTGAAAGTAAGGTGCAAACATTTGGCCTATGGGAACTAAAGATAAAAGTGTGCAAAACAACATGGCGGAAGGTAACAGAAAAACGAGGTAAGTTTTCTTTTTGGGCGTAAAATTTAAATAAATCTTGAGTTCATGCAAAAGATTAAAAATGAACATAAAGACACAAACACAGTTTATTATGACGATTTAAGAACTAGAAAACCCTTATAGTTTACTATATTTCAGTTTCAAGTTAAGGGTTAAATGAGCAAAAAGAATGGTAAAGAGAATATTCACAACACGGGAGAGTGTTAATAACCGAATTCGAAGTACATTGAATAATTTCTGCAGATATATTCATAGATTTTACGATTCAATTCCTGTAACAAGAGGAGGCTTAAGTCTTTGATATTTGGATGGAGATGAATGTGGCTATTTGAATATGTGTAATTGAATACTGTTGTTTGGGTAGCTTACAATGGGAGCTGAAGGTGGAAAAGAAAGCGCAACTTACAGCACTGGAGGAAGGCTCTAAATAGCTGTCAAAGTAAGAGACATTCCTTTTTTGATGTGTGAATATAGATAACACTATGCAACAAAAAATAAGCCTATGTCTAAAACTTACCTTTTCCGGTAAATTGGATTTCAAATCCAGAAACAATTTTTGGTTTTGAAGCACCGTTTTCGAATTATCGGTATTTAAAAAAATTCGAGATTTTGAAAGTTGCGAGGTCAGCAAATATCATATACCCCTCTTAACATATAAAGAACCCTCACCGATCACAACTTGAAAAATCGTTGTACGAGATATTCTCGTGAAGGCTAAAGCGAAGACATATTAAAGTCTAGCATAGGATGAATCTTTAGTTCTTGTTCTTACGGGGGGAGTGCTCCTGAATCAGACTTATGTATAGTAATCTTTGCTCAAGCTCGTCTCGTAAAGACTGAATTACCCGACACATGGACTAAAGATCATGGAAGCGGTAATTGAGAGACTCGAGTCTATCGAAAAAAGCATTTTTAGTCGCATCGCCACTGTCCTTCGACGAAGCGTGTTCGCAAATCATCTCATGATTGGATTGCTGCTAGCCTCTCGTGTACTGGTGGGAAATACTGTTTCGTAGTCTTCGTCCAACAACAAATCTGCCTTCACATTCCTCTCCATCGCATGTACTCAGTCACTGTTTTGTCAGCTTAAATCAGCTTGAGAGCATCCGGAAGTAAGCTGCCATCCCAATGAAGGCTCTGGACACTCAAATCCTTGTCCTTTACACCTTAGGGTTACCTTATCCGAGGCATTTTCTACATCCTTTATTGGAGTGGTGTTTTTCTGTGGTGGCCCAAACTTCGGACGGCAATAGGAGCAACTAACCAAGGGGCGCCACGAAGAGGTTGTGCGTCAACTTGGCTGAAACAGTCAAAGGATTAAATATTATTAAAGTCAATAAATTCTTTCTCTTTAACAAATCTACAAACGACTCATATTCTTATTTAAAACATTCGTAATTTTTGTGTATATCTCGTAAAGGCTCTCTCTTGCGATAATTAATTTGCAAACGAAATTAAGGCACACATCTAATTACTTTGAAAAGTAAAAATAAAGCTTTTGTTAGCCTGAAGACTTGGCAACTTCCATGCAATAAAAACTCTACTAACACTACATTATTTTGATGCTATTCATATTTGAAATAATTTTTCTTATTTCTCACATTTTTTCGCGCATATTTAACTTTATGAATTCTGAAGCTTTATTATATTTCCTTTTTTTAAGCTATACATTTCCTTGCATTTCTTTGAATACAATTCATCCTTTGTCCCATTTGGTGTGTGGGTTTTTTTTTAACTTTTGGCTACATAATAACCGCATTAAATATTTTAATGCCCACACACAGGCAAAAATACAGAAATTTATCAAAACACCAAATAAAAAAATAAAAAGAAACCAAAAGGAAAGGGTTCACAACCTGTAAGTATTATGACCAGTGAGTCCTTCACTTGCGCATAAAATTCATTTTAGGCACAAGGCCATTGCGGTCTCGGTTTCGTTTATATTACGGAGAGATACAAAAAATACAGGATACGGAACAAAAAACGTAATACACAGAATGAGCACGTGCAAAAAAAATAGAGAAAAATTAATGAAAAGGAATTATTAATATGACTCACGTTGGTGAAGGAACCAAGAAAAATGAGAGATTATATTTGCCGCCTCTCAAAATATCCTCTATATTATTTTTAACGGCTAAGCGTACTTATAACTCGTACTGCGTACAGTGTGTGTTTTTTATTTTTCTTCTTCTTGTGGCTTTGGTTTAATTGAAAAGGCAAGCGAAAAATAAGAGTATAATTCTTTCGTTTGTATTTAACTTAAAACCTGGAACAGAATATAAAAAAAAAACATTACAGCGCTTTAATTAAAATATTGTGTTAGCAACAAATATAGAAGCAAACAAATTTTTTTTTGCTTCCTTTTGGAAGCTCATGCAAAGGTATGAAAAAGTGTTGTAAGTACTTTTTGGACTAAGACAGTTCGAGACATATTCCTAAAACTAAAACTGGGCAATATATATTCATACTATATGTATGTCTCGTGTTTCTACGCCACATAACAACAACAAAGAATAGACCTTTTCGCCTTTCGGTTTGTTCTTTTCCTTCTTCTGCGAACACATACTTTGTGTGCTTGTGACCAAATAGTTTCAGTTAAGGTGTTTCTACAAAACCCACAGAATTATTGCTCATCCCAACACAACATCGAGGACAAGAGCGCGGCGTGTAAAATGTTCGGATTAGAGCATTTTTTCGGGTTTTCAGTAAGCAGAGCGCATTGAAAATATGTCTTGACTTGTGTTATTTGCCAACTCCGATCGCGTGTAAGTTGTCGCGCATGCAACCCAATGCAAGAAAATTGTAATATTGAGCGAAATTTTTGTGAGATTTTTACACTTTCTTACTTAAAATTCATGTTACAAGCAAGTATGTGGGCTTCACGTACTATTTACTAAAGAGTAGTTGGGATTAGTCGTGATATTGTGTAGGCGTCATGTTGGCTTGATGTCCTTTTGAGTAGACGTCATTTTGCCCATAAGCTCGGAGAGATGAGATTGCGGTCTACCGACTCAAAGTCTGGTTCTTTCATTTGCTGGAGACTAGTCTGTGTTGCAAACTATGCCGCGTCTTTTCATAGGAGGTTTCTTCTCGCTTGTTACTTGACAAAGTACTCAGTGGACATTTCATCTCTGGAATTTAGAAGAAATATCTCTTTGCCAGTTTATCAGTTTATCACCCATTAGTGTGATTTTAAGCCTGTTAAGTCCAACATTGACCAGATATTCATACTACGCCAAATCTAGGAAAATACCCACGAACAGCACATCGATACCGATCAACTGTTTGTCGATTATAAAGCAGCATTTGATAGCCCATCCTCAACCTTTTGATAGAGAATGTGTTGCGAAAAGCCGAAGTACATCGGAACGGGACTCTATTCTACCTGCATACGGAGATGATATCGATATCGTCGGCCGTACTAAGAGAGCAGAGCTTTGCGGCTATTGAAAGAGAATCTGCCAGGGTGGGTCAGTTTGTAAATGAGAGCAAGACGAAGTACGCGCTTTCTTCGAGCAGAGAAACCCAGCGATCTCAGATTGATATTGAAAACAATAGTTGTTGTCAAGGACTTCGTCTACTTTGGCACCACCTTCACAATAAAGAACAATAACAGGCTGGATATCATCCAAAGAGTCACTATTGCCTCTACATTTTACTTTGGTCTCAGAAGTTATCTGAGTGTTCGCCAGACGAAACGAACTCTCTGCAAGATGCTCATGGTTGTTATGGCCAATTTAGAAAAAGAACTTATAAACTCCTCGATTTTTGTGATAAATCGTTAATAGCCTTTCAACAAGCCAATTTAAACACAGAATATAAATCCTTAGAATTGAAGCTAAAACAAAAAAAAGTTGACTTTAACCCTTAAAAAGCGTCAACATTCTTCTTTAAGGTATCTGTTCTCATTACTGTTCAAAAAAGAAGTTAGGCTTTCAGCGGCTATGTTTGGCGCTTACAAAAGACGTAAACAAATCTAAACAAACCCTTCGAATTGTAAAAGTTTTAGCTGCTCCACATCAAAGACAGACTTACATGCATTTCTGGTCTTGCCTTTCTTTCCGTTTTTCCAATATTAATTAATACAATCTAAATAATGAAGTGCACACACACACACACACAAAAGCGTCAAAAAGGGTTGCGATTTGCGCTAATTCGACACGAATTGCTTTCATTCACCTGTGCAACTCTTTTCATTATAGCTTCTCGTTTGTACCAAGAATTTCCACTTGAGCGCGTTTTCCGAAATAAATTCAATTTGCATATTTTGTCACAAAAAAAGCGGAAAAAAAAACCAAATGCTCTTAACCAAATCACGAAAAACAGCAGCAAATAAATAACAAAAAAGTCGAGCAGCCGTTGCCACTGGACAATTTGAAAAGGGGCGCTTTTGGCGTGCTAATTACAAAAATTTATTGAAATCAAAAGTGTCGAATTTCAGGCGTTATTGCCGTGTGGGTAACGGGCATTGGCTTTGCCGCTTCAGCAAACTGTTCACCATTTGCGCCATTTTATTGACATTTGACCAAAGCAAAACAAGCCAAATTGCTAATTTCTATTAAAAACTTTACGAAATTTTTCGCTTAAAAGTGAAAAAAAAAAAATACTTTTTTATTTGTGGCATTTCATAGAAGAAATAAAAGTGCTGCTGCAAAAGTTTTCGATTTCAACTTTTACAAATTGGCATTAATTAATTTTCAATGTTTTTTTTTTTTTATCAGTACTTAAACTGGCAGTAACGTTAGTTAAAGCTTTGGAATTGCATGTTTTTTAATTAAAGATGATTGCAATTTGTTAATATTATGAGTACAGGAGTATGAACACATTTTAATAGGCGTTGTAATGCAGCCCATACACAGCAATCGGTTGATGTTACACAGCGGGGTGGGCAACCGATTGTTGTGGGTATAGGCTGACCCTTTCTGTCACAGAAAACAGGGATTAATGCTAATTATTGAAAACTTGGCATGTAAAATGATCATCCTGAATTCAAGTACGTAATCAGATTTGAGGTAGCTATAAGAGTTAGAGCAACAAAATTTGCCAAAGATAATCATATTCTGTACAGTAAGTCAAATCATGACGGCATCACACACCGTTTTCCAGTGGCAGAATTTTGCCCACACCATAAAAGCTATCCGATTAAAACTTGGCACATTGTCAAGATCGTAAAAAAACTTTAAAATATGTAGGTAGGAAGATGGTAACTTTAAGCGCCTCCTCCTATAAACTGCAACAAAATATAACATTTTGTAGCCAGACTCATGTTGGGCCCCCACCTCTCTGTAGTACAGTTAGCTTGGTAACGACCTTATCCCTAAAGGCATTGACACAAAAATTTTAATAGATTTTCAAAGGGAGAAGAATAAGTACACTGTATACAACTGGCAGGCATCGTTCCAACTGTTTGCTTCCAATTTTTAAACATTCTGTGATGTCACACATAACTCCTTGCTTGCTAATATTCCCATAACGTACTGTCGACGGCTCAGACCTTTTGCACTAACTGCTAATGCTGTTAAAGTGCTGTCGAAAAATCAAAAAAAAAAAAAATTGGTCTGCAGGAAGGTTTCCCTTCAGTTTATGTCCGGTAGGTGGTCAGGATCAGCAACATTCTTACGTGAAGTAAGAAATACATACTATTTATGCCACAATTAGAAACACTTCACTCTAAAAGTTGATTACGAGACGGTCCAGAAGAAGAAACATTGACAGAAATACTCGAGCAGCTCGACGAGGCAGTGCTACACGAAAATTTATATTGCCTCCTTTAATCGATGGCAATAGCGCTGAGTTCACGATATTTTTGAGCAAAATAAGAAGATTGTTGTGGGTTGTTATGCGATGACCATAAACAAGACACAATGGTAGTCGTTGGAAGTGTGCGACATAAATCTGAAAATGTCATGATTTCCATACGGCTAGCTATATATGTTATGGCGTGCTCCCTAGTTGGGAAACTATTCTCACTCTTTACTCTTCCTGGGCAGCGTTAAGTAGTAGACAATCATTACTCTATTTTTTCAGATTTCAATAAAACGAGTAGAACTCAATGAAATAATATTGGAAGGGAAAGCTTTCCGTTTAAATAAAGAATATATTTCATTCAATATTGAATTGAAGATCACAAATTGTTGATAAAAAAAAAATTCGTGCGGAAACGTGAATGCTCGATATAAATTTAGTTAAAAGGTTCTTTTTTTGTCAAACCGAAGTTTGTGGACATAGTAATTTGGGATTTTATGTTTAATGGTTGAGTTTAATAATAATGATATAATAATAAATATTGTTAATTTAAGTGGGCACACAACTACAGAACTCAACCACAAACAACCAGAACGCAACGGATGTCTTTATGCTACGACACCGTTTCTCGACTGTCAACTCTCTGCCTCTTGCTCTCTGCCTATCGATTTGGACAACCGCTGCCAGCTTATCAAAACTACAGAATGGGCAGCCTCAATTATGGCAGTTACCCCATTGCAGGAAATTTGTTCCCAATGAGCAGGCTATGAAATTTGTATTTTATAAATCAAAACTAATAAGTTTAAAAATATTCGAAAAATATACCCCTGAAGTTAAAATATAAATTTTAAACTATTTGTACTTTTCCTCAAAAAAAAGGATTTTATTGTTAAAATGAGTGACATAGAAGGTCGCCGCTCTTTGGGTAAAGAAGATCGACCAAAGAGCAGCTCACTCGAAGTAGCACCAATACGGGTGCGTGATATGGTTAATATGTTTAATTTTGCAATCGAAAGGAAACAGGAACTGGCGCAGGCAAAGTCCATTTTCTTTAATGCCAATGAAGCCCAAACTCAACTTGAGAACAATGAGGATATTGTCGAGACATCTGACCAAGTTATATTTTCCGACTTTATGTAGTAAGTCCATTTCTCGTTATAGTCAGACGTACATACGTAGATCTATTTGCCAATTTTAGCTGAGGCAATAATCATTCAACTTGCAATTTTCGCTTGAGCACCACCGAAGGGCGCACTATGATCAGTCAGACCAACGCTGCAGGCCTCGGTAGCAATGATAACAGCATTTCGGAAAAGTACTATCCAAGCAAGACCACCGTACGCAAGACCGACGAAGGTAGCTACCTTATAAGTATTCTCCATATATGCATATTTATTTACTTCATTGCAGGAGCTCGCGTAACTATTGATATTTTATTTGATAAGCAAAAGGATATCGATATTCCGGGTAGCCGGTTGGTCACATCGGAGAGCCCCATTCTTGCTGATTTTCAGCAATCCTCCATGACACAAGATTAAATTTTCCATGAGTTAAGTACACGTAACATATGTCAGTTATAATAAAATAGAATACAATTCATTAAAACCAAAAACTACGTAAAGTTTGTTTTTATGGAGTTATATAGTAACTAGTATTTGTAGCATAAAAGTAAAATTTTGTAGCAGTTTTTATAGATGGAGGGGCCTAAAATTGCCACATTATTACCTATATATTTTAAAGTGGGATGTGTGGCAATTATCTAATCAATAAATTGCGGGGCGTGGCAATAATAAAGGTAAATCGATTGTTGGGAAAGTTGTGCTTCTATTAAAGAAGGGTGAACACAGATGTAATGCATGATCACACGAGTCTCCACACCAAGCTGGAGCTGGCATGTATATATGCATATCTGCATGAATTGGGATCTTGGAGCAGTTAATAGGACAAGAAGTTTGAAATCAGAACATTCTTGCCTATAACTTATGATGTAATTTATCCTATTTCGATCAATTTTATAACGTAGATAAGCACGACGAAAACCTCTGCAGATTCAACCATGTGGCTATAAGCCACGAAATTCTACTGAGAAGAAACGGGGCAGACACCAACCCAATTCGACAAGCTTCATTCCCTGGGTTTACGCGCATTTATTGTTTCATTAGGTCTTATGGTCTAGCGACTTATACAGGAGGACAGACTAATGGACGGACGGGCAGACGGACACGGTCCAATCGCTACCCGAGTCAAAGATGGCACTTTTTGCCTATGGAACTTATGGTCTGCCATGCCTCTTTCTGGCCACTTATACAGGTACCGACATCGCTGCAACGTCAGCAGAGCGACTTCCTTATTTTTTATTCTGTTGCGAATTTATGTATATACTCCCGAGAGTAGCTTGCGTCTCTCTCTCGCTATTTCGTATTCTCAAAAAAGGGTCACTTAACGATGCCCGTACCTGTATAAGTATACATTGGCCTAAGCTGGCACTTCGGCAGAGTCTGTGTGGCCCGTGCGACTATGCAGGCACACCACTGCTCTAATGGCATATGCAACGACGAGAATTTGGAGACGGTCTTTCTTAGGCTTTCTCCAAAACTGTCTATATCCAGCTGACTTGGAACTCCAATTCCAAAATTGTATTAATGGTTCTTAAGCCGCCCAGAGAAATGTCACAACATTTTTTTCTTTCTCTTGTCATTTTCACAAGTCTTGAGTGGCTTGCCCATATCCCTTATTCTTAATACCAAAAAACACACTTTACCTTATCCCACTTTTGTTTTTATTGCTAGTATCCATAAAACCAACTTCTTTATGACACTTTACTCCCATTCGATAAAGTAAATTCCAAAACTTCTTCAGCTGACTTTTACGAATACTCTATGCCATTATCGCCTCATTTGTCTTCGTTTTGCACGCTGCAACTCTTTTCGCGCTTGGTCACTTTGGCATTAGTTTCGCTGAGTGCGTAAAGTTGACCACATCTTCGGAAAGTACAACACAAAAAAACAAGAACCATAAAAAAGAAAAGCCATTCCGAAAGGCGAATGCATCAAGTTTATAGCTATAAAAAACTTTTCTACACATGACTTTGCTACCCTCTACATACATATGTACATATATACTCTATTGGTCATTTTTTGCAATTTTCTTTTTGAAAGAACAAGTTTTCTTTTTGTTTTTGCACAACAAATGCTAGACAAAAATAGAAACTTTTCGCTATATTTTTGTAAATTTTCTAATGCGCCGCTATTATAGTAATAAAATTTTATAACCACACTTAGAAGACACTGCTTATGTCTCGTCAACTTTTTCATACAACATATTTACTCACGAAAAAAAAGTGCTCCTTAAGCTCAAGTATCACACACTGTAAATTTAAACAGCTTTTTTACCTAAGGCTTAGGCTGTTGCTGCCAGAGACCTTCCTTTTATCTTATATTGACACCACAGCTTTTCACTTGCCTTGCAAAAAGAAAATTCAGTGAAAACATTCTAGCGAAAATCCAAAGTTGACAATGCCTTGGCTTCAATTATGCGCACATTACAAGCTAATATAAACTAAAGGATAACAACTGAGCGGCATATAAGCAAATAAAAAGCTAAGGCACTTGAGTTACTTCAAACTGGAAAAAGGAAAAACAAAATTACAAAGTAAATACGTTCTGGCAATACGAATATGGCATACACTGCACAAATTTGATGCTAGGCAAAAAATATATCAATTTGCTTCTATCTTCGAGTCGGAACCTGGATTCGAATACATATACCATATTTATTTATAATATATTTTAAATCCTTATAAAATTACTGGTATATTTCTACTAGCGTGAGAAGCAACACTGTTTTTACCAAAATATTTCTTAGCAAAAGAAATTTCCTCTTTTTCTTGAACAATTAATAGTTCATAGTAGTTCATAGTATCCATATTCTTCCCATCCCACATAATCGACTTTTTGTTTCGTTACCGGACAAACGGCTGCCTTCCTCTAATGACATTAAAATCTACGGTGCCCCAAAGGGTACAATTTTTGAAATAGTAAAGGTAAGCCATTTTGGAGTTTTCTTCTAAAACACAAGGAAAGATCTCAAAGCGAATCAGATGCTCCGTTTTAGTATGATGTCATTACAAACCTTTTTTACTACTTTGATATACATTTGTAGAAAAAGTAACCTCATAAAGCTAATAGAGCTAAAAATAATAATTATCGATCGAGAGATTATATGGTGAGACATCATTTATTAACTAACTTTACTACTAAATTTCATTTTTTATTGTTGAGCTCATGAATTGAGGAATGTTTAACAAAACTCAGCCGTCAATGGAAGAGAAAAGTGAGAACGCAACAGAACTTAATATTTCCAATCGCATATAGAAATAACTTAATAAGATCAAAACAAAAAAGGAGAAGCACGAAAACTTTCTCTATGGCCAGGACCAAGTAAAGAAAAGAGAAAGTCTTATTGCGAAAACTGCTTCCCTTTAGTCAGATGCGTCAGCGCAGTCGAAAGTTTCACTGAATGGCATCTCATTCTAAGTTAAAGGAAAAACGTTTCACTTTGATTAACTTTGCACTTTTTGAGACCCACTACCTTCTAATAATTCATTTATATTCCATTAGTTTGTCTCACTTTACCGGCTTCGATAGCTGCGATTGTACTACATAAGACTGATGTTATTCAAATTAATATGTTAACTAAGGGTCACATTAAAATCAATACATTTTTCAACTCAAAACCATTTAGTTTTCTGTTTTCTCTCTCTACGATTTATATGAGCTTGAGTAACAAATACATATAGTAAAACAGTCATGTTCCTTCATAGCCCCCACCGAACACTTGTCGGCAATTTATACAGACATTGACGAGAGAAATGCCAATAGCAATTGGCAAAATATATGAATAAAATTTATATTCTGCACTTTTTATGCAAATTGCCTACACAATGACATAAGTTTCAAACATATTTGTTGCCGAAGAGTTGGTAAAAAAAGGTGCACAAATTTAAGTTTTTTAAATAATAGATATATAAGATGCCGCAAATCTATGTGGTCATTGTTTTATTGTCGGAAAGTAACATTTTTCGCCGATATTTACTCTAAAATAATAAAAATACAAAATGTTTAGTCTACATCTTAAGCATCTTACATATACGAACCAAGAAATCTTACTTCAAATATAAAGTGCCACCTTTAAACTAGCCTGCAAAAACTCCAAACAATTGATGTAACCTTGCAGCCCGCAACGATACTTTATGAAAACTTAATTTTTATTGCATAATGCTCACAGTGACTATGAATATGTAGCAAAATGTAAAAATATATGACTTGGAAAAGTTCTATTAATCTCCAGTGTAACTCTTTCCGTAGCATGACATACTTTTAGACAAATTTAACATACACTGAAGCCCATTTTCCGATAGAGTGTATAGAAGGAAAGTATGAAGAAAAATGCCATCAAATTGCTGTCAAAGCAACCGAACTGAGCTACTGGTTTTAACACACACACACACACATACGCTCAAACACTTAGCCACACATAAGCAGATATATTTAGCCGTCTTTGCTTGTAATTCAATGCAAGCCAAGAGTACAAAAAAAAAAGCTGAATTTAAGCGCTTTTCAAATACTACATACACAGAGACTGGGCCTAAAAGCGTGCTACACGTTGTACTTAACGCATTTATGCTTGAAACGTGATATAATAAAAAGTGTGGAAAAGTGAAGGAAAAATACTAAACACAGAAAAATACTTCTACGTAGAAGAGCGCGAAAAACTTAGCTGCTGCTACTCCCTGCTATCAATATTGAAGTCTCTGGCTAAATCCTCTTTACAGTTGACAGGTTTTGTCATTGAATTCTATGGGTATACACCCTTTTTTCGCAGCGTGCGCAACATAAAAATGTATAAAATATTACTCATACGCCAAGTGACGTCCGGGGGTCAGCAAATCAAGTCAAAGCGCCACACAAAAAATACGCTATATAACAATTTGCACCCTTCGCATTTGCCATTCCATTCCCACACGCTGCCAGGGCTCACCCCTTGCTCGGCGCTTTTTTAAATTGAATTGAAATTCGATGGCACTTAGCTGACTGTCTGACTGTCTATATTAAGGACGCTGGCTGCTACTTGCCGCTGCCATCATCATCATCCAACGTATTAGGCGCGCATTTTCGAGTGCCTTTTCAAGGATAAACGTAAATTTTATTAGTTTTTTCGCTTCTTTTTGCCCCATCCATGCCCTCTTTCACTCACTCTGGCCCGTTTCGCCCCTGCTGTCGATTCGTCTTGCTCGTCTGCTTCTTCTCTGCATTAGCGAAAATTAGTCAGGCAACATGGCGCGCAGCAGCTCAAAGGTTATTTGATTTGTGAGCATGTGTGGGTTTGTGCATGTTTTTAGGCAAAAACTTCGTTTGTGTGTGTGTGTGTGTGAGTGTTTATTGGCTTATAAATTTTCGTTGCATTTTATGTATATTTTTTTGGGCATTTGGAGTTGAAAAAAGTTAGTAACGTTTTAATCGATTTTGTTGAAACTCTTACATAGTATCCAGCATAATTCTAAAGCTACGGTCAGACAGGACGATAATTTGCATGCAAACACACAAAAAACGTGCAAATCGGTTTGCAACACTCGCCGAAACGAGTCAGCTGTGTCGGTATGCCAATTATTGGCTGCCAAAAGTTGGTGTGTGTGAACACCACACTACAAGCATTTATCGAGTTTGTCAGTTGTTTCTTGCAAACAAATTGTAAGAACCGACACGGCCGACTGTTTGTTGTTAAAATGTGCAGAAATGCGTAAAATATAATCATACTATTATCACATTCAATATATTTATAAATAAAAACAATAAATAATAATTCAACAAAGCTTCAAGATGCATATTTAAAACAAAATAATTCAATAGTATAAATTGTTAAAAGGTACAAAAATGCGTAATAAAAATAAATATTATTATCACAGTCAAAATATATATTTAAATGCAATAAATAATAGGTCAACACAACTTCAAAATGCATATTTAAAGTAAAATACTTTAAGATACCCATAAAACAAATCTATGTCATTTTTTGGCTTTGATTTGTGTGTAAACATTAATTAGTTAATTTAATATAGTGGATTGTGTTTGACTTGTCCAGGTAAAAGTTGTAAGTTATATAAATATTGTGGATTATATTTTTGCTTTTAGATATCTGACATTGAAGCAGTAATGGAAGAACCTCCCGCCAATAAAGCGCATGGCAGCAGGCCAAAAGTTTAAAATTTATGATTGATAAAGATATAGTTAAATTAATTGGCTTGGTGGAGTAGAACGAGAGCATTTGGAATCCAGGCTGTAGCCTTCAGAGTCCCGTCGTGTAAGCCACGGTCGCCCCTAATTACTGCTTTTCGTAATTTTCTTCTTGTTTTTCTGTCTAGCTGCATATAGAGATGCTGCTCCAAGCATTATAATTAAAAAACCTCGACTGTAAACGATTACTCAGATAACTCTATTAAATCGTCATCGGAAAAATCGATTCATTCCATTTTTTAGAATAGAGATGATGCCGACATGTGAGAGCACAGTATAATTTGCGAGATGCAAAAATTGGGCCGAATTTTTTTTCGCAAATAATTGGTCAGACAACGGCCAATTACATGTGTTTTCGACCAATTCAGAGCACGAATTGGCATGCCAATTATCGTCCTGTCTGACCAAAGCTTAACGAAAGTATTATCGAAATGAATGTTTTAAGAGCAACAAGGAGGCAAGACTCTTCTTCTTCGTCTATCAAACATTGCTGCACTACATTAAACTCGCTTTTGTTCAACTACCTTGGATTGTCTGCCCTGCTGTGCTTCAAGTTTCCCGTGTGCTCTTCGTTACCAGATCTTTTTGTGTCTGCCTGAAGCTCTATCATTGCTGTACATTCGGTTGCATTCCAATGCATGTAACATATTTTTACAACGCAACTAATAAAACCTCTTAGCTGTTTTGTCGGTTCAGTTCACTATATTCTCGTATGTATTTCGAAATATTTATCCAAATTACCGATATGGACACACTTTTGTTTTCGGCAATTCTCATATAGGGGTTGATTCAATGTTGACTTACTTCAACGAACGCTGGGAGCTTAGCATTGACAAATGGAAACCAAGATAATTGCCATGCAATCCAATAACTTCACTGTTATGTCTTCTACAAATCGTAGAAGATGAATTTCGTAACTTTTTCTACGAATTTCCCGTCATCTAAGAATGTATAAATGCAAATATGCAAAATTTTTTACTGATGCTGCATTTATTTCTATTTCCACTGACATTTTATTATTGAACAAAAGTGTTGACAGCTATTTGAAAAAAAAAAATGATACAAAAGATAAAAGGAATAAGAAAATATAATGCCAAATTAATGAAATGTAATTTGACATTTTGCCATGTCAAGCAACGTACGGAAGTTTTTGTACATGTTCTTTATTTGCTTTTTGAGAGCGCAAATATGCTTCGAGCTGCTTTTAATGAATTTCAGACAAATATTTTAGCTGCCTTTTTTTGTGAAATGAATGTTTCCATGATTGTTGACAAGCGCTAAAAATACTTTTTCTACAATACTCTTCTCATGGAACAGTAAATGGTACATTAGTTTGAAGAAAAAGGGACTTTAATGACAGATAGTTAAAAACCTTTGGAAAGGTAAGAATATGAAATGACAGTCATATAATTGTTAACTGCCCGTTTTTCTCAAATACGCGTAGAGGGAAACTATGGAAAATCGAACATTTAATTGGATCAATGGATAACCTTACAATTAAGTCGATGGTAGGATACAAATTATTAAAGTATCAATAAAAATATCAATGCGACCAAAGATGCATTAAACTCTAGACTCTTGCCCGTATATGACGGCTACCCAGCCCAAGAAGATAAAATCGTTTTAGGTGTGACCTTGTTGCAGTCAAAGTTCGCAGGGGGTTAAAACAAAGAAAGCAGGAGTCAACCCAACAGCTCAACTCTCTGAGCAGCTCACTCAAACTCCCTCCGAACGCACACTACAAAGGAACCAATGGTATGATCGAAGTGTCGCGAAACCATCGCAGTGAAGAAAGTCAGCTACATAAGAACCCTTCACACGACTGATAGGTAATCTGTGCGATACACTAACGAACACTGAGGCAGTTGAAGAGGATCCTTTTCAGACGTAAAAAACGTGAAAACGACAAGAATGAGCGAGAGGAGATGGAGATGTGCAGCAGCAGGAATGTCGTTAGGAGGCTTTTCACAAAAGTCAAGCGTCTGGCTGAAGCATTTAGTGCCTGGGCTTCTTCCTGTAGAAATGAAAAGAGAGAAATCTGGTAGCGGAAAGGTATAGTTGTGGAAAGAGCACTTCTCAGTCGTCACTCCTCCATTACAGACGATGGCATGGGTATACCAACGCCTAACCATGACGAAGTTAGCATCGCAATCAAGCGGCTCAAGGTCAATAAATGGTCAATAAACAACTTCACAGCTGTTGACTTGGTAAGGTGCATGTTCCAGCTCTTTTGCAGGAAATTGCTAGATCAGAGCATGCCAGATGGTGGATACCTTGGTGTCCTCTGCCCTGCCTTTAGAGAAGGTTAACCCAACGGTACACTAACTACCGTGCTATCAGTCTTCTTTATATCGCATATAAGGGCCTATCGGGCGTGGAGTGTGCGACACTAAATCAATTTTCTGTGTGGCTTTACGCCTTCTAAATTGACCAGATATTTATGCTATGCCAAATTCTGGTAAAGACCCACGAATACCAAATCGACACCCTCCAACTCTCTTTGTCAATTTACAAGCAGCTTTTCCGTCTCTACACGCAGCTAGGATAGAACCTCTACGAACCTTTTAATACCGATTGCGGCTTTAGACAAGGCCACTCACTCTCCTGCGAACTCTTCATCTTTGTGATTGGAGAGTGTGTTGCAGAAGGCCGAAGTAAGCAAGCAGTTACAGGAGCCTTTGCGACTATTGAAAGAGAATATTTTAAAATTAGTCTGATGCTAATTGAGGCAATACAAAGCATATGCTTTTTTCGAGTACAGAAACGCATTGGTTGACTAAAGTTGAAAGCTATATGACGAAAATAGTTTAACTGAAAGAAATTTTATTGCTACTAAAGAGAAAGATCTCTTACCATTAAGTCCTTATTTATCCTTGATGCATATCTATCGTTTTGCAGATAGAGTTTCAAATAAATCTGGACTTATCGGAAAGATTCTCATAGTATTGGTGGGTCTACCAAAATAAAGAATGCCTCTATATAAGAGCGATGAAGCCCGTTACAATGTTCATAGAGACAAACAAAGCGCAAAGGCGTCGAAGGTCATTAAACTCCACCACTTCACCTTAGTGAAGTTCAATCCACTAGAGGATGCACATAATCCTGAAGAAGATAAACCAAATCATACTCTCTATCAAAGGAGGAAATACTTACATTAACAGCTAAATATACAACAGGTTATCTTGAGAAAGTAATATCGTAAGCCAATAAATAAGTACTTCTTACCTAAGGTATATTTAATATTTAAGAAAAACTGCTAAACAAAAAAAATTTTATGCAGACAGTCGGGACGGTGCCTGACTGTGGAATACCCTGCATCCATTTTTTCCATGTAAATCAAATTTATTTGGGGGTAGGGGGATGATTAGGAAAAAGATTAACATTGTTGCCTAACGTATCACATTTGTTAAACATAAATGTTAACTTTAACATTTCTCTTAAAAAAACTAAAATTGGCATTTTATTAGCTATATCTTCTAAAATTTTTATTTGATAAAAATTATTTTTACACTACACATGCATAGTAATAGTGTGCATTAATGTGCCAAGTTGCAATCGGATAGCTTTTATGGTGTGGGTTTAAACCGAGAAAATCTGTCACGGGGGAAGGGTTGAGATATCGACATAATTCGACAAACTTGCACTGAATAGGTAAAATGCGCATTTTTTTTTATAAAAAAATTGTTGCTCTAGCTCTTATAGTCTCCGAGAACGGTGCGACAACACGGACAGACGGAAATGTCTAAATCGAGTCGACTATTGCTCCTGATCATTTTTGCCCATGGAACATATAGTCTGCCACGCCTCCTTCTGCCTGTTACATACATTGCACAAATCTATAATACCCCTTTACACTTAGTGTACAGCGTATGATAATGTATAGACAAACTGTGCAAACCATTGAAAAATCCAGCTTCTCTAATCAACGCATCTTGAATGGTATAGAACAAGTGTTTTCTAATGGACTTGCCATATAATAGATAATCATTCTATATGGAACTACTGTCTTTACTTTTTCGCCAATACACCAATTTGGTATCATAAAACCAAATCCATGCAATCAGCACAGCTTGCATTCACATAAAACTGAACTGCCAATTGGATATGCATTTCATACCACATTGCCACAAACTCACATACACTATAACACAAGAATACCCTAACAGCTAAACATACACATTCAGGTAGCTCAAATTGTTGCATAGATTAAGAATCTGTTGGTTATGGCGAGTGAGGTAACACTGTAAGTAAATGCAAAAGTAAGTAAAACAAATGCGTGCACGGACAAACATTACAATTACATTTTGCGGACAATTCTGCAATACAATTTGATATTTATTGCGTATACGCAGTGTTTTCAGCCAAGCAACTGCAGGCAGGTGTTTGCCATGTGTCAGTGCGCCACGTTTAGGGCGTCAGCATAATGTACACATTCTCACACACATGGCAAAGAAGCACATTTTCACACACTTATGCACACACCCACACACACACACACACACACACACACACACACACAGCTACATGCTTGGTGCATTTACAACTGACAGGTGTGAAAATTGTACTTTTAACTTGGGATTTGCTAAGTTTATATTGTAGGGTACTTTGTACTACTTTGGCTGGATTGAGTTACACTTTAAAGTGGAATTTACTTGAGCGCACGAAAACAATGCATTTAACTTTTGTATAGAGTTACCGAAATTTAAAGGATTAAGTCCGAAATTTCTTCGTTTAGAACTATGACTAATTTATCAGGAAATACCGTAGATTTCTTTACGGAAATTAGTATGTCCATAGACTTCTTTCATCCTGCGGGGCATTAATTCAGTCGTTTTTTAAGGAGGGACAAGTACATTTTGCGCGATGATCATTGACTGCCGCGACAGGAAACGACTAAAAGTTTAAGTTTGTTGGCTGTTTATGTTGCAAAACTGTCTACAAATGGAACCAGCTCGGGATTCGACCTGGAAAAAATCCAAATTATACTTTTTTCATCGCTATATGTAACGCCTTCAAATGCGACAACCTACAACTTGTATTTCTCATAGACTGAAAACAACAATTTGGCTTATTCCCAATGCATCCTTCAAACCTTTCCAGCTCTTTTTCTGGCTTTTGGTAACTAAGAAAAAAACTGGTTTCAACTTAAGTATACGACCTTTTTCAGAATATTTTTGACTTTTTGTTTATGCTTTCCACTCAGTAGACCTTTATACAAGTCACACAAGTTCACAAGTCAAATTTGAAAAATATGCAAAAATATACTCTTTAAAAATTTTATGCAGACAGTCGGGACGGTGCCCGACAGTAGAATACCCTGTACCCTTCTTCTTTATAAACTTTAAATACGGTAAAATGGTAACGGAAGTATCCACTTTATATCTCCTTTCATAAGATCGATATGTCTGTATAAATTTTCCTATGGAAATTTCCAATTGACAAGTTTTCCTATTGGCTATTATGGGGGCAAATATTACTTTTATATAATTATATAAGGGATAATGTCCTTGAATTTTGTAACACTTTTTTTCAATTTTCAATTTGTCAAACTTACTTTCCTACGAAATATCAAAACTGTGGCGCAAATTGTTTCAGTGACACATACTGTTATATGGTTAGTGCCACACAACCTTGAGATTTTACAACTAAACTTTAACTCAAAAAAACCTACATATCAGTATACCATTTCCTAAAAACTTAATTACAAATTTTGTAAATACAAAAATTTAAATTTTCATCAATTAAATCAGAAAAACATTTCGGGAATTTCACAACGTAATCATAGCATATACTCAAGTACCTCTACATAAGAACAATGTTCCGAGAGGTTAAAACAAAGTTGAGAGTTTCGAAAGTTAGTTCGAAAAATCCCAGCATCGACATGTAAGTGCGACTTATATGAAGGGAAGTTTATTCCATGAACTAACGTCGTGGCGTTACCAAAAATTAGTAAATAATTTCACGTTCAATTTCAAGTTCAATATGCACGGTTTTTAGTTTTATATGGGTAATATACACATTTTTGTTGAACCGTTAAATCCCCTTTCTTCATTATAAATTAATATGATGCACGACCACGAGCAAGTAGCATCGGAAGAATCTTGATTTGGTAACTCAATCATTGCAGGGTGTTCCAGGTGGTTGTCTCATAAAAGAGGCACTATTAAGCCTTAGAGGTTTATTATATAACGTTTGCGTCATCAACGATAGCTAAGCAGCCATCAAATTCTTGATGCCAATTCGATATTCGAACAAGCTATCGCAAATCACTACATGGCATAATTCGTTCTTGGTCTAAAATGGGTCCTAGGAAATTGGGACATATGGAGGACGAGCTTGCCAGACAAGGTACTACGGCTGCTATACTCCTATGTCGACCTGCACGCAAAATACATGAATTCTTTAAACTTAAGTGGAAGAATGTGCTAAACTGCCGTGCTGCTCGACAAACCTGGCCAGAGTTACATAACAAGCGAACAGCAACGATCTGCACTCTCACTAGGGAGCAATACCCAGACTACTGAACATTGGCTAGTTGGTGTCCATGCAACTTTCGCCATCTGATTTCGCTGAACTTTGCAGAGGTTGCGGTAGAGCGTTTCTTTAGTTTGGTAAATCACCCTTCTCCCTTGAAGCGTATATTTCAAGGAGCGGTTAGATCAAATTGATGAAAGGTACATACAACTTTATTGCAATTCTTTTGCTAATCGTTGCCAGAGAAAAGAAATCAATCTTTAGTAACATTAAATAATAATATAGACTTCAAGGAGAGAGGCTTAATTTGCTAAATTCGAATTCCAAAACCGATTTTGTGCTGCTGTTTATGACGAATAGCGCATTGAGAGAAAAGAAAAATAATTCTGTATATTTATTGTTGTTGTTTTTTATGTGGTGTGGTGTAACTTGACATTTTTCTATAACAAAATCTATTTATTTGTATTTATTTCTGTTCCTACAGTAGCTATGGAGCCTATCTTGAAGATATTGGCGAAGAAAGTTATGAATCCGCGCCAGCTCCCTTGAGGAAAGTTTTGTCTCGGTGAGTCTGCGTCCAACTAAAGTTTCAACTTTTAATATGTATGTAAAACTCATCTACAGCACTTCGTTAATGCTTTTGGAGTTCTTGCAATTCAAATCAGCTCAACGTATTCAGGCCTGGTGGCGTGGCGTCCATTATCGCGTCAGCAAAGATCGCCGCTTGAAGGCGGCTACAACCATGCAACGCTGGTGGCGTGGCTATAGTGTACGCTCCAAATGGTTCAAAACAGTGGAGGATGAGTTGCAAAGTCGCATTAAGAAACACTATTACAAGTCGGCTACCAAAATACAGGCACTCTTCCGTGGCTGGTGGGTACGTCAGACGGTGCACGATATGCGCAGTCTGCGGCACATGCAGTTATGTGCAGCTGAGGATTTGCTGCACTGTGTCGCCTACAAGCTGCATCATTTGCTGCGCACTTATGCCATACCTGGCGTATACTCATTACGCAATTCACAGTAAGTGCTGAATATACAATGTAGTTCTAGTATTTTTCTGATTACTTGGAAACTTTTAGCTGTTTGTCCAGAGTGGAAAAGCTGCTGGCTAGCATGAACTTTCGATTTCACAATGATCGCACTCGTTTTACCCAAGCAAATCACTTTGCTCAAGAGCAACATCAACGTAAGGTCTACGAGGAATCGGAGTTTGCGACCAAAGTGCCCTATTGCGGTCCCAATTTCAATAGTCTCTGTAAGCCAGGTTGTGACGATCATTTACGTGCGGCTAAGGACATTGATCGACGCATGTATAAGATAGTCGCCATGTATGAGGCATCGCAGCGCGATAAATTTTCAAAGAAGACACACATGCACATGCTCGAGAGTAAGTTACTGCATAAATATACGAGTACATAAAAGGAGTTGGCCACTTTGAAATTAGGTCTCTTTGTATTTAAAAGTGGCGCGCTTCATATTTTATACCCATTTAATAGTTATATAATGATTAAAACTTGCCAGAAAAACGTCGCCAGCAATTGGAAGAGAAAATTCAAAAATTGGAATCACGTAAACGTGACTTTTGTAGCGATGTTTTGGAAAGCCTGTGTAAGTGGAAGATATGGACTGGCAAGCAGTGCAAGGTGCCCAACGATGTATACAATAATCCAGCAGCTATGGAAAAGTTTCTCGATGAATTTTCAGATATGGTTGATGATGTTAGTAGAGCTCCTTGTCATTGTGCAATGCCCGATCTTGTTGATAAGCCCTACTGTCACTGAGCCATTAAGCATTATGTTTTTCACAGTTTGATGCTGGGTTTTGAGTTTATTTTATGAGTATTATTGAATGCATAAAAAATTAAAAAAATAGACACAACACATTTTAACACATATTATATATGCAAAGTGAATAAAATGCCCAGCCAGTTCTATCAAGTGTTACAATTTCTATTAGCTTTTTTATTGCTAGGTTTCGCCTTGCCGTCGACATTCGATGACTTAAGACACTCTCTGATAACAGCTGATGAAAACACGAAATAACGTTTCTGTGTATAATATAAAATCAAGTTTTACTTAACTGAGACGCATTTTATGTTTCGAATGGTATAGATTATAGAATTTTTGCTTCGTATTTATATATAGACAACTTTTCGCCTTGTCGGGTACAATCGCCAACTTGATAGACGCTCTCATAACAGCTCATGACGAACAGGAGAGAAGAAAACACGAAATAACAACGTTTGTGTGTACAATTTATTTTGTTGTTGTTTTTTATCTTACGTATACAGTAACTGTATTACTTCAAATAAATTATTCTCTGTCTAAAACACAACTTATCTATATTCAGCAAACCGCAATCATTTTATCTTTCGAATGGTATTGGTTTCACCTGAATACGTTGCGTTACTGCGAAGTAGTCGGTACCACACTGAATTTTTGCTTAGCACATTTATATGTAGATATTGTTCTTACATTATGTTCTTAGATATTTATTCTGTGCATAGACGTTGCCAGATGTCTTGGTTATCTAGTGTCATACATGGATAATGTTTAGCAGAATACCCGCTCTCCAGGCAAATAGAACTTTAAACCAAGCCCTTCAAAATGGCTTTTCTTTCTTCTTCTTAACTGTCCATAAAAACCCGTTAACGAAGTACAGCCTGACGAACAGTACTACAATTAGTGAATATTGCAAATGACAGTTTTCAAATGAAGTCTTTTTATTGGTAAAGATTCCTTGTGGCTATCAAGCGCAAAAGTTGAGTGTCACGATGATTCGCCTTTTTGAAGTCAGGTCAGCCTTTTGTGCCGATGAGTTGCCATTATTGTTAACTTTCAAGTATTTGCAATTATGACGTATGTTCTACTTTTGTACTTGTCAGCTTACAGTGCTCATCGACCATTGTGTGACGTTAGGCCGCGCCTCTTTTTCTATCAGTGTCGGGCACTAAAAGAATTTAGTGCCTTGAACCTGGTAATATATGTGTATTCATTGGGCTGGACCATGGTCTTACATTTTTGAGTGCCCAAGAGAGCATGAGAGACAGGCGGCAATCAAGCAATACATACAATGAATCTCAGTGATGCATATCTCGCGCTTCTTCTCTAATTGGTTATATCCGAAGGTAGTTATTTCGCTCTCTACCTGATCATTTTGCCTGTTTGTTTGCTTCCTTCATTAAAAACCTTTATCGTAGTAGCTTATTGGTGCATATGCATAACATGACCGCTGGATGTCGGAAGCGCTTGTCAATCCATCGAATGTGGTGGTCATTGCCAACGCGTTAATGGCGAAAGATCGTACGGACAGTGATCTCTACTAGTCATTTGCCTACTGAGATCAAAGTAACATCTATTTGCAATAGTGATTCGCTGATTGATCTCTATGCATGGCCACAAAAGTATTCGCTTGAAGAGGACGCCCCATTTGGTATCGAAATGTTAACAGGGGTCCTTTGCTACCTTGACGGAGCTGCGTGTGTTGCTTAACGTCGTTCTGAAGTGATACTGAACTCATATAATGTGGCATATATGGGATCCCTTATCAGGTTATGCTGCATTTTCATAGACAAAGGGATGGTGGTCTTTACCATGATTTGACATAGTGTGAACATCCGGTCAATTGTGTACTTGTGGTTATATGTTAATCTTTTACACAATGTGCTCAATAGAGCCTTAAATATGATAGATAGAAGGCTGACATCACGACAGTTAGCGAATACCGTAGGGGTTAGCCTTATTGAGCCAACGACTGAATAGAGGACACAAAGGTACCAATTATCGTACATTGCTCTCAATTATGCATGGGTTTACTCCAGAGCTGGCATTATTCCCGTCCCAATAAGCCAATTGGTTTTGGAAGGGTTTCTGTTAAACTCAAGTACGGATCAGATAGCCAAAACATTGGAGCAGCAAATTTACACAATCTTGTCCAACTATCTAAAGAGCAAAACCAAACAGAACTTTTGGCTTCAAAGTCCAATATTATGGCAAGCTATTCTATTTTTTTACAAAGTGAACATTTTGAATGGAAATTATTTTAGTTGACTAAATTGTACATTTTTACAAAAATGATCGATCTGCTGTTTATTTTCTCTGTATATCGTTTTGAAGCCTATTCTTAACTCAAGTTTAAAAAAGGCATAACTTTTGTAAATTATGTTTCACCACAAAACATCACTATTTCACCGACCTGAAATCATTTCGAAGGCACCATAGTTGAAGGCAGTTTAAATTTAACTATCGTTGTTGATAAAATCAATAGCTCTTTCATTTCGTCCCCATAGAGCGCTGTTTCTTACAACTTTGGGCTCATTATAGTTAGCCGCACATTAATGAAATCTCCTAGCGCACATGTGCAGAGCTAATATAGAGCCAAGAATTGTGTGCCAGGGAAATGCACAGCGCACAGATAAAGACATTTAGAACACAAAAACATTCACACACTCAGAGACTCGAAGTAACTCACAGATACAAATATATGTAGCAGCTACAAGGCTTGAATGCATGCACTCATTCACACGACGAACTCTGACGCTGATTGATTTGAATAAACGCGCGCATATTTATCAAATTAGCCGCAAGCATCAACCCAGTAGAAACCAGGACAACCCAACGAGAGACTTATGGTTCCAGTTAAATCTTATAGTAGAGTATGTGCGAGTGTGTGTTTGTGTGTGTGAATGTCATCAACTAATCAAGCAGCATTTACAAGTGGGTATGCGAAAATGAAGATGAATCTTTTGTGGTCAACGCAAACATAAATTTCAAGTTTTTCTCTGTTGCCAAGGGAGTTTGAGTCAAGGAGTTTTATATAAAAATAGTAATAAATTGGCGCATCAAATTGATAGAATGGCAGCATGTAAAGCCTTGATTTTGATTTAAATGTGCGCACATAAATCAATACAAAAATGACTATATAAATGTATCTACTAACAAACAAAAGTGCCATAAATAATGTAAGTTTGCGCTGCTCTTTGGTCCTGCCGAGTCCATTAGCATTCAGTAGCCGTTCGTCAGCGCATAAATAATAAAAATCAAAAATTGAAAAAAGAAGAAAAACTAAATAAATTATTGTGGAAAATGTAGCAGCAACGGCAGCAAAGGCCATTGGGAGCCATTAACTCGCTTTGTTTCTCCCAGATAATAATAACACATAAAAATAATAATAATAAAATGGATTAAAGCAGCACAAAGCGTCCTTCGCCCCCTTCTGTTAGCTGGTCTCCTTTGTGCACAGCTGACACACTTTTTAATATTTACTTAGCGCCTTTTTATGAAAATCTCTAAGATTTTTACTGCCGGCTGCTCGGCCCTATATTAAAAAGTTAGATAAATATTAAACGTGCCCAAGGGTTAAAGCCACACAATGAAAATGGCACAAGGCAGCTAACGTCATAATTTTTAATAATTTTGTTATTTATTTTTCACTTTGCAAGGCCACAAAGGCAAAAGCAATAAAACAACATAACTCAACTTTATTTGGGGATGTGCGTATACGTAATATATTCTCATTAAAAATATATAATTTAATGATGCGTCAGTGGGTTAATTGAAAAGTTCCATTTATGATAGGCAGTTTGAGGCTGTGGAATGCAGCACTGTTTTCTTGCAGTGTAGTGCGAGTAATAAGTTTATAAAATATTGAATAAATCAAGTGGAAGTAGCACCAGCTCTTTTCCAAAAATATGAGCACGGCTGCACAATGTTGTAAGTCTCGATGTGTTTTGCCCTATTCTCCAGAAGGGTGACCCCATGGTATTCCCCAACTAGCATCGTATCAGTCATCTATCGCATATAATGTATCGCCCTATAAGGCGTGTTAGGTAAGTGGCTGAAATCATTCGCGAAAGTTCTGATCTGACATTACGCTTTTAGGCCAGATAAGTCCACGCATTTATTGAGCAAGACCTGCAGTTCCTTAAGGGTAGAAAAGCACACCGTCGAACCGTTTGATACTTCACGTGTTTTCAGACAGAGCGAAGCTCTTTCCCACAGCCCCTTTAACTTTGTCATGGAGACTGTGTTGCGAAAGGCTGGATAAAAGTGTATATAATTGTCCAGTTATTTGCATATGCACTTTGAGATCATCTACTGAGATGCTGCCCCTGGCTTTGTAGCTATTAAAATAAAATCTTTCAGGATGTGTCTGGTAGTAAATCGGAGCAAGACAATGTATATGTTTTGCAGCGGTTGGAATCTCAGAGGAATGTGCAGAATTATAATTTTGCAATAAATGGTCCAAATCGACTCAAACAAAAAATCAATAAGACGCTAATCACTCCTGTTTTGATATATGGCGCCGCATTATTGTTGATGACGCAGTCTAATGCCAATTCTCTCAGAGTCTTTGAATGAAAAATACTCTGTAAGTACTTTTTGATAACGATCTCTAATATCTTGTTCCTTCCTGTTTTGCCTAATGCATATGCTCTTAGAGTCTTTGAGCGAAAAATACTTTGTAGGTACTTGTTTGTAACGATCTATAATATCTTGTTTCTTGTCTTCGTCTCATGTCTTATGAGAGACTTATTTCTACCTCACTCTTCACAGTCCCTCACTAACTCCTCACTCTAACACACTGCTCACTCTCCCTCATTCGTTGCCTAATTCCACATTCTCCCTCTCTCTAATTTCCTCTCTAACCTCACATCTCGCTATTCTGCGCTTCTCACACCCTCTCACTTCTCACTCACCGTCACTTTGCGCTCACTCCTTACACTTCCTCAATTCACGCTCACTTCTCACTCTTTATCACGCCTAACATTTTCAATCACTCCTCACTATCCTTCACTCCTTACTATAGCAAAGTCCTCACTAACCTAACTTCCAATCTTCTTTCTCCTCCAACGTGTCCATTCTCACCCTCACCCTCACCTTATCTTACCTCTTTTTATTTTGTTCCCTGTTCGCAACTGTAACATTGGCATTTTGACTTTATATTCTCAAAGGGAAATGGAGGTCCTACAGTTTTTGGCTTATAGGTTTATTGAAAGAAGCGTTAAGCAAAGCTCTTCGCTTCGAAAGCATAAACGAAGCCATCTGTAAGTTTGCCTTGATGGCAAAAAACCTTATTAGCTCTCCTCTACTCTACATTTTCAATTCTTCACATATAAGCAATCCTTGAAAAAATAATTCAAACAATTCAATATTTTTAGAATAAATTGAACTTATATAAACCTCAACAGTTTTAGTCAAAGTAAGAATTTAACAAATAGTAGCTGTGATAAATAAATATATTTTAACTTAATATGGTATGTTGTACAACTTATAAGAATGGAGGAAGAGAGCACCAATACAGTTGAACGTCAAAAAATATATAATTTATTACATAATCTGGCAAAATCTGTTGGCATTGATCAACCTCAGAGCAGCGCACAAATCGCTCGTGACTATTTATATCTCAGACAGAATGCGTTTGAGCCCACAAATGATCAATTTGAACTAATGCTACTTGATAAGTTTCGTCGCCAATTTATAAATCTAGAAGACACAGATGACGAACTGCAGCGCCGCTCACAAGTAACCCGAGGCAATATTTTTATGGATTTGTATCGTGAGCTGATGAATCATGAACCCGAAGAAGAGGAACGATATAAATATATGGAATTATGTTACGAGCTCTTTAATGAGGGACAAGCGGAAGTTTCAAGAAATCGCAGAGATACTATCGATCGTCTAAACAAGGATGTTCAAGAATTAATAGCAAAGTTAAAAGACGAAGACGAATATTTACCAGTTTTTTATACCAATTATATGCTATTACCTAGACCTATTAAGAAAAATACTGTGAAAAATAGTTATGGTAATTGTAGCCCACTCTGCAAATTAGCTTTATTGAATGCAACTGTGAATTTGTGGCCATTAAAACAAAAAATGAACGTGGATACAGAGAACTATGAGAGTATAGCTGCCCATGATTCAACCAAAGACGATCTCATGACTCATCAAACAAATGATATCGAAAATTTTGAACAAAATGCACCGAATGAATTTAAAGACAAAATAGAACTACTCTGCAACATATATAAGGATCATGATGGAGGTTCAGAAATCAAAAAAAATTTATGCAATGAGCAGATTTTAGAAATTGATTTGGAGCAATCTACGTTGGATGCGCAGCCAAACCAGGAATCTTTAAAGCAACTAAAAAAAAATCCAAAAGAGTCAAATAATGTCTTTCGCTGCAAAAAAAGTAAGTTGACACAAAAAATTGCACAACTTTTCAATAATTCATTAGGTTATCGGATTCATAATGATCGTTCTACAATACTGCAGAATCAAAATTTAGCTGATAAAACAGAATTGACTGAGACCAAAGTTAGCCCTCTGCGATCGCAGCACTCAATTTCGGTGAGCGAGTCTATAAAAATAGTTCAACCAAATGATAAAATATCGTCAACTGCAACATCAGTTACTCATCTGCAATTACACAACTATAACCAAACGCTTAGTATTCCGGAGGTGAACAGAGATGATGCAAATATTGAACAAAGAACGCTGTCAATTGAACATGAAAAGAATACGATAGAACAACATGCGGTCTTTAAAAATGGTAAAGAGTCTACCAAGATAGATGACCATAAAAATGAAGAACCCTCCAATGATATTATATCATCTCATAAAGCATCAGGAAAAACAACATCAGTTGATCATCTGCAGCACTCAATTTCAGAGCTTTCAAACCAAACACATCAACCATATCAAAACATTGTGAAAGTTGAACAAAAAGTAGCACAGCTTATTAATGATAACGTAACATCTGAGAAAACGTCTGAAACAACATTTCAGTATCTGCAATACTCAATTTCGGAGATTCCAAGCAAAAAACTTGAACTACATGAAAACATAATTGTGGCTTCACGCAGCAATATACAGCCCTCCAGAACGGAAAATTGGCCGACTGATGTGAATGAATATCTGTGTGACATTTTAAGAACCGTGGTCGGCAGCGAGAGTAAACAACTGTGGAACCTTGCTAACTCAAGTCGGCTTTATTTACGTAACTCAAAACAGGAAATAGGTATTATGCTGTTAGCTCTTGGAAATTCGGGGTATTCGTCTTGTACTCTTAAACAGCAGCAAACTAGTTTTTCTCGGTTCGGGGACACTGAATTGAGAGTGCTTGATACACTGCGCAAATATTTACATGATTTTATAAAGTTCTGCCAGCAAGAGTATCGAGCACCTAAGAGTTTGATCTATTTTCTAAGTTTCAAATTGTTTTTGCATATAACTGAAAAATTTATCAATAGACAAGAGCCATTGCTCTTGACTTTGAGCCAGCAACTAGGACATGACACTGAAGTCTATGAAATGCAGCTTACAAAATGGATTTTAAAATCTTGTGAGCCATCAATCAAGCTTGTAGAACACTACTTATGTAGCATATCAGAATCACTTAATTTATTTATTTATAAAACCTTGAGTACATCCGATCATAGCTATTGCCAACATCGCTTTAACTTCAACTTTAAAAATATGCCGAAGTTTTTGGACACTGAAGGTCACAAATTTGTAATGCAATTATTGGGCAAAAGCTGCCAAAGGACTCGCAGCGAACTAAAGCAAGTTTCTGAAGCAGCTTATAGAAACATGTGTAACATAATTACGGAGCTAAAAGATGAGACATCGCTTAAAATTGCAAATAACTTAAATGAATCGCTGGAATTTAAGGAGCTTCATAAATATATATTGCTCACAGACATCACATTTTTAGAAACGCTGATTGAGAAACTGAAGCCACTTTTGGAACAGTCGGCGGAGTCTTACAATGTGAGTGATGCTAACACGATGCTTCAGTCAATACTCAACTCTAAGAATCAATCGTTTTTGGTAAATACCTATGACTGCTCTCTCTTAGAGACAACTTGGTCTAAATTTTCGGATGGCTACAAACTTCAACCTTGCTGGCTTTCCATTTTGAACTATAGCAAGCAACAATATACAGCATTGTTCCAAGATCTTTGTTTGCTGCATCATGCTCGCTACGTGTTGCAAAAGCGTATAGAGGAACATGTACCACATGTTCCGAATGTAAAGCTGTTGCTTATAAAATTTAAGCATTTTTTAGATACTATGCTTGACCATGTACTTACACAACTTATGAGTAATGCCCTCGATAGTTTGAAGAACTATTGTAATAACGCAAAGCATAAGGATGATCTGGCTGATGCTGAGAGAAGTCTCTTTTACAGAATACCAAAAACTTTTTGCCGGAAGAACTTAAAGCTTATACACAAACTGGTTTTGGAACTGAATGTGCACCAACAGTTGGTTCGTGAACGTTTTAGTGGAGCTATTTCTGGAAGATTGGAATTCAAAGGTGCTTGCCGAAATACGTGCGATACATTGCATGATTTGGAGATCAAGCTTGGACTTTATTTGGCGGAATTTTTAGTTGATTTGAATAAAACTGAATGCGCTCATTTTTTGAAGCTCGCCAGACGCTTGGGCTTATTAGACAATATCGATGACTTTCAAGGTCAAATGTTATTGAAAAATCGAAATCGATTTGAGAATATGTTTATGCCTAAAAATTATATACAATTCTAAAACTTGCATTAAATTTGCACAGTTGTTTTATTACGTGTTTATTATAGCTGTTGCCAACTCCGATATCGATTTGTCGCTTTGACACTGCTGCTTATCTTACTAGTTACTCATGTAACTTTTCAAAATCTAACGCTCATAAATTACAACCTGATTTGCCTACTGACAAAAATGTAGCATCCATTGGAAACAGTAACACTCCGCTTGATCTTGAAGGTATAAATTTCAACGCCAATCTGAGAGTTCAACCTCCGTCTCTTTACTCGAAAAAAGTATATATTGTGTCTTGCTCTCATCAAAACCACACGCAATAGCATTACGATCAATGATGACATTATTATCCCTGGGCGAGCAACTGTACAGTCGTATATGAAGAGGTCGCTGGAGAGGTCATCGCCTTGTCTGAAGCCTCGCTCGTTATCAAAAGGTTCGGAGAGTTGCTTTCCTACATTGACAGAGCCGCGTGTGACGCTCAACGGCATTCTGCGAAGTCGCACCTGTTTTGCAGGGTTACCGCTCTCATAAATTGTGTCATATATGTGATCCCCTAACTGGCTTTCGAAGACTGCTTTGTTATTGCGGAAAAGAGAAAGCGCGTGTCAACTTCCTATTCGTGTGTCTTCTCCAGAATTTGACTTAGCGCGACTTTCCAGGTCCTACGGTCTGATCAGTTCTTTAGAAAATGTCTTTAGTCTCCCACACATTATGTTCGATAGGTCCTTGCATGCGATAGAAAGTAGGCTGATACTATCGTAGCCCTTCTTAAGGAAAAAAAAGAGGACACCAAACCATATTCGCATTACCACAAGTCTTGAACAACCCTGCCTTCAGACCGTCTGCGGCAGCAGCTTTATTGTTCTTGAACCGCTTGATTTTGACCCTCTGTACACTGGACTGCTAACATATGTAGCCTTGTGCATATTGGTATGCTGAAATATGGTACTAAAGGCTATCATGTTCGCGGCGACACCTATTAGTGTCAGACCATTGTTCGAGGTCTCATGAAGGCTGAATTATCCACCTATAAGTAACTTGAGGGATTAGGCTTATATTAGATTAGATTAGATTAGATTTGTAGAAGGTCCGAGGGCTCATAAGAGAGGGTTAAACCCTCCCTAGCACTCAGGCAGCCTTGCTCATTGTACCATATATGACAGAGAAAGTTAAAGGAATGAAAGGACAGTTAAAATAGGAGATAGAGTGCGAAAACAGAGCAGGCTTGCACTCCCGTAGGAAGTCGTGAAGACTATGTAAGGAAAGAGTATACAACTCGCATTTAGGTTTAATCTTACGGTATTTACATATGCAAGCATAAAACACAGTTCGTCAATCTACGATTTTATGGAGTTTTTTGATATAATTAACTCATTGAGTTCGGCAACTTGATTTCTACCTTGGTTTAACATGAGGAAAACCCAAGTCCCATGTCATTCTTTGGGTTGCAGCATACGGTTGCTTAGGACTACTCGCCTATACGTATGAGCTACAGTCACTACAACCGAAAAATCAGCACAGAAGTAATCTTTAAAAAGAAAAGTTGACACTGTAACGTGCTAGAAACGTACACGCGCCTACTGTTTGATAGAGTCTTTCGATTACTTTTGACCAGCATTATCATATTGATTCCGAGATTATTGAAAAAAACAAGGTCTTGTAATGGCCTGCCGCCAGTAGCTGGAACAGTCTGATACCACGAAGCAGCGTTGCGCTCTCCATCGCATCGCCTCGATGGCGTTTATATCTGCTTTACACATCTGAAGAGAATTTGCTGACTTAGCAACGACATCAACCTTATAAGGGTCATTCCAGGTGCAAACCCGCATTGTCAAATCAAATTCCAAGTTTGTTGGAGTATCGTCAACTTTCGGGATATCTATATGGAAAGCTTGTCTCAAATCTATCATTGGGAGGACTTTTCTAAGCCTCACGCATAACTCTTTTCAAGTCTGGGAGTGCAAATAAGCTCACAACCAAAGAAATTTCACAATTTTTAAAAATGGAAACTCCTGCAAAAAAAGAAGACTTCTGCAGAAGATATTGTTTTATTCTTTAATATTTTAAGCTAAATCTTTTTTATTTTAAAAAACTTTTCTAATCAAACAAAGCAGAAAAATGCACTCCTGCAAGAAATACTACTCTACTACTTTTTAATCGATAGAAATATTTATCGAAAAAAATTAATTAAAACCAAACAATCATTATCAGCTTTGATATGCCCATTGAAATCCAATTTCAATCACTACAAAAATACACACTTACGTATACACATATAAGTACAGTTCAGTTTCAATTGTCTCCTTTTTAATGTCCTGGCGCCATAACCTTTTCACTACGCACATGAGCCAAATTTATGATTTTTAACCCATGCAATTGGAAAAACAATTGAAAAAAATTATATGTATAAAACTATAAAATTTATTGTTATGTCTGTGACATGCTTGAACTATTTGCACATAAATTCAGCTGTGATGCGGTACTATGTTATAGCATTTAACATGTTGCCATTTTGTTATTGACAATTTGTTGTCATTCTTTACACACAAAAACACAGATAGACACACACACACACACACACACACACACACACATGATGGACACGAAATGCTTGTCATTATTGCACACGCTCACACACACACACACACACACACACATATATACATACACACTTGTGCAAGCCATTTCAAAACATATTTGAAATATTTTCATTTCAATTGCAAACAGTTGCCGCCGAGCAAAAATCAATTGAATTGCCATTTCATATATATGAAATGGTCATTTGTCAATGAACAACAATGCGAACATGACTCATAAGGGCGGGAATGTTGTGCGAGTGTGTGTGTGTATGTGTGTAGGGGGTGTGGTCATGATTGTGGGCGTTGTGGTCAGTCAAATGGCCGCATAAATATGTCGTCCACTTGTCGCTAAATTGTTGGTCGTTATTAAATTTCCGCTGCGTTGAGTTCTCATTTCCGTTTCAATGGCCAATGCAGCTGGCCATGGCGAGCACACACACACACACACACACACACACACACACACGCACACACTTTAATATGTTTGTGGTATGACTAACAACAACTGGCCTAAACAATGGCTGCCAAAAATTGGCAAGAAAGGGCTAGTTTTGGTCTAGTAGTTGGCAACAATTGCAACAACATATTGTTTGCATGTTTCGCTTGTACCGCATGGCGTATGCGTAATAATCGATTTTTATTATTATTACACATAAACGCTTTTACTTATATGCATTTTAAGCGCCAACAATTATATATATTATGGCCAAAATCAAAATCTGCGATCCAATACAATTGAATTTTTTGCTTTTTAGCAAATTGAAACTAATTGAATTTTGTATCAGAGCGTGTGTGGCAGCGGGCTCGGAAGCGCTTGGTTCTAAGCCTTGTGCCATAAATTTCAATAAAAAGAAATTTCGCGGTATTTCATTTATTTGTTTGTTTCACTTATTGTGGCTTTTTTCGTTCCAGCTTTCGCTCTTTTGGCTCCTGGCATTATTGGCATTACGTATACGCCACCACATGACCTCGTTTATTGTTTGCGCGCGTTCGTCAACATAACTTTGCATTATATTATTCGTTTTTATGTTTACCATATACCATTAAGTGTTGCTGTTTAGTTTTTCCATAACTGTTTTTCTTCTTATGTACATAGCATACATAAACATATTTTTAATGCTGATTGTTTTTGGCACGGAAACTATGTTAAAACGAAAAAATTTGTTAGCAAATGTCAGCTTCTTTTAAGTTATGCTTGCAAGAAAAAATAAACAGTTGGTAACTAACTCAGGCTTTTCAGCACCAATTTGAAGTTTCCTTTAATTCGAACTAAAGTTCATCACGGTAGTAAGGTAATTTCTTGTCGTAACGTCGGCCACATACACAATTTTTGGATTTTAGTGCCTCTGGTCGTGAAGCACAAAAGATCTCTGCCGTTTCATTCTTGAATTATAGAGCATGGCAATGAATGCATTCATTGTCCATGTCACCAATAACAATTTTCTTATGCGTACTGTAATTTACATTAATGAGGAATTCACTCGCATTCATTCTATTCGCATCTGTAAAAAGCTATCTCTCATTAATTCTTCTTCCCCGTAAGTTTGGAGCTCGTTCAGCAGGAGTTTTTGCAGCACACATGACAGCTACTCGATTCGCAAGATCTTAAAAACTTTGAAAACGTCATGACAATGACCGTTTACAAAATGAATGAGAATTGCGAAAGGAGACTGATAAAAAGAAGAAGAAATAAGAAAAAGTGAATCCGCTTCTACATAAAATGAAAAAACAAAAAAAGGAAGGTGAACGTAAAGATAATAATGAGGACGAATAAATTTTCTTAAATTTAAAAAGAAAATATTTGAATAAAAAGCGATATTCACAAGCCCGGACGCCAGACAGATGTGAAAGTCGGTTTCGCAGCTAAGACAACGCTCATAACCAGACGCTGCAGACTCTGCTAACATAGCACTCACAAGTAAGCGCATATGCTTGCTCTTCTAGTGTCATCTTAAGCCAAGGTTCAACCTATCGGAACGTAACAGTAACCGACTGTAATAACAAATTTCCGTGCCGAGGCTTCTTCTTTTTAACTGGCCATAACTATCCGTTATCGGGTTACGGCCTGATGTAATTACATTCTTTCATCGGAATTTTGGTTTTATGTGGTGGGTACCAAACCCTACGCTCAACCCTTTTAAGGGCTGGGGTGGCTCTACTGGTCTCGAAAAGAATCCAGTGTCGTTGTTAGTCGCCTCATACCAGGTGGTATTCTCTTACCCGCTCACCACACGGGGAAGCCATGCCGAGGCTTACTAAAGTTAAAAAAGAGACGGCTGTCATCAATTCGCAAGATAAAAGCTTTATATCATATTTTGCTGAGCAGTCAGGCTTTATTCGTTTCTTAAAATTCCATGTCTCTAAAACTGTTATTCGGAACAACTAGTTTGAGTAAAACTATATATATGAACCAATAATTTCATTCAGAGATAAGATCGATTAGGCGAGTGAATTGTGTTCCATTCGTAATAAGGCAGATTTCAAATGTACTGACAAAACAAAATCTCACTTCAATGGTACACTTGACCCATCAACATTCTCGGAAATGAGCTTACAGACAAACTTGGAAGAAACTATACAGTAAACCACATGATGGGGCCAGAGTCATTGTTTGGTATTTAAAGTCGCTGCTAAGCAACTGTTAAGGGAAGAGGTATGTTTGAGACGAGCCACAGACTGGATCGGAGCTACAGCCCTCAGAGAAACCAAACAGTTCCTCGACTCCCATAACTTAAATGGTTTTAAGAAAATCTCATAAATTGGGTAGAACTCCCGTGGAATTCTAACTGGTAAGTGATTTACGAAAATTCATCCATTCATAGTATTTTAAAATGACGTTTGCGTCTTAGCTAGACACAAGTCATCTCTCCTAAGTGATATTTGAAGTGCAACGTATAGTTTATAGCTTCCAAAGTCATCTTAAAACTAGATTGCATTATTCCATATTGTCTCTATCCATGACAGCAACAAATTTCTCTCACTCACTCACTCATAAGAGCAACCCTTTAACTTTTGTCAGCTGACAGATGACATTCCAAGTCCTGATCCCACCAAATACGCCCACTCGACTTTATTAAATGCCTGACTAAATTATCTTTTTGACATTCTTTTGGAACCAGTTGCTTTATAATTTCTCAAACAAGTTGATTTCTTGTGTGTGCCAAAGGAGTCTTAAACAAGCATGTGCCAGTCCATAAGTCTGTATGTGTGTGTGTGTGTGTGTGTGTGTGTGTGTGTGTGTGTGTGTGTGTGTGTGTGTGTGTGTGTGTGTGTGTGTGTGTGTGTGTGTGTGTGTGTGTGTGTGTGTGTGTGTGTGTCATGTGTATTTTATTCGAAAGTTTGCTCCAAATGGTAAGAGCAGCTGCGTTTGTCAGATAACAAAAGACAGAGAATAAACCTTTAGCATTTGTGCATTTCTTTTGGCAAAGATTTTTGTTGCAAGATATTTTATGAATTTGAAATTAAGTAATACTGATGTGCTTCTATATGTGTCTTGACAGCTTGGCATTATTAAATTAGCAAAATTATGCACATGTTAATTGAATTTCGAATTTGTATTGCAATAAAAACACAGTGCGGTTATTAACTACGTCAACGAAGTCTGTATGCCCTTTAAAAAGCATGAACTTCTTAAATTTATGAAGCAAATTTAAGATTTGATTCACCTTCGATACCAATATAAACCCGATTCAATTCTATAATTATTTTTTTACGGTAAATCCGATCAATATATCGAAATGGAAATCGGAGTTGAGCACACAACAAAGTACGGTCCTGCGAGTACTTTAACCCTTTCAGGACCGAATTAAAGTGAGTGGAGCTAAAGAATATTACTCTGACACTCGATTCCTCAAAAGGCTATCAGATGTTGTTTTATTATCGACAAAGAGATGGATTCCAGTATTTGGCGTAGTGTGAATATCTGATCAATGATGGACTTACCAGAACTTACATACAATTTTGTAACTTACGGGAAGGATGGTTAGATCTTATGATTACGCTTGGCGAAAAGTTTCGTCAAGGAGGTTCGAAAATGGTGAAAGGAGATGATATATTAGGCCGTTTTAACCATTGTTTAACAACATTTTTGTATATTCTATAAAACAATTGAACCGAACTTTGAATGAGAAACAAATCCTCAGGTTCACTTATATATGTATATCCAAAGAATGTAAGCTGGGTTTGTAATGAAACAGTTTTAAGCTTGAATTATGGATGGCTATAATTCGTAAGTCAGCCAATTTCCAAATATCGGGTTTTAAACAATTTTCCAAGTGATCAACTCCAACGAAACACACTCTACACATCAAATAGAACACTTTTTCGAAAAATTAACAATATTGCATAAAAGTATATAAAGAAAATATGATAAGAAGAAGATGGAGACTATAATCATATCAATGAGTTCCCCAAATGATTATCAAGCAAATCAAATGAAACAATTTATCGAAAAATTACAAATTTTGCATAAATTTCATACTGAAGAGATGTTCAAGTCATCAAGTATTATTAGAGATAACTCGAATTTCTTGAATAAGCACACAGAATTTTTTAAATTTATTAAAAAGTGTAGCTCTTTTATGGTTAAATTTTATTGTGAAACAGTAGACATGAGCAGTATCCTTTGTTCAAGAGTCCGAACGAGCCAGTTCATGAGCCTGAACCAAAGATTACACTGCGTTTAGAGCCAGTGAACCAAACCTTATTTTAGAGATTCCAGACTTTCTCAGAACCGCTATATAAAAATAAGACCTTTAACTAAAAGTGAAATATATTCTTGGTTGTAAATCCCCAAAAATATATCTAATCGCCTATTCAACATTTGAACATTTTGTTTTTTTTATGAACTTAATTGAATTTTCCAATTTCTTCGTAGTATTGAAAATATTGCAGTATTTGTATAGGAAAGATAGTAAAAGTAACAAATTCTCTAATATTCTAATAATTCTTGAGTTCGGAAAACTTGTTTTCAAATCTGTGACAAAAAAAATATAAGCATAAATTTTCTAAAGTTTCATTTCCATTTGCACTCAACTTCAGTAAAAATAACTTAAGTTTCTTTTGCGCTTTTTAAAGGAATTCAAAATTATAGATGACTATGTCCTCATATATTTATCATATATCTTTATGATATTCTCTGAATTTCAATGATAAAGCTGAAGTCATACGGTGCAGTCACTCTTTTGGCAATAACTTTCGTTTCGTATCTTTTAACTGTACTCGTTATATATAGGCACATATACATGTATGTATGGTTCACATACCTTGTTTGAACAAGCTGCATGGCTCAGTCAATATACTCTTCTCTCCATAAAGAGTACACAAAGCATTTTTTGAAATTTGATTTAATTTACGTCAAGTAATTAAAATTGGCACAGAGCAACATTTAACACTTAAGCCGAAAACCGCATTTCCATTATTTACTTTAATTTATACCCACACACACACACACCCATCCACACACACACACACCCATCCACACACACACGTAAATCCATAGCCACCGAGCTGTCTAGAGACAATTCATTCAGCTCTCTCACTTTGAATTCACACTCTCAAAATTAGCATAACAAAAGGCTGCGTAGTTGCAGAATGCAAACATTGCTAAGTCGATTCTTAATTTTCAATTAAAATCCAATTTGTTCAACAAAAACCAAAGAGAGTTTTGTTTTCACACCGAACGTTTCCTTTGGCGAAAAGTGCTCGTTTTCTGCAGGGAATGAATTATAACTTTCACATAACAAAAAAAAACACAGCACACTCACATACATACAATAATACAATAGAACGGGCAGAATTGAGAAGAAGAAAAAAAAAGATTCCTTTTGTCATTTGAAATTGGTAGATAGAACATGGCCAATTCCTTTGTGCAGTGAGCTGTAAATGATTGAGTCAATCTTTTCAGTACACATTTGGTGATTGAGGATTTTATATAGAATCCTAGAAGTCCTAGATTTTAACCTAAGTTTAGGTTGCTGACAGATTTAGACCGAAAATCGGGCCATTTTTATACCTAACAAATTATACTACCCTCCCAGCAGATACCGAGATAAACTATGCAATCATGCCATGATTGTCGAGCAGAGTGTCAGTTTAGCACATTTTGACATTTCAGATTTTTCTTTTGATGGAAGAATCGATGAATTAGAAACGTAGCTATACTATTGTCATTTCATATTTTACTAAAACCGAACTGTTGCTGACATTTGCGACAGTTATCGTTATCGAATTTGGTGATATCGAACTTATAGTCACTTATGCGGTCGTCTAAACAGAGATTGTATCGGTGGGTCCCGGATGGACAAAAGACTGTTCAGCGTCCAGGTATACTGTTGTCCGTTCTGTGGCAAACAAAGGTGCATCTTGCTAAAATAAAGCAGTGAGTCAGTTTACGGCTAAAAGACGAGCTAGTTGCTGTCGTCCAGCACTCAGGGAAGGAATGTTGGTAATGACATTGAGGGCTATACATGCGCCGCAGGAGAGGGCGTCGTTTGTCTGTAGCCCTGTGCCAGCGTGTTTGTTGATTTTGAGCCGTTTAGTGGCAACCCTGACTTCGTCATAGGCGAAGGTATATCGCCGCTTAAGGAAGTTAACAAACTGACTTCTGCATCTCTACAGGAAGGCGTTCCGGAATTACATTTTCGAACAGGACGCTTGACTTTTCGAAAGAATCTTGTAACGTGATTCCATTTCCTGCAACTCGCCCTTTTCTCGCTTTCCATAATGTTTTCATTCGATAGATATCGCTTACCCCGTACCTTTAAGATTTGAAACCAGCAAACAGTCCCATGTGAGCTAAATCTGGAGAATATACTGAATGGGGTAGTATTCCGTAGACTAATTTATGAATTTTTGACACGTCACCCACATTGATCCCTTTTTTCTTTTGCCAAATGCTAGAATTTAGTTTATTGCTAAAGGTTTTGAGAAATGTTTGTATAATGTTTAGTGTTGCCAAGCGATTTTTTTTTAACAATTTAAAGTTTCTAATATTATTTAAGGAAAAATAATTCAATTTAGTTAAACAGCTAAGAGGCAATAAATGAAGTCAGTCCTTTTTAGTTGTGTGTATGAACTTAGCAATAAAATGTAGAGTTTGTTACAATATACTAGTGTGTATGAAAAAACGGTTCCGGGTTACTTCAATGGAAAACTATGATGAATACTCACAGCTATTAAGCGATCCGGCTCATACGGTCCGGCTCATACTGAGTTACGTACGTGGGTGATACACAGGAGCTTTTAACCTAAATGCAACCAATGCACACGGTATTTTCAACTCACTCTTTATGAGTGAAGTACTTAACATCGATGAACATCTAAAAGGCTCTTTCTTTGTGTCAAGATCTGGTACAAGAAGCTAGGCACGATGCAGGTTAAACTGACAAGCTTTTGCTTTATAATCCTCATAATCTTCTATCTATAAATGTGAAATACCTTGCCTTCCACTAAGAAGCTACCTGCCAACTGTCAGACACATTTGGTATGTGGTGTAAACCAAGCATATAGTCTGCGAAAGGTGCGCGTTTTGCCAATATGGTTGGCTTTACTGGATCTCACTGAAGATTTCCTTACCTATATAGCCGCATGAAGGTCAAGGCCATCATTATAGCGACATATGTAGAGCGCACACGAAAATATTTACAGAAAAGGGCACAAATTAGCAATATATAGGATGCAAGTGACAGCAATCCGAAGACTCATTAAGCGCAGTGTTGTCTGTAGAAGGCTTTAGAGCTACTGACGTGTTACTCAAAAGGATCGGTAATATCTTCTAAAAAGTTTTCAACAAACTGAAGAGGCACACAAGAAGCTTAATTTAAAGAGCTTGAAGACTAAGTCATTAGAATATCTGCTCATTAGTACCATTAGTACTCAGAACCCTTAAAATACAATTTCACAGCTTTAAAATGTGTGCTTGAAATTCTATATACAAAGTAATCTCTTACTGGAAAGATTACTCAACAGCGGCATTTGAACAAATTCTAACAAATATTTACCTTTTGAAAGTGCATTCAAATTCAAGAAAAAAGCTTTTGAATTCCAAAAGGAGCCTGCATATTAACGACACGCTGGACACGTGGACAGTGCGTTACTTTCAGTGAAACACGAAACCCCGCCTTTGTATTACTTAGACAACAACGGCATTGAGTAGAATGGACATCGAGCTAGACCTCTTAGACAACGATCCTACAGTACTAAACCGCAACAGCGACTTGGGCATGTTCTTCAAGCTCTTCATAAATCTGTTGCCAGTCTTTAACGTCAGACGGCAGCAGCACCCTATTTAAAACATATTCTAACATTAAGGCAAGCGGTGTATTTTAAAATTTGTTACTAAAAACATATCATTTATTCAAATATTTTGGGAAATTTTCGTTATGAACAGTAAGTCTTTATGCGTAACATATTAACATTAACATTTTGAGCAGTTCAAGATGAGCAACCCAAAGGACACTAAGAATTCCTTAGTGGGACCAGTTGTTGAACCAATGACTCATCCGGGTCACCGATTGCGTGGTGCTGTTGTAGGAGGTGATACGAAAATCCAAGATGATGCCATGTTGCCCATGCCGCCGCACAATATGCCATTGAATTCCACCAAATTGATGCAGCGACTCCAGAATAATGCTCAACGTTTTGTTAAATATGTGAAAAGATACCATTAGGCCACAATTCAAAGTCTCCGCTTCAGCTTCAGCCACCAAAAGAATTGTGTTAAAGTTATAAAATTAATGCAATAAATAAACAATAAACTCCACGCCACGTCCGGGCTCTACCTGCGATTTAAGTGTCAACCACAGCCACCTCGATACTCCCACAACGAGACCGACCTCAATGAGCAGCCTTGGAAAACTGCTCAAGCCAAGGTACTGAAATTAATGGATCGGTTGGCCCTTCCAACAGCATTGTCCACTCTCGGGTCGCCAGATATATCCCATACGTCAAGCTGCAGCTGCACTCCAAGTCCATCCAGACATCCCACAACTGCATACAGAGGGGACTCACAGAGCACGCAGTAGAGTTTTTTTAGAAAAGGTTACAACCAGTTCATTGCTGAAATTGTCCTTCTTTACCAAACAGTGTATACTTTCTTGGTTTGAAAGATCTAGTAGTAACCGGGTTTGGTGAGTACAGATTAATGCGCAGAAAACATATATTAAAAAAAAATTTGAAATCAATTCTGAACTACTAATAATAATAAAGATTGTAGCGCCTTTAAAGAATTTACCTAAATTCGGTAATTTTGATGTTAAGATACCCCTATTCTCTCTACTCTCCCTACCATGACGAACGAAAAATACTCTACGTTGTCCCTTATTCAAATAAGTATATGTGTATATATCTGTTTTTCGACGATTTAAGCACTCTGACAACTTTTCCGGCGAGTTGAAGATGTTTTTGGAGAATAAGAGTAAATAATTTCCAAATTTTTTTTGTTTGTTTAATTTTATACTAGCTAACTTCGGTTGTTTTGATAAACTTGCAGAAGCCAGCTTTTACTTTTCAGCAAAAAAGAATTGCGATTGGCTATAAAACTAACATCTCTAATATTATGTTTTCGACGACTTAAGCACTCTGACAACTTTTTCGGCTATTTACCGACGTTTTTGTGTTAGGAATGTCTTCAAAGGGTTTTCTATTGAATTTGAGCACTATAGTTGGGGCGCCAGAGGAATAAAAAGAGTATATAATTTTACAAATTTTTTTTTTTAATTTTTCCTAGCTAATTTCGGTTGTTTTGATAAACGCGCGGAAAAGACTGAGTTGGTTACCAACTGTTAATTTTTATTTGAAATCTGAACGGACTTTCATTACTGACGCTGTCGGTAGGATCTTGTTGCATAATTTGTCAAAAAGTTGTACGGTACTGATCAGTGAAAGATATAACTAAACGACTAGCTTATCTAAGGTCAGCGAATAAATAATAGAATATAATTGTGTAAGAGATCCGTAAAAGAACTTTCGCCATCTTAAAAAACGTGATTGTGAAAATTTTTATAAAAATCCTATACCTAAAAGTGAAAAACTGGAATAAAAATGAAAATTTAAGACGGAAATTAAAACCAGAATACAAATGAAAATTGAAGTCGAAATTGAAACGAAAATTAAAATGAAATAAATTAAAATCATTAAAACTAGTTGAAAATTAAAAGTAAACAAAAATTGGAAATAACAATTTGTTGATTGGTTAATTGTGAAAATTAAACAAATAATGTTTAAAATTGAAGTTGAAACAAATGAAAAGAAACAACAATTCAAAACAAAAAGAAAAAATTAGAAAAAAAATACACCACGATAAATAATAAGAAAAATAGCAAGCCCAAGATTGTTAGCAGAGATACACTTGAACCAGGCGTTGCAGCAAGTGAGACAGATTCCGATCTACGTAGGAGTACCGGAGTTGCTGAGCTCATTTATAAAAAGAGTGGAATTTATTCAACAACTATACCCGACCGATGACGTCAGACAAATCCAAGTGTTATATGGAGTAGTCGGGATGCATGGATGTATGGAGAGGCGACGAGTGGGGTCCAGATGTCATAAGCTGTTGGATGGAGCGAGATGTAACAGGTCCTAATAAACGAATTTAAAAACCATACGCCATACAAGGAGCCGATTCGTCAAATACATAACACATGCTACAAAGAAATTTTGATTTGGAAAGAAAATCATTTTTCATTATTAATAAGCTTGCTACTAATTTACAATAATGCTTTGAAACTCGCAATTAAAGATTTAATAAGCAAAAAATTGCCGAATAGAATTTTTATGACTTAAGCTAAGTATGACATAACAAAGTGTCAAAATTTAAAAAGAACAGCACAAGAAGAGGGTATTTATGAGAATGAATATTTTGAAAAGCCAAGAGAATACTTGAATAATGCCAACAAAAATATGGGACATTACCCAAGAAGTGATTATGGTCATCAGTAATCAGTTTAGAGGAAACATTAACGCATACAATAATGTACAAAATCAAAATAGATTCAACTGTCCGAATACGAATAATGCATAAAATCAGAATAATTCCCATAAACCCAATGCTAATAGAGTACCACAACCAGCATATGGAGAGGTTAGGAATGCTTTAGGAGCCAGAACCTCCTCAATTATAACAATCAAAATTTTTCAATAGCTAATCAGCCGGTCTAGAGACCGAGGAAAAGTCAGAGCTGCCAGATGAGAATGGATGTAAATTTTCATCAAGAAGCATCGGAAAATAGTCCTTTCCGATTATTATGATATATTGTTAGGTGAAAATTATTTGATTCGACGACGATGCCGTAACACTATGATAATTGTATTCTCTACTTCATTGGCTTCTTAAATAACAAGTGAATTAATGTGAGTTTATGAAGAAAGAAACAGAATTTTTAGGACATATAATTACTATAGATGGCATAATAAAGCCCAATCCTAATAAAATAAGCTCAATAGAAAATTTGTGCGGATTCTAAAGAAAGTTGATACCAGATTTTGCGAGTACAGCAAAACCATTGACTATGAGACATAAAAAGGGATTAATATTAATTAAAATAGCCGATAAAGAATATCTGGAAGCTTTTGAAAGATGAAAGGTACTTATTGCCACAGACTCGATTTTGGTCTATAATAATAAGCCTTAATAAGCCTTTCTCCCTCACCACAGATGCAAGTAATATGGCAATGGGAACCGTCTTGTGACAAGACCGTAAACCTGTTTGTTACGAAAGTAGGACTTTAAATGAACACGAAATTAATTATTCAACAATAGAAAAGGAACTATTAGCAATAGTATGGGCGACCAAGTATTTCCGGTCATATCTTTTTGAAAGAAATTTTGAAATATTGAGTGATCACAAACCATTGGTTTGGTTAAACAACATGAAAGAACCCAACATGAAATTACAAATGTGGAAGATAAAACTAAACGAATTTGATTATCAGATTAAATATTTACCGGGAAAAGGGAACCACGTAGCAGACGCATTGTCTAGACTTAAGAGAAAGAGAAGAACAACTAAGTAAACGGTAGTAAACGAAGTAAATTTCTTAGGAGAAGAATCAATGATGGTACAGTGCACAAGAAGATAATCATTTTGATGTACCAATAACCGATAATAGACATATCGGGCGAATAAGCTAAACATAAGAAAATATTCCCCCCGTGTGGTTAACACGGGGGCTAGGGAATATCACATCAGCAGGTCAAAGCTTGTCGTATGAGGGGACTAACAATGACACTGGATTCTTTCGACCCAGTAGACCTAAAAAGGGTTATGCGTTGGGTTTGCGACCAACCACGTAAAACCACAATTCCAATGAAAGAATGAATTAACATCAAAAAACAGTCTATATCAGGCATATTTAGAAATCATAGGTCCAAATAATGCTACAAAACTGATCAAATGTAGCACCAAATCAATCGATATATGCACAATTTTAAGAAATTATAATGAAAAGGCATAAGGAATTATTACACCCAGGTATTGAATAAACCATTGCTGAGCTTTATGGAATATATCGAAGATGTAGAAATGGGAATGCAATTGACAAGACTAGGAATTTTTTACCCAAAATTGCTCAAGCAAGATTATCTGAAACATATGGATTCAAAGTTAAAGGTCGTTACTAATAAAGTTATCATAATTTCTCATATTCCAAGAGATAGTGCTCGAATCCTAATTTTTGAAATAATACCTTATCGTACTTACTGAACGATAGGTATCTCTTGTACGAAGATAAGCTATACAATAAAGAAACAAAGAAATTAACTATGTTGAACCGATTATATTGTTAACATGGAACTTACCCGAAACAAAAGAAGCCCAAGATTGTATAAATAACGACATTTTAATAAAGGGCAATAATATGATAAAGATTTGTGACTGTTCTCTGGAGTTCAACAAATATTAAATTTTTAATACAAAGCTAGATTACAATCAAAATGGTTATGTAAGTAATAACATAACTAAATTGGAACCATTAGCGTTCATACAATCAAAAGAAATCATACAACATTATTATAAATACAATAATGTTTTTTAAATAATAACAATTACAACTTTTGTAATAATTATTTTGTGTTTAATGGTATAATATGTAAGATCTAAAGAAGAAGCAAACATAAACCCAATAATAGAGTCAAATGAAACCAGCAAACGAATACAAACCCAGTTTTATACCCTAAACTGCCTGCCTGAGCACAGGCTAATTTCAAAGGTTGGGGGAGTGGCATATCCATATTGCCATTTGCAGAATATGTTATATTTATGATAACGCTAGCTTTTATGCAGCTGCTATTGATTGAGGATCATAGTCCTCCAAAGTCCATTAGGAATATTCCGTTGCTGAGCACCACGAAGATAGACTGCTGACGAGGCTGATGGCAGTATGAACAAACGCCGGAAACGGAAGCTTCATCGAGGCAGAATTATTAGACTTAAGTTCAGTTCGACTTAAAATTGTAAAGCTCATTGATTGTAAACCTTGTCGAAATAAAATGGTTTTTTTTTATAAAGACTTAGAGGATTACACACTTTACTATAGATTCCGTATATATATGTTACATATATATAGTCGTGAATAACTTTTGCCTCTGAGTGAGGAGGATAATGTACATGCACATACATGTCACATAGAGGATATTTTAGCGATATTCAATCGAATGAGTTTTTCACCGTTAAGTAACATGGGATCACATAATATCGACAGAACTCGTAGAAAACCAACTGCTATTCCATCTAGAACACCTACAAAAACCTTTTAGTTGGAAAGGATCAAAAACAAATTGCTTTCATCTAAACTTATCGAACTGCCCTCGTATTGTGAAATTACGTAGCGTGTCGGTTGTAACATGATTCGTAACTTCATTGAGCTTTGAGTTATAAAAAAGTGTCGCTACGCCTCTGAACAGCTTCCATAAGAATAAAATATACCCTAAATAAATTACGTCCAACAAGTTTCAGTTTAAATCTAGAACCTTTTTGTGCCAACGCGTACACAATAATTAACTCATAAATCTGTCGCAAGATCTGTCGACAAGTAAAAACTGCATTGCCATTTACCTTTAGCCGCAACCTTTTCCAACTGCGCCAAATTTTCATTCATTACAAGAGAGCTCTCAACGCCTTTATATGTATATATGCCAGCGCGGAAAATGTATGACGCCACTTTTAACCTCAACCTGTGAAAAGTTTTTTGACAAAGCAAAAGCAAGAAAGGAAAACTATGCAAAAGATAAGTGAAAAAGATTATGTATGCATTGTAGTAAAATTTACCGCCAACATGAAAAGCGGAAAAAAGTGCCACAAAATTTACGTGCCGGCAAGTCAAATGTAACGGAAACGGAAACAGGCATTTAAAAAAAAAATCCTTCTAGAGTTATCAGAAAATATGGCTTTTGTGGTAGATTTTTTTAAGCTAATGAAGTGCTTTAAGTTCTATCAGTGCGTTTGAAACGCATGAAAAAGCTAGGAAACTCAATAATGCGTATTGACAGTTTCCAAAACTGGAGTTAAGAGTTAACGTAAACAAAATAACTGAACAATTGTATCGTAGCACCGCTACTTCTAATGATCATGTTTAAGATTCAGTTTGACATATCAATGAAAGGGATAAGCTTATGAATGCAATTTTGTTTAATATATATATTAATTAATAATGAAGATTGTTATTTGCAGATAATTTTTTATGAGAGGGCAAACAAGATCCTGGAGCTTATGAACTGTAGCTGGAGACATTCTGTTGAATTATTTGAATGTCTAAACGTCCTCATATTGCGACTCCTGCATTATCAAGTGCGAGTTGTCGCAATCCCTGCTCCAAATAATTCCTTGGCAACCCTACCGCTCCTCCTTTTATTTTGAGAAAATTAGAAAAATCGAATTTTGCACTTATATATTTGTATTTCATAACACTACTTTTAAGCTAGTGTTTTGAATGGCAAGTAAAAGTATTGTAAAATACGTTTATCAGTGATCTTTGTAAGATTATTTGTAATATTTTAAATGCCGCGCGTGAGCTTTTTTCACTTTCTCGCTTGAAAATCTCGCTTCGTGTAAAGGGCAACTTAATAAATACAAGTCCCTAAATATGAAGCACTAGTTGATATCCAACAGTTGATATTGCTATAAGCAAATTGTATTGTGTCTCCACCTTAACACTAAAAAGTTTTAAAAATTTGAGAAACAAGAAAAATTTTAAGTTTTATTTTGACATTCACTTAACACTAAAAATCTTGGAAAAAGATCGTATTTATGAATCAAACTAAAAAAAGTTTAAGAAAATTAAAAATAACAACCACATGAGCAATATAAACAACAACCCAACCATCAACCATTCAAGATGGACAATAACCGAGGCACCACTGCCACCAACGACAGTGACGGCACCATCCTCAATAACAGCAGCCGAAGCAACATGATGAGGAACAGCAACCGAGGAACCACCATCACCATCAACGAGAATTACTGCAAGATTTTTGCAATCTTTGCGGTAAATCATATATAATTAAGTTTTCTTTAAGTAGACATATTTCAGTAAGTCATTTTAGGAAACGATTTAGCTGTGATATATCCACCAAATCATTTACCAAAAAAGTCGCAATAGACTTACATTTAAAAATTCACATTGCTGAAGATAATGGAAAAAGATTTAAGTGTATTATTTGCCCCAAATCTTTTCCGGAAAAGAAGGATCAATATCATCAAAAGTTAAGAGAACAAATGATAAAGAACAACGTCCCATATTTGGTGTGAAATTTGCAACATACGTTCCATAAATGGTTAGTTTCCGGGACATTAGGACATTAAAAATAATGTTTCATTTACTTATAACGATAGAAAACGTATATATAAAAGAACATTTAAAAATAACGTCCTTGAACTAGGATACAAAAATCCGTAAAATTCTAAAAATGATATTGTAGATGCTTTTTACAAAGCACTTCAAAATTTTACATTTAATACATTTAGGACATAATAATAATGATTCTATTAGTTTGAACGTTAGAATTAATATATATGGAAGCGCATTCAAAAATACCATCCTAGAACTAAGATACAAAAATCTTGAATGATATATTTTTAAACCTTATAGAAAATGATATTTTGGATGCCTTTTACAACGCTCTTCAAAGTTATACATTAATGAAGTGTAGTATAAAACTGATTGATTGAAGATCCTGAAAATTCTGATGTGTTTAACATATCAAAATATATAATCCATTTTTTGTAAATTTTTTACAAAAAATGGATTATATATGCTATTTTAACTTTTTGATTCTCAATCTGAGGATCTATTAGTAAAAATGAGCTAATATCAAATATTAAATATGCCTACTTAAAGAAAACTTAATTTTATATGATTTACCGCAAAGATTGCAAAATCTTGCATTTATTGTCATTGGTGGTGACAGTGGTTCCTCGGTTGTTGTTACTCATCATGATGCTCCGGTTGCCGTTATTGAGGATTCCGTTACTGTCGTTGGAGTTAGTGGTGGTGCCTCGGTTGTTGTCCATCTTTGAATTGTTGATGATTAGGTTGTGGTTTTTATTGCTCATGTTTTTGTTCTTTTTAATTTATTTGAATCAACACTTAACTTCATGCATTTCGACATGAGTTTTATACGTTTGCTCCATGTGGAGCGACACTTGACTCCAGTTTTCGAAACCGTCCATACACACTAGTAAACTCTTTATCCTTGCAGAGTAGTTATATCAGTCATGCGGATAGTTTGAAACCTTTTTATCGGCAGCTTATACTTTTTAGTTATAGTTCGCCAGATCTACTGCACTTTTCGGAGGGGGTAACTTAACCTATCGTTAATTTTTTTTATAAAGCTGATGTACTCATGAATTTAGCATATTCTGAACGTTTACATTAGGGATTGTCACAAGAAGTTTTTTTTCACGCTTACTTTTTTCCCAAAGAGCCTGAAAGTAATAGAGGTGAATACTGGACCGTTACAAAATTTGCTAAAAACCGATAAGACAGTATAAGTCTGAGTTTGCTTGTGTTGCTATCTGGGGCTTTAAAAAAAAAATCAATCTGAAAAGTAAGTAAGTGATCCATGCTTTAAATTCGAGAATTATTTCCATTTTTTTTCTCGAAATATAATTTTCATTTTTTTTTATTATTATATTTTTAGATACCATTTTAAACCATAATAATTTGTTATATACTAATGTGCCAATTTTAGCCCCTCCTCCTATGAACTGCAACAGAATTTCGCTTTTTACAGAAATGCTAAAGTTAACATTTATGTTAACAAAATGTAGTAAGTTTGGCTTATAAGCCAAACAATGTTAACCTTTTCCCACACCATCGCCCTACCCCCGTAGCACAAAATTCGGTTTTTCATGTATGAAAACACAAAAGCATTTAATCTGAATACTATGCGCAGATGTCGTACCAATATTCTCTTTGTGTTGAGTGACCATAACAAGACGGCTATCAAGCTACGAAGGGCTACCGCAGGTAGGCCTCTCGTCCAGGCGTGTCTTCGCCCATCCTTTACATTTCGTGAGACCAAAGGTATTTAGTGCGCACTCTGCCTCTTTCAATATAGGAATGGCCTACACCTTCCTGAAACTGTCGCACCAGCCGAGCTGCTGGATGTTAGTTAGATTGACTTTATCGTTATTCCATCGAACACAGTTATCGAGTTCCTTGTTTTAAACAGTTTGAGAACTAAGTTAGTGTAAGTAAGAGTGTACGAAGTTCAGCAAATCAACTTGGACACACAACATCTTTTCCGTTAAAGCAAAATCTTCTTTAGCTTGGAAACCGCAGCAGTAAATGAGCTATCAAAGTAGCCCAACTAATAACTGCAGCCACAAAGCCCCACAACATCATTGAATCCGCCAACAAAAGAAAAGAACTGACTAACAGCTGAACTGAAGTGAACTAACCAACTCGCCTGGAATCTATCCTTCTATATATCTATTCATAGTTGTACTTACCGATTCGTGTGCATGTTCAACAAACGATTCAGCGAACAATGCAAATAATTGTCAAACTTAACATGTCATACAAGAAAAAGCGGTGGCAAAAGAAAAGTAAAGAAAAGCCAGGGCAAAAAATGGAAAAAATGTCAAGCCACGCCATGAAGGGAAACTTCTGATTTTCATAGCCGGAGGCATTGTGTATAGTTGCTCCGAGTCGCGTTGATTGTCTCCTCCTCGCTCCTCTCCGCCGAGAGGCATTCAAACGTGCTAAGCGGCGCTTTAATCGCGCACAAATACGCCAAAGTGCAACCAAGTTGAGTGGCACAAAGCTAAGCAGCAGCAGCAACAAAAAATACTTGCAACATAAAGGCGAAAAAGGTGCACATTGTCTGTGCTGGTTGGGGGGGGATTTTGTGCCCGGACTTGTTGTCTCTGTCTCTGTTTCCCCCCTCGCCCTGTTCATGCCTCTCGTCATTGGCTTTTCACATTTGAATGAACGCCCGGTTGCTGCTGAGTGGAGTTAGATTTGCTTGGCTTGGTGGGTCCCATCACAATGAAAGTCAATAAATTTGATTTGACATTTCCCGCATTGCCGGAGCCTCCTCCTCCACATAATGCTGCTGCACTCCAATAGAATTTTTAGTGCTGATTTTGCACATTTGTCTTGGTTCAACACTCCGCTAGTTTCAGTTGTAATTTTATTATAATTGCTGACAAACTGTCACACATTCAGTTTTTAATGAGCAAAAACTAGGAATTGTAAGTTCCGCGCCTTTACAGTTGTTTTATAGGCATTGCTTCTCAACTGTGCAACTCGATATTGCATTACTGACAGTCCTTGGAATATTTGAGCATAGTTTTAGCTCACAGTTGAAGTTTCTTCGCATTGAAGAGCATATGAGATGCCTGAGTTATTAATTCGATTGTGAGGTATCCTATCAATGTTTAAAGTAAGAAATGGATCATAATGTTAAAGGCACTTGTTTTAGTAGATTCCCCCCCCCCCCCCCCCCCCCCCACCGCATCACCGAGCACCACTTGCACATCACCTTCCTCATGAACATCACCATAACCATTCCCTTCCTCTACCAATTTCTCTTTCCCCACCTATTCCCCTTGCTTTCCTTTCTTCCGCAAGTATCTGAAAACATACCAAAAAAAAAAATTATCTAAAAACCACCGAAATGGGGTATTTCTGTAACTTCGGCGTTTTATCGCTCGTCATATTACTCCGGTAGTTCAGGGCTCAAGCAGCGGTAGCACATTGGATCACAAGCTTGCAGTTCAACCTTCTTGCCGCTCTGCTCTTTCCGGTACTGCTGACACACGAATCAGGCCACCAAAATTAGACCACGCAATGAATTAAGTGCCGCATGTTTACACTTCACAGAGGTTTGCTTTTTAGCTTAAGCGTACAAATCGCCTTAATTCAAACACTTTGTGGTATCAATTTCGTATAAATGTATCGTTGTAAGTACTAGAAATAAACCAACCAGCCAAGTCATTCAATAACTCTTAAATAATCATATTTGAATTAATAACCTCACAAGAAGTCAGAAAGTTACAAAACAAAGCAAAATGATCAGCTTGAGTTTAAGCAAATTACTATTTAAATACTTAAATATATTATATGGCCATCAGGCAAGTCAAAAAGGGCTAATCACCATGCTATTTAAGGGCATATTTGTTGCAGAGTTGAGGGCAGAAATGCTAATGAAAATGGCTTTTTAATTTTCTTATTAAGTTTTATAATAAGCATTAAATTTCAAAGCAAACTGAATGCAATATAAGTTGCAATTACAATGTAATTACAGAGCACAACGTTTTAAATTTAAGGCCAAATCTAATGCCATGTAAAGGGATTACACACACACACACACACACACACACATACACACCGACACACATAAAGTCCTGAAGATAGAACGGAAACTGCAATTGTAGCTAAGTAGCATCTTATGACTCATATGCAATATGAGTTGTCGTCTAACTGTACAAAAGTATCTTTGTCTGTGTGCGTGTGTACTTTATGTTTGTATGTGTGTGGGTGTGTGTGTGTGTGTGTTTAATAAAATTACGCTTAAAATGCTGCACGTAATTGGCATGCGGCTATGCACATGTCTGCATAATTGCCGCAAGTGTTTTAGCTTTTGTGTAATTTTAATTAGTATATGGTTTTAATGCTATTCCAAGCAGACCTTTTAGCTTCTTGACCTGTACTATTATTAATGCCAAACAAAATTCAAGAGCTTCAAACCCCAAATTGCACAACAAAACGGGAAGCCTTTCCAAGGTGCTATTAAGTAATCAAAAGTTAGTGCAAGCTGTAAATTAATGTTCGATGTGGTTTTGCACCACGTGGCGTATGCGTCATGCCTCGGCCTAGCTAACAGCAGCGCAGCCGCCACGCCCCTAATTATGCACAACTTGCTGCAATGCATAAATTTGCACTCCGGCAATTGTGTTACAACCGTCCAGTGATTAATTTTATGTGGTCCTTAGACTAAGTGTGGATTGCTTCGATAGCTAATAACACTGGGTTCCAGGCAGTTTATTTGTAGGAACTGCCAGAGCACTAAAATTGATGTGGAATTGCAGTTAACCATTAGAATTGGTTCGGTAACCAAAGCAGGTTTATGTTATTATCAGTTTTACAATAAGCATCTTTGGTCATTCTAGCATAATTTATTTACTCTTGAGACTTTAGTAGATACTTTGAGTTGGCCAGAAATTGGGTGCAATTATAATTATTATCAGGCCCGGATTTAGAAATTTGGCAGACTCAAAAATTGCGCTACCCAACAGCTTTTATGGCATGTTATTCAATAATAAATAATATGAAAACGTGATGAACTTACTACTACTGTAAAATTTTTAAGTCTGGACTTCGGGACCGCAATCTTGTGATATTAATAATAAATAATAATAAATCTGATCGCAGGTGGTTTTTCACTCTCCGTAAAACGCAAAATGATCGTTCAGTACTATAATTTGAAGCTGATATATGTATACCGGTACGAGTTCGGTTTTTTTCTTGCAATCTTACATATTATTTTATATTGTGCTTTACATTCCGTCAGTCACAGTGGGACCATCTGACTTCTTATCGGCAACATTCATAACTTTTGAAGAAGAAAAGATATTTTCAAAATTTAAAATACATGTCACCGAGCATTACTGCAATACACTGCGATTATTGTATTGGCTGCTGTCATAAAAAGTGAACTTATTGTTTTGTAGTTCTCTCTTGGCACTGTTTTTATCTTAGAGCACGAAAGTAATAGATTGGAATCCTTGGCTGTTACGTTGAGTCGAATTGGCGAAAAGCGAGCATTCATGCATGCAGAAATTTATAAATTTTTTTTTCTCTTTCTGAAGTTGGCTACGAGTGGGTCGGTCTAGGAGAGACAGCAACACAAGCAGCATCACACGTACACTGTCTTGAAAATGGTCGTTATTCAGATAAAATTCTTAATTTTTTACGGTTCAGGATTCCACTCTATTACTTTCCATGCTTGGTTTTTGGATAGAAACGGGTAAAGCGAAACCAATATCGGTGAACCGAATAGAAACCGATATTTTTGAAAAAAAGGAAAACCGAAATAAATTTGTTTACCGGATCAATAGTACTGCTACCACCGTGATCGTAACCGTGTCCGAAATAAGTTCCAATTTTCCTCGGACGAAACAAATTTCGAATACTAAAATTTGCCGCCCTTAGTTTTTGTCGCCTTAGGCACATTGCCTACATGGTAAATCCAGGCCTGACTATTATTCAATAGTGCAGTTAAGCATTTTGTTAACCAGCTGCTTATAAGTAACAAGTCAAGCAGTTATAATTGGCAGTGCAATTGGGAACAACATGTTATTTAGGCATTGTTTTGAAGATACTGTTAAACGTTGCACACTGGCGCCCCAGGCCATAGTGCTTATCGACGGTTGCGAAAACTGAAGTAAACTGCCGCTCCACATGGAGCTAACGCATGGTGCTCTTTGCGGTCAGATGTTGTGCAGGGCGTGTTGTTTGTGTGGATATCCGTCAGTTTGCATTTTACCAAATGTATAATATGTTTTAATACGTAGTGGGAAGGGGAGTGATGCGTACGCTCTGAAACGGCTGAAAATGAAACTACAGGCGATTTGCGTGCAGCACTTTTCCCTGAATCCCACGCTACTACGACTATATTGCTGCGCAAGCTAATTAGAATGTCTCCCATCGATCACACCATCGAAAAGCGACACCAGACGCAGCAATTATTTGGCATCGACAGCCGCAAGACCCTTGGCGACGATCAAACATATGCAGACAGCAGATTCAGCAGTTACTAACAATAAATATCAATGTAAGAATATTAGGAAGAGAGCAGTTTGAATTTAAACATATTTCGTAACGGAACATGTCAATAATTATTTGAATAAAAGGTACTCGGCATAGGATCCGGAGTAGGCCACATCAGCACAAAAAGGAAGACATCCACTTTCTTTCATCGCGATTGGAATTTTACATGGTTGGTCCCAAACCCAACGCACAACCCTTTAAAGGCCTGGGATGGCTCTACTGGTCTCGAAAGAATCCAGTGTCATTATAAGTCGCCTCATACGACAAGCTTTGACCTGCTGAGGTGGTATTCTCTAACCCGCTCACCACACGGGGTAAATCCTAAATATTAACAAATTTTAATCCAGCATCAAGAATAGTGTAAAACATTTTGATATCCTTTGCTAAAGTCATCCACAGAAAATATTTGTAATTTATCTAAATGAAAGCCCAACTCAGAGCAGCTATTCAACTGATTGGCTTAACTTCAGCTGATTGATTTCATTTAATTGAAGCTTTCTTCTTAAATTGAATTGAATTGTCAACCCTGTCAACTCGTTAAATGTGATTGCATGCTCAAAAACCTTACAGCCACCCAGTTTAAATTAAAATTCAGCACCCAACCCTGACCAACTAACGGCAATTGCAATGGCAACTCTTTCTTTCTTTTCTCTCTATTCAGCATTGCAAAACGCCAAGCAACAAATTAAAAAATTGTGCAACAATTGCAAGCAGCCAAAGGAAATTGTCAAGAAAATGCCAGCGTGTTCGAGAAGCGTATAAAAAAAAATATAAAAAAATAAAAAAAAGTTAGAAGTGACAAGAAATTATAAAAAACTTGAGAACATTTTGAGCTGAGCAAGCTGTCCAAGGGATGCCCAAGTGTGGTGGAGGGGCTGCAAAAGGCACGTGCAACACTTGCCCGAGTAATTGATAGCATGCTCCACTGGTTTCCAGTGCTATGCACAAGCTTTTCCTATGCTCATTTTAGCTACTTTCTAATAAATTCCAAGTCATAAGATATTTCAGACGCAAACCTCAGCCAGGCACCTGAAAATTTAGACATTTTCTAAAATGTGCAAAAAATGTACGCCTGCCATCAAGGGGTTAACTAAAAGCCACTTAAGCTTGCTGCAATACCAAAAAAAAAAAACAAAAACAAAAATGAGCATGCACACATGGAAAACTATATATGTATATAACCTGCACAGCATACATCATACGCCCCGTTGTGCGGCGTCGAAAGACAAACAACACAACAACAAAAAGCACTAAGACATTTAAACGATGATGAAAATGATAATGGTAATAACGATGTTTATGTTGCTGTGTTTGCTGATGATGATGCCACTGACTATGTATTATAAGCGAAATTGTTGTGTGCATCATCAAGTGCGCATGAATAATTTCCCAAGAAAATCCGCTATGAATTACAGACACACATACATACAAACATTCAGCTGCCCACTTTTCCCATTTTCCCATTTTCGCATTTTCTTACCTACTGCGTATATTTTTATGACTTATTGTTGTTGTTGCCTTTCTAGAGCTAAGAGTGAACTACCTTTTGTATGTCAAATTCTTGGCAATGGAAATCAGTGGCAGTCACTCTGAATCGGCTGTCTTTTGTTATTTAAATATACTGTAAAAAACGAATGAGCGACTTCGATTAAGAGTTGTCATAACCATATGGAAGAGAGGATATGTATGGTACATAGAACTGGAAAAATCGTTACCTCCCTGGAACGCTGCCTGCTGACCCGCTTTTTGTTTATAAAAAGCATTAATGAAAATATACCTCATTTTTAATTTGCGTTCCGAAAGTCTTATGGAATACCAGAACAATTGCATAAGGTAAGGCAAATTTGATCATTGAAGTCAACGTACCTGAACATAAAACTACCCTTCTACAGAGTTTCGCATAATGGTCGTCTCTGCAAACTCAAGCCTCTGTTGCCACTCCAACTTCTCTGGATAGTGCGTATCTATTTGATCGACCGTTTCTTCTAAGTAGGTCATCACAGTGGGTATTCGAAAGGGCCAACACACTTGGCGCCCACGCTTTACAGTCTTTTCACACACAATATGCCCAATGGCACCAAAACTGCCCAAGAGGACCCACTGCACCTGCTCATAGCCATTTACGCTGACGATACCGCCATCCTAGCCAGAAACAATTGTTTCTACGAAGCAACGGATATTCTACAGACGTCTTCTTGCACGACCAAATACTGAAGCATCACAGCAGTTACAATTATTTGGGTGAGCACTTGGACAGGCGCCTGACTTTTGGTAAACATATCACCAGTGTCACAGGTGCCACTAAAAACATAATCAGCAGGCTCAGATGGCTCCTAACCAGCGAAGATATATACCTAAAAAACAAGGTGGCCAGTGATATGGATTGCAAGTATATGGAAGTCGCAGGATCACTTGAGAAAGCTGGACATATCGAGTTGTAACACATATAGTTGATATTTTGATATTCTAGCAAGAAGAAGATGTCAACCATAGGCTATGGAATCTAACCCGGCTCAAACTATCCCAAAAAACGTATGAATCACACTAACTACCTTTGGAAACACCGTTTGGAGAAGGTGCGAGCAGAGCAAAGCCGCCTGGAGGAGTGCTCAACATCTGGCCGCAACCCGGTAACGGATTATTATGGCCAGTTCAAAAGAAGAAGAGAAACCTAAAACATTTAGGTTCACTGTTTTTTTGTGTTCTCTCTTTCTTTCCATTTCACCGAAGTTCTACCAACGTCACTGCCGATACCTGCTTTACATATTAAAAGCCTGCTTGTTTTGCATTGTTCTCCTACAGCAATCTTATGCAATCTTACTCGGCAATATTTCTCAGTGTAGTTGGCCATTGTCTTTGCACTGCAAATATACACACACATGCATAAATTCACATATGTGTGGTGTGTGTGTGTGTGTGTATGTGTGTGTGTGTGGTGCGTAATGTACAGTGCACAAATCTATTTTAATATTTTCTTATTTGCCACTGACATTTGCGAAAAATCACATAAATTGCTGCACACAGCCTTTTTTCCTTGACTTGGGGCAGGATTGGGTTGGATTGGGTTGAACCAGGGTTGCTCTGCTTGGCAAGCACAAACACAACCAACACAGACGGACAGACAGACGGACAGATAGAACAGACTACCTTAGCGCATATACATATATGCTGGCATACAGAGTTTACCACTAAAAAGCTTTTTTATTTTACTATTATTTCCACGTACTTAAATTTTTTCTTTTATTTGTGCGGCAGGAGCAAAGACGACGACTGCGACGTCGACGACAGTAACAGCGACGCCAACTGAGAGATATGCAGAGATATAAAGCAATTTTCTACGTAAATACTTTGTAATGGATTTAGTAAGTAGTAAAGTATGACGCGTTTGCCATCTAGAGCATGTCTGAACATGTGCCTGCGTGTATGTGCATGTCTGCGTATGTCTGCGTATGTGAAGCATATTGTAAATCTGTGCATACTACCATAAATGTTTGTATGTATGGTATACATTTTTGCGCATCATATAATTGATGAAAAAGTATTACAACGATTTTCAGCAGAATCTCTTTCTACTATTCTGTATATATGTATGTAAGTACTTACTTTCCATAGCATACTTATTTATGTGGCCATGTGTGTACGCTTTTATATAGCCTTAGTAAATGGAGCGTAGTGAGTGAATTATATTTAATGCTTTGTGTAATTTAAATATAATAAAATGTCGTACATCTTGTGCATTCCATACTCACACACACACGCACACACACAGACACATAATAACTCTCTTGTTGTTGTTGCTGTTTTGGTCCAGCGAGCTCTTTTATGTATGTCTTTCATACCATTAATGTGTTCTGCCACATTAGAGTTGTATTGTAAGTTTATATATTTTTACTGCGCACAAAATTATGCAGCACTTTTTTAAGTGCGACAAGTAACATATGATCAGACCTATAATAACATATCATATGTGAAACAGAGTGGAATTTTCAACTCTTTGTGTGAGAAGAACGCAATTTACGTAAATATTTATTGACCACTTTTGAATATTCAGGAGACGAAGTAGTCAAGCAGAGTATCGTGGGTTTGGCTTAGTTTTAGTGTAGAAAATTCTTATTCATACGAAAAGACTCGCCGCTAGCCAGGCCGATTTAAAGGATTGCAGTATAGATAAAACAGCTAACACTAAACTCTAAGCTGTTCGTAATTTCGGCAAACCCGAATCACTTAACACTTTCCGGGACGTCGAAAAAAGGTCTCACACCGAACACCGTGCTCGCACCAACAATCCACGTAAATAATTTTGCGAACAAACCAGCAAGAAACGGTGCTGCAAACCCCTTGATGGAGCCACAGCCGTTCTGTGGCAATAAAAACACACTGTTAAGCAACTACTTACAGAAGTGGAAATAGACTGAAATGTGCTCCTGGCCAAACTGTTCTTTGAAACCTCTAACTTAAAGAGGCTCAAAAATATTTCATATATGAACAACAACTTTTTTAGAATACTATACTAGGAGGTCCACTTTTTGGACACAAGAGCGTTAGTACCCAATTTTATTATTTAATTTTTATGTGTATTCAATGGTTTCCTCTGTGTCTCACCATCGATGAGTTTTTCACTATCGTTAGTTTAAACATTCCCCTCTTTTTCGGCTTCATGGACTCAACTGGGATCCTATTATTTCCTTACCATAGTAGGTTGCTTCTAATTCACTTGAATACCTTGTCAAGACGTAGAAAAACTCTTGAGGCTATTTTTCTTTACAATGTAATTTATGGAGAGGTTGGCTCTCCATACTTGGTCAGTCAGTTTAGGTTTGTTGTCCCTCGCCGCACTACAAGATATTTCGTCCCTTTTTACCTAAGTAGATGCACATCTTTTAAGAACCTTCATTAGCTTATCACGTCTAATCTTTTTCTATCTAGTGTATCTTAGAATTATTGAGGCCCTCTGATCAAGTTCAATTCCCCTTTCTGGTCTTACTAATTCTTTCTTTTCTCTATATTTTCTTAATTCGTTAAGGTTTATGCTCTCCAGCTTAAATAAATTTTCCAAAAATGTATGTGACGAAAACTTTGAAGCATTAGAAACTGATCATGCAATGCTCTAGCACATCATTTTTTAAAACGAAAAGAAGTATTTCCCTATGAATGTGTTAGTTCCAATGAACAATAAAATGAGACAAGTTTACCCTCACGAGAGCACTTCTTCTCAAATTTAACCAATAGTGAATGTACTATGGAAGATTATGAACATGCGGTAAATGTTTGGAATACATATGACTGCACGACACTTCGAAAGAATATGATGTTATATTGAGTAACGGATGTCCGTTTATCAACTGCAATATTTGAAAATGTTCGCGATGTATAAGAGTTGGCGCACTTCAATATGTTAAAAGCCAAACTGTAATAAATAGTTAAAAACTGTGCAAGATTCACCATATATATGAAAGGAGAACTAAATGTAGAGGTCATCAATGTTCTTGATATGAGTGAAATCAGTGAGTTTGATTCACGATGTAAATCTAGATTATACACGTGAAACTTATGATAGTCATAATGATTTACCTTTTTGTGCAGAATAAAAAACTTCACAAATTGCAATATAAGAGAATACATGAAGCACTATCGTAATGTGCAAAAATGCATTAAAAATGGCTTATAGGCAACTTAAGTTTAACCATCATCTTGGCTTTAGAAACATATTGATTTAAATAATTTCCATAGGAAAAGCGCTTAGAACGATTTTGAAAGGAAATTTTCTCAACTATTAAATAATGCAGTTTACGGTAAGACAATGAAAAATGTTGATATGAGGACAAAAGTTTAAATAGTCACACAATGAGAGAATCAAGGCAGAAGATATGACGCTTGCGCTCTTATAGCAAAAACGAATTTTCATAGTTTGTCCATTTTTACTGAAAATATGTGCGGAATTCAATTAAGTACTCATAATGTCATATACAACAAACCTATACATTTAGGTTTTACTGTATTAGAACTCTCAAAAGTACAAAATGTATGACAAAAGTACAAAATGGAAAATTTAGTTTTAAATTATATGGATACAGAATCATTCCCATATTCCATTAAGACTTAAGACTTTTATAAAGACGTTTATGCAGATCTTCGCCTGAAATTTGATACATCCGACTACCCTACAAATAATATTTTCAATTTTCCCTCTGTTAATAAAAATGATTTGGGTATGATTAAAGATGAGGATCGAATAATTAGAGAATTTAGCGGCCTTCCATCCAAAATGTACTCTATAGATGTTGTTGATAGTAGAGAAATCGAAAGGCGTCAAAAGATGCGTCTCAGAGATATGTAAAATAAGCGATTACTGACAGAACTATATTTCATGCCAAAATGTATGTATTTAAGTCAATTCTACATGAAATCTAAACACAATAATTAACAAAATATGCAAATGAACACAAGCATAAGTATTAAGCTTACCTATTTATACGTACCGCATATGCTTCTTATGTACATCCAAACGTGCCACCAGGCGATGAACTTATTAGCGCTCTCTGCAAACTGTAACGGAACGGGTTAACATTGCTCTGTACGTTAACAGAATGAATGCATATGTTAACATAGCATAAGATGACGATGTTATCTGTCCTTGGCGATAACGCAAAGCAAATGTTATGCATATCTTCTATAAACTTTAATTACTTACAACTTTCGTGTACAGCTGTGTAAAGATTTTCTTAAGAACGTAGTTATTTTTTTCAAGAAATATAGTTCATTTATTTTATCTACTTCTAAGATGCATCTATTGGCGCCTTGCTATTACTTTACTATCAACAACATCTTTAGAATACATTTTAGAACGAAGGCCGATAAATTCTCTCCCTATTCGAACATCATCGTTTATTATAGCCAAAACTTTTTTATAAACAGCGACAAATTTGAAAATATTGTGTGTAGGGTAATCTGATGTATCAAATCTAAGGCTAAGATTAGCATAAATGTCTTTATAAAATTCCTTAGTCTTAATTGAATATATGAATGAGTCTGCATGCATATAATTTAGCACTAGATTTTCCATAAATTTATGTTTCATATACATTTTGTACTTTGACAATTCTAAAACAGTAAAACCTGAATGTAAAGTTTTGTTATATAACACATTATCGATGCTCATTTATATTGCACACCTATTTTCAATAAAAATGGACTGGCTATGAAAATTAGGTTTTGCTTTAAGAGCGCGTGCACCATATCTTCTACCTTGACTTTTCCATTGTGTGACTATTTTAACCTTTGTTCTCTTATCAAAATTTTTCATAGTTTTACCGTAAACTACATTATTTAAGAATTAAAAAAAGTTTATATTTTTTTACCCTGCGTTTTAGAGTCATTGTACCCACGTAACTAGGATGCCACGAATTGGGGGGCGGCACAATTTTAGCGTTAAAAATTTCTTTAATTCCACGAATTAAAGCAATTTTTAAAGTTGGCGTCGAAATGTGCCGCCCCCCAATCCCTGTTACGTCCCTGCGAGCCTATGGATTAGCAAAAATCACAAATATAAGTTGATAGAAGGACCCATGTTTCTAAACATAACGATACATACTTTCGAAGAGTCGTACAGCTAAATGTATTCCAAAGATTTAACGCATGTTCATAATCTTAAATAGTACATTGACTATTACTAAAATTTGAGAAGAACTGCTCAACTGAGGATACTCTTATCTTATTTAATTTTTCATTTAAAGTAATATATTCATAAGGAAATATTCCATTTCTTTTTACAAATGTAAGTTTTAGTGCAATTGAATGTTGCTGCTGGCGAGCATGAACCTTGACGATTCAATAAAATGCAAAGACTTATTATTATTATTGACTTATTGAAATGCATGACTCTTTATTTGTTGGCATTACATCTATGCCACCTGGATGCGATTCAAGCATGTTCATAAATAAAGGACAATCATAGCTAGATAAATGAGATATCAGACAAAGTTATAGGAATTTAGATAGTTTACATGCATTATGCATGCGTTCTGAGCAGGTCTACGATTTCGACCAGTTAGATTTAAATTATTTTGTACATTATTATCATTCTGATCTACAGTTTAACTACAAATGTGACATACCCTACTATTATGACTTATCCGCTGTTTAAGACTGAGATGCCTTAATATTTGATCTTTTTGTGAACAACGAATTTATACAACATCACTTCGTGTATACCTTGCCTCAACTCAATTTAATTCCGGACTTAACATAATAACCAATTGGAACCTGATGTTGCAAACTTTTAATAATGGTACTAGTTAGTTGTTTTTCCTTCTAAACTTTGTAATCTTGTTTTACGCGGCGGGTTCCCAACCCTACAACCAAAACCCTATATAAGCCTGTGAAGGCATCGCTGATGTGTAGAGCAGCTATCCAGGGGGCACCACGAGGGGGTTGTATGTCAACTTGGTCAGGGTTAAAACAGGCGATTAGAATCTTTCAGCCTGTTCCACCAGAACCCAGGCCTAAGTGAAGATTTTTAGTAAGGTACTTCATTTCATTCATCAAAGGAAGATATTTGAAGGCTCACCTTTTGGCAACTCTCCCTCCACCAACCTCACATAAAGTTTGATGATCACCTCATCTTTAATCGAAATCTTCTATCCACCAAGGAGAGCTATCTTTCCCCTCGTCAAGGCATCACACTTAGCTAGTATGTGCTGCAAGGATTTCACCCAAAGTTTCAAGAACCTTCATGTGCTGGAGCTGGTGGTGGCCATCTTACTTAGGTTGGACTGACTACGGGCCCATCGCAGTTAGAGCGTATTTCGTTTTCCCAACAAATCTAGCTTCATTCAGGTTTCCCAAACCTGCTTGAAGTTTATTCGAGTTTCGGCAATTCCTAATTCATCCTGACCATTCGATAGTTTCACTTTTTCCCTATTCTGAAAGACGATGGTGTAAATGCCCATAAATTAAGACAGTTGTGTGCGCGGCCCCTTGCTTCCTAGTCGTGTGCCTTCATTTCATGTGAAAGGTAGACTACATTCTTCGTCATCATAAGATTCATGCATTTGTTGGATAGATTCGGACACATTTAATTTAAAAAATCGTATTTCCTGTGACATTTTCATCGTAAATTATGACAATTTCCAATCCCAATGTCACGACAACATTTCATTGTAATCATTATAGCAAATAAAGGACACTTGCACATATTTATATTGTATCTCATACAATACTATTTCAATAGTAAATATCCATTACATGACTTGTTACGCTCGAAATTGATGCAGTTCTGATTTTACGCGTCTTTTTCCACTTGTTTTTTCATTTGCCCTTTTTATGGCTCCGAACAAACTCCAATAAAACGAGCTCAACATTTGTGCGCAAACAACTTGATTAAAAAACCACAAAAACCTATTGATGCTGTTCATATACGATAACAAAAAAAAAACATAGAGAAAAGGAAACTGACGGACCCTCAATGTCCTTTCGCTTGTGTATTGTGGACACAACAAACTGTTTCAATATGGCGTACCGATGTTGTGACAAGGAGGTCAGCCACAGGGTAATTTAAATGAAATGAACAACAAATGAACACACACGCACACCAACAAAAGCATACAAACCGTAAAAAAAGCTGGCTAACACACACACACACACACACACACACATGCATACACAACACTCATTCACACACACACATGCATACACAACACTCATTCACACACACGCATGCATACACAACACTCATTCACACACGCAAAGTGGTTTGCAGTGACATGTGCTGCAAATGTTGCCAAAAATAAACAGCAACTGTAAATTGTAGTGAGTAGCTGTAGCTGTAACTGTAACTGGTTGTTATTTGGTTGCTATTTACAGTGGTTTGAGTTGGTCGCAATGGGCGTGGCAAGCTACTGCCCACATATTGCTTTTTTCGAAATTGGTCATCGAGCTTAATAAAACCAAACAGCAACAACAAAATCAATCGTGACCAAAACGAATTGCTGTGACGTCAACAAATTGCGTTATTTAGCACTGGTTTCATGTGTAATACAAGTTAATATAGTTATTTTTTGTACTTTCTTTTTGTTACTGCCATCAAATTTCTCCAAAACGAATCTGTTTTACTAAAATTGTGTATGTAGAATAATCGTTATAAATTGAAAATTCTTCGAATTCAGTTTGAGAAAAGTTTGAGACTCGATCACATTAGTCGGTACTCATCGGTTGTTACGAAAAAAAATGTTTTTGATTTGTGTTGGAAACACAACCTTAAGCGTTTCGCTGCGACGAAACTTTGGGTAACACTGAAGAAACAACTTTGAATAAAAATCAGTTGGTTTTTAACTCTAAAACAATGAGTTTACATCTTGCTTGCGAAAATCTTTCACACTAGATTCACCTACGTACTCGACACAACTAGTGGTTAAGACGGGCCAACATAAACAAAAATATACATACAATTATATATATTTATTATATATTTTAGTGCCAAAACAAAAGGCGTACAACGTAATTTTTTTTTATTGTGTACCAAATAGGTATTGTCAACTGCTAGCATTCACATTTGTCAACAGTGTTAATGAAAAAAAAAAACAATAATAATAAAAATTAAAACAATACAAGTGCCAACTGAGCGTAGGTCACGAAGATAGTACAGGCCAGACAGCCAATATCGGCAACAATGGGGACGGTACAACAATATAACAGACCTAACAATCAATCTCAGTACAGATATCAACAGCCACGACAACAAGTTAGATAGTAGGAGTCGACAACCTACCCATTCAGTCCACGAACGGGGAATAATAAGCCATTCAGGCCGCATGAGCAACACCCAAACCACGACATTCAACAAGAAAGATCATGGCGATCGCCACAAATTACATACGTACAAAGGCAGCCATACACTCGGCCCGACACGAGACCGGCAGCAAATGGGTCGGAGAAGTTCGTCGACAAAAAAGTTGTTCGTCGTTGTTCCAGAACACCATGCTCAAGCATTGCAGTACAACAGCGACGAAAAGGACTCCGTTCAAGAAGTTCCTGTAGTAATAGCTCAAAAATTTCTAGAAGTTCCACTTCCAAACACATAAGATATTCTAAGAGAGTTAAATATACCGTGCAGTGTAGATCCAGAAGACGAAGCTCAATCTCGAGCGCTCAATGTTCAGTCAGAGAATGGACCGAACGAATTGATGACAACGCTGGACCTTGATTACAGAAGTTTACGACCACAACGACCACTTCCACGTTGTCCACGATTGTTCCTACCACAACTATAGTTGCAGATGCGGAATTATCGAAATCTGGACTGGAATGACAGGAGTCGGTAAGAGATATTCTAGACGAGTTACTGCCAGTATCGACTTCGGCATCCAGCATTGGGTTAATCTCGCAATCTATTTCGATAGGGACGGACGAGAAATTTGTTGTATGGACATCGCCGGGTGAAATAGGATACCACGTAGTGAAGTTGGATGTATACAATTTCAAGAAGATTGTAGGTCTGGACAAGAAAAATTGGTGAGGATTAACTATCTCGGAGGGCTTGTATTCGGCATCAAAATCGTGTAGCTATATGGAAGTAGTAAATACGACGGATGTCGAGCGCAATTTTTTATTTGAAAAACGATATATGATATGAAGTGGCGGACTATACCGAGTGCTACCGAATAGACGACCAAAAGACATCCAAGTAGAGTCTCGAAGAGGAATGCCCCTTGACGAACTAAAAACAGAAGTTAGTAGGGAGCTCGTAAAAATATGTAGAAAATACGACCAAGATCTGACTTTCACCAACGAGGTGAAGCATAGAATTCGAACGGGTGATGGGGAACCTATATACACAAAGTCTTATAGGTATCCCTTCGTCCATAAAGAAAGAGATAAAGTCCCAAATCAACGAAATGTTGAGGGAGGGTATCTATTTTTCATGGAGCTCTTCCGTATGGATCGTGCCTAAAAACACAGACTCCACGGGAAAGCGCAAATAGGGTCTAGTGATCGACTACAGGAAATTAAATGAAAAATCAATTTCCGACAGATATCCTATGTAGAAGTTTATATTTCTCAACACTAGATTTGGCCAATGGGTTCCACCTAGTGGAAATGAACCCAAGAGATACACAAAAAACGAATACCTTTCAGAAGGAAATGAACAACGATTTAAGAGTATAATCTCGACAAAATACAAGTCATTCCTGGGACTCGTTGGCTTCTATCGAATGTTCTTTAGGTATTTCGCAAAACTTACCAAACCTCTTACGCGTGTCCTGAAAAAAGGCCACAAGGTTGTCCACCCTGTTAAATCCAAGCATTTGAGACATGTAAAAACATCCTGTGTAATGATCCAATTCTACAGCAGCCTGATTTATCAAAACCATTCATTTTAACAACAGATGCTTGCAATTTTGCATTGGGTGCAGTCCTTTCGCAAGACAGCATAGGAGGCGACAAGCCGATCTGAACGCTGTTGCTGAGCCTAAACGAACCTGAGTCCAAACTTGTTCGTTGAAAGGTAAAACTGTCCGAATTCGACTTTGACGTAGTCTACAAGAAGGGAAGCTCTTATACGAATGTAGACGCATTAAGCAGTATAAGAGTCACATCGTTTTTGAACTAGGCGCTAAACCATCCATAATAAACTAGACCACTCAAAAGAAAAAGTTAAGAATTGCCATTAGGAAATCCAAGTTCGACATACCAAGAATTACGAAACTGTTAAAAAGGTTTTTGAAACCTGGTAAACTAACGGCAGTTTATGCCAATGATAAAACTTTCAACGACATACAAACAATGTGCAGTTACAGTTTTGCAAACACCAGAATATACAAGATCATAAGATGCAGGCAGGTCCTCGAAGATGTAAAAGACGAGGAGGAAGAGGAAAAAATAATAAAGGAATACCATAAGAATAGTAACCAATGAATTCGACTTTGACTTAGTCTACAAGAAGGGAAGCTCTAATACGAATGTAGACGCATTAAGCCGTATTAGAGTCACATCGTTTTTGAACTAGGCGCTAAGCCATCCATAATAAACTAGACCACTCAAAAGAAAAAGTTGAGAATTGCCATTAGGAAATCCAAGTTCGACATACCAAGAATTACGAAACTGTTAAAAAAGTTTTTGAAACCTGGTAAACCAACGGCAGTTTATGCCAATGATAAAACTTTCAACGACATACAAACAATGTGCAGCTACAGTTTTGCAATTACTGAATTACGAACGAAGTATAGTGACCAGGAGGATAGAAATAGTTGCCAGAATGAATGACTTGACGAATAATAGAGAACGATCAATAGACCATTGTACAGTTAATAACGACAATAAGAACCGAATACAAAAGGCATTTATGAGCATGCAGAACTATCAATATTTTAACAGAATGAGTTACAATATCGAACTCAGGACAGGACACAGAAAGCATTTTTCTCGCGAGACTGAATATTGTTTCGAAAATCATATTCAGCGAGCAAGGAATACAGATAATCTTAAACATTCTAGAGGAGGAACACCTTAAGACGGTGTCCACAGAACAGGCGTTAGAACAGATGGGTTTAGAAGCATACAACAATCAAGCGGATCTAATATTCACGGTGAAAAACTGGCAGAGCTGACAAAACACAAACCGGAGGGCTGTGCTCATTAGCAGCCGCAAGCAAGGCCACTTAAGAAGAAGCAAATGGAGCAGGCTAATATTTTTGTCGCCACTCATATTAAATCGAAGACGACCGTAACTGGACACTAGAATGTCTTATCCTGAAATTAGAAGAATTTGAAGCTACATACAGGACTGGCGCGCTACGAAAATGTTGTGCATTCTGCACGGCCTCCAACGACGTAATATTAAACATAATGGGGATGCCTCCCATCGACCTTTTAGTTACTAAATCAAGCGATTTAGTCATGATTTCACATTCAGTGAAGTACTAGGAATCTCTCTTAAAAGAATTTCCATCGAACAGTAATGCTTCGGCGTATTAGCTATCTCGCAAAACTATTTTTTTTGGAGAAATCAACTTAAGAGCAAAACCGTCAAGAGATTTTTGGTACACTCCCGCTAACATTAGTGATTTCTAGATTTAGCTTACATCGCTAATTACAACTGACATATTTTGTAATGCCAATCCAAATCCGCTCATCTGCTTGGTTTTCCAACCGCAACATTTTGCAAACAAAACTAAAACGTCAAAACATTAGTGCAAAAACAACCGCAAAACCAATGTTTATTATTTTGGCATTATAATTAAATACAATATTTATAGATTTTTTGGATTACTGCAAAAAATATACACAAATGCACAACATTTGGAGCACATTTAAATTACATAAATATTACTAAATACCAAGTACACACAAATTTGTGGCATGCAACGAGGCAGTATTTTGGGTGTGGAGCTTGTGCCTCCAAAAATCCAACTGTAAATTATTGAAATGCATGCAAATTAGTTTCCACTTGGACAAATTACTGCAAATTTTCATTGAAAATCAATGTTGTTGATTTGTTTTCACTGCACGATTTTTTCCCATCTTCTATTTGATTTGATAATTTAATATTAATGCAGCTTTGTCCTAGACAGCAAATAATTATTTTTGCTTGCATTTAAAATTTTGTCAAAATTTTGACAACTATTATAATCGCTTATGCAAGTGTATTTTATAGTTTCTATGTTTGATTTTCATGTTATAAATATTTTTTAATAAACAATATAATTTGGTATTTATTTTAATCATTTTTGAAGTTTGGTGTGAAATGTGTATTTCGCGCTTTTTAAATGCTAATTAGTAAATTCTTAAACGCATGAAAGAATAAAAATGTGTTTTGCTGTTTTGGAGCTTTTTTTATGTATTGCTAAAACCCAATCCAAAATCCATGCAACCCATTCGGGACAGTTTCTTAAGATACTTGGCTTTCAAAATATAGGAATATCCTGAAAGTATGCAATGATTTTTTTTAATTACTAACATTTTTATGGCTCTGAATTTCAGCTATAATCCAATATGTATGTACATTATTCTTAATCGCTACACACTAAGTGTTTAATAGTGTGATTTATGGCAGATTGTTACATATTGGATTATAGCCTTAGTTTAAGCAGGCTGATTGCCATTAATAATAAATAAAAAAAAAAATAAAAATAAAAAAAAAGAATTTCAGCTATATAATTTACATATTAATAGTCGCTGAATCTTAATACGAAGTCCATTTCTAAATAGTAGTGTTGACCCATTAGTAAAAAGGTTCTATCTTTGAATGTCCACTGATACCTGCTCAAAACACTGTCTGCGTTTAGGATTTGAAGGAACGTTTCCCTCATTTTGATATCAGCTCAATAAGCAGACAAAGATAGGTCAAGCTCGTGCACGACAGTTATGTTCTCCTGTTGTTCCCATCACAATGAATGAAGTCTTGAGACCCATTAAAGACCTAAAACCAAAAAATACTCCAGGGGAAGACGGCCTATACATCAGATAACTCAAGACGGTGCCAGCAAAAGCAGTGCTGTTCTTGGTCCTTGTTTTCTATGCGGAGATAAGATTATGACATTTTGGAAAAAGCCCTACCTGCCTCGACTCACGATTGCCAAAATCATTGAACTCTGTCTGCTGAACCGCTTATGGTCTATAAAAAGCATTAAAAAATAAAGTTCGAAAGTTCAATGGAAGGAGAGCATAAAGCGAGCCATCAACAGAGCTCTGGATAGTGCGTAAGGAACCAACTAAGAAAATATTCGTATATATGTAACAAACAGGCAGGACATTTTCGGATAAATAAAGCTTCCTTACAACTATTATTTTATAGTTTAAATATTCATGACAAAGTGACATAATGACTAATAAAACAAACCGGAATCTAGTGTGCTCAAAATTCGTCTAAGAGCACTCTCTCGAACAAAGAATATGGTTTGGTAATTCTAAAGATCACTTTTCATTATAATATTACAAAATATCTTCTTTGACGCACTTAAAGAAGTTTATCATCAAATATTCTTCGCTTTTTCAAACATTCATTGCATTCCCATTTTGCTACATTAAAGTGTTGAACATGGGCCATTGGTCCCTTTGAACCCTCTACAAGATTGCATTAAATTTGATATACCATGCCGTACGCCCACATCGTTTGCACCAACAAATCACATTGACACCCCGAAATTTGCAAAAACAAATGCCGGCCCTCATAGTTTTGCAGTGCGACAAGAAAATTCCCATTCAACTTGAACCAAACTGAAACCCAATCCCTTCCAATCCCTGCCCAGTCGAGTCATTGCATGCATAAAACTTACATGTTGACCAAAAACGCAGAGCAAAAGAAAAGAACAAATTACAACTGTTGTAAAGTGTCATTTTTCAAAGCGCAGGGCGGGAAAAACAACAGCCAAGAAACAAGGAGCAAACATGGAGCTGGAAAAACGCAATGTGGAAATAATCATAATGGCAGCGCATATTTGAGACGAAATCTTGCGTAGAAATGTTGTAGCAACAAAAATGTTATACAATTAAGGGATTGGCCGATACTGAAATACACTGTAACCTTAGATTTTGAGCGCCGATGAAGGTCAACTAAGTTTTAGTTACTAGGCTCACACGATTCTTCACAGATTTGGTAATTTTAGCTTGGATATACACTATTTACAATGGGCGTTCCATTACATAATGGCAATTGTAACTTTTGACGCGTATCTTATATATTTCAATTGTATAGCAATTTATATTCTAGATTAGGAAATCTTTTGCCAAATCCATATAGTATAAACGATGTAAGTTAGCTTATTAGGAGATCTATTCAGGATCTTAGAATGAATATCTCGGCCCAATGTGAACTGTCACTCTCAAAAACTTTACTTAGGGCTCTCCTCTTAAAAAGAAAGAAATCTTCATGTTTTGAGCTATATGAATCCAATCTGGTTAAAGAGAATTTAAAAGCCAACAAAACGGGGTAAACGGAGGCCAGATATCTGCACAGCTTAACAAACTCCATCTATCTATGGACAAGGCGTATCCCTAGCCAAGAGGTATGTCTCCGATGTCTAAGTGTGCCTTCTGCCTGTTACATATGTACATTGCACAACTCTATAATACCCTTGACCTAAAGGATATAGGGTATAAAAATGGCAAAAAACAAGAAAAATGCGCGCAAATTTAGCAGCGAAAAAACGAAATAGCCACGAATACGAAGGGGCCTTACGGGTGGAGGGAGGGTGATTGGGATTGGGTGTACAGTTGGTGATTTGCTTTAGACGGGCGAAAAAGAAAACTAAACCAAATTCCAATTTGTCAGGAATTTGTTCAATTTCAGTTCAGTTTTGCTTTGCTGAAGCAATCGGCGGGGTGTTGACGTAGGGGTACAAAATGTAAAAATGTACAACTGCGGACGCGGAGTGTTCGCTGTTGTTATTGGCCAAGTGGCCTGTTTATGTATAGATACGTTCCATATGTATGGTTGCTCTATGCAAGCTACACAACCGGCCATTAAAGATGTCTAACAGCTGCACGACAAATTGCATACATTTAACACGAACACACACACACACACACACTCGCACACATGCGCGCTTATAGTGATGTGCATACTTAACAAGCAGCACAAAAAGCACACCAAGCGAAACAGCTGCTCAAAATGGCCACATCTTTAGACACACTCGCTCACACACAAACACACACGGACGCACACATTTGCTCATACAAACAAAAAAAAAACCCTGAAAAGTAGGCAACAGAAATGTAATGACGGCAATGTCGACGACATCGTCGTCCGCCCCTAATGACATTTGTGTTTATGTTGAATATGCTACAAAGCATCGCATCCAAATCCCACATGGTATTCTCCATGGCAGACATGTAAAAACTGCAATGTCGCCAGGACAAAGTTTTCCGTGCAGTTATTGCATTTTTGGACCGCGTGATTTCAACTTCTTTTTTCCTTCCTTCTCTTTTACTTGGGCTTCTTGGTTTTTGCCGTTTTTGTCGTTTTTATACACTGCAAAACAAAAGTTTGGTAACGGCTTGTTAACTATTTTCTTATGACTGTTACAGCAGGACCGGCTTAAAGCAAAGGGCGCGGGCGGAATGCCTCACATGACGGTACACATCACAAAATTTGAGTGTGACAACATTTTGAGCCGTCCAGTTTGAAGTCTTGTAAAGAAACTGTGCTTCCTTGAATCTGCTTTGAACAAAGTTTCGTCTCACAGAATAAAGCAATCTTTTCAGTTCGTTTTTGGAAATTCGGCCTCTGTTTTCCAATGCAACAAGCCCACGTATTGATGGAAACTTATTCGCTTAGACAACTAAACTTTCAGTCCGGCACTGATTGCAGGGGCAAAAGCAGCGACTGCAAAGCATGTGGTGAGCGGTTTAGAGAATACCACCTCAGCAGGTCAAAGCTTGTCGTATGAGGCAACTAACAATGACACTGGGTTCTTTCGAGACCAGTACGCGGAATCGAAACGGGTTGCTATCCTGGATTTTGATTCCGAGAAAATTTTCTCGTTTTCACGACGAGTTGTAATCGTAAGACACTCATTCCCTTGTCCAATATTCTGTCTCTCCAAAAAGTCACATAGGATGCTTTCACAGGCACCTGACGTCACCAGTGTCTAGTATTACTGGGAGCTAACCGTGCACTTTTGTGTAGTGTCACGTAGGATACTAATCACGCGATCTTGGCCTGCACCCCCATATCAACTGGAAACCTACAAAAACAATTTTGTGCAACACAATTTGTCATAAACTTTTATTTGTCAATCTTTGTCAGAACCTGTACCATTGACCCATTGTGCCAAGTAACAACTAACTATTCAGTTTATCAACAAGAAGATTATGACAAGCTTCAATCCATTTTTGTGTTCTGTAGTTTAGGGTCATAAGCTGGGCGTATACCTTATTAGTTGGTGCTGAGATTCTACCTTAAACTACGCCTAGGCGCCCGGACACTAGAACCTGGACATATGATCATATTAGAACAGACACGCTTTAATGCAAATCTCTGCTGCCTCTGCCGAACTCTGCAGTTTTGAAAAATCATAACGAAATCAACAAGGAAATCTGTTTACTGCAATAGAGTGCTTAAAACTTGTTATATAAGCTTTGAGTATCCTTACTCTATTGTACAAATTTTAGGAATATCTAACGGATAACAGATTGTATTGGCGACCTGATCTTCTTTTAATTTAATTTAATTTTTCTTGCTGGCTTAATGTTTAAGGAGCTATAACTATTTGGGTTTGGACCTTGCAACGGCAAGCTATAGAATAGCTTGGTACCTACTACAATAGTCAACAGTGGTTTTATTGGTCTAAATATATGTGTGCTTTTAGTTTGATTACTTATCAATGATTCCAAGAGTAGTCGCTTTGCTTTATGAGACCAAGTGTACGATTATAATTATCAATTCGAGCCACAAAAGAATTTAGCAAAAACCAAAACCTATATTAAAAATATATAAAATATATATATATAACTATATAAAAAAAACCCTTAAAACGCCATGCTTCCTGGTACAATTTTCTTTTTGCATGAAAACTAATCTGACAAATATTCCTCATAACATATTCAAAATAACATTTTACGCTGTCGAATAATATTTTCTTTGAACCTCTTCTTATTTTCCCACAAAGTGTTCTATCAAGACCATCAAATATGATTCCTTGTTTCAAAGCTTATATTCCAGAAATCGATTCAGCCGACTGTCTTTAACTTAATTTCAGTCGATTTGTTATGTTTTAACAGAAATTAGTCCAGTATTACCCTAAAAAATGTTCAAAGTTCAAGTTCATTAATATCCAATTCGTACGGTAAAATCGATTTTTAAACGTAATTCTAATAATTTTCAACTACTTTAGCGTTCTCTGGTACTTTGTCTACTGATTGTCCCGATTTATCATAAGTCAAATTACTTTACAGTTCTTTGAAAGATGCCAACGAATTAGCAGTTTCAAAATCACAACAACGTAAGTAGATTTCAGATGGGAGAAACGTTATACATATCACAAAAGTGAAACGTAAATGTTGCAAAAGAACAAGGTAAAGCTTTTTTGCATAATAACTGGACCCAATTTCAGTATCTGAAGCAACAATAAGACTTTAAACAAAATAGCAGCGTATTCGTAAAGGAATAGCTAACTTTGAGAACCAAATTATATCTGACGAAGGAAAAGTAAAGGAATTGAATTTGTATGAAAAACCTTTAAGAATATATATTTCACAAATATGAAATATTTAAATGAAGCTTCCATCAAATATTATTCGACATACACGGTAAAATTTATATGTACCTTAGTTTTTCGATTTTCATATATGTGAAACTTATTGTGAATATAAATTTCTTTCCTTTTTCACCGACTTTGTCTTTAAGTCCTAAAGTCCCAGAAAAATGTATACCCACTATTTCGGTTTCCACTTTCACAAACATTTTGTGAATATAAATGGATGAGCTTACAAACTTTCTTAACTTTCCAATATTTCACTGTTTTCGATTCCATATCCGCATAACGTTTTGTGAATATACATATGTGGATGGACACACTTTTCTTATCTTTCACTGCGTACAATATGATGACCCATTCTTAGGTTTCCACATCCGCAAAACCTTTTATGAATATAGAGATCAGGTCGCTAATACTATCTATTTTGTAAATATATTTGCTAAAAATCACAAATTTCCTAATCTTTTCATTGCCTACAATGTTTTTAATTCTAATAATCCAAAATCTAATATATTCTAATATCTCAAAAAAGTTATTCGCCACTGTTTCAGCTTTCAAATCCGCAAGCATTTTTTGAATATAAAGATCTATTTAGTGATTATGTATGGACTCACACATTTCATATAACTTTAAGTCCTGCAGTTTATAAAGTAGTGTCGGGTGAAGTGTATCTAATAGTCGTCAATAATAAAATTTGTTTGTTGTTGTTCGTAGTTGTCATAAACACTGCAGTCGTCAGCTTGCAAATCCTTTTCTGCCGCTGCCAGCCCCAAGCAAAACGGCTGCAAATGTCATAAAACATGAATCCTTGTTGGTAATTTCGAAACTTTAAGTGGTTTTATTCTGCCCACTTGGAACCTGTAAATGACATTTTTCAAAAGTTTCCCATTTTTTCATCTTTCTTCTTTGGCCGCTTTGCAGTTCGATTTGCAGTTGGCAGTTGCTATTTGTTGCCAATAAGTTTGATATTTATGTTGGTTGGCGATTAGCATTGGCAGCTATAAAAATTGGGCCAAAAATGGTACAGACTGCATACATAAAGAGCTGAAACTTGACAAAAAAAAAGTTGTGCTGCATAATTATGGGCGGAGACAGTTTCTCTATAGTATTATGTCCATCAACTTAATAATAGACTAAAAGTGAGCAATAATTTCGAGAACAATCCTTGATTTTTGGTCAATTCATGGATTATTTTTTAACCTAATTTCAGCCTTGTTTTATTTGCTTTTAAAATACTTTATTTTTTTATTTATAGCCTGCACAACGAACTTGGAATTCCATTGACGCTGCCTCTTCGTATGTGTGTTTTATACGAGATACGCACATTTATACAAATGTCTGTGTATGTGCGTTTTTGCTATGGATTTGTGTGTGTGTGTGTTGTAAATCTGGCGACATTTTGTTCTTTGGAGTTTTAATTGAATTTTGAATGCCGCATTTAGGGATTTGTTGTTTTTAATAGAACGCACAGAGGACCCCCAAAAACAATGCTCAGTTGTGTTTTGTTTGTGATAAAATTTGCAACAACAGCAACCACAAGCAATTTTTTTTATTGCAATCATATAGATTTTATTTTTCGTAAGATTTGTGCTTTCAACTGAAAGTTTTTATTTATTTATTTTGCGGCTTTGCGAACGTTTTTCATAAACAAACTTTTCAAAGTTTATCTAAATTTTGATACTTTCAGCATTCTTGAGCAGAAGTGTACGCAAATTGTTATTGAATGATTTAGCTGTGTGTAGGACAGTTCCAAGTGTTAGCAAAAAAGCAACTCATATTCAATTCATTCATTTTTCCACATAAGCAAACCGTCAATTTCTGGAAATATCGGTAAGATATTTGAATTTCTGCAAGCTAGGCTTTTTCGCCAAAGTATTTTTGTTTAGATTTTAAATGAAACCAAATTGAACAACCGCTAATGCATACCCAAAACCCCGAATAAATCACATCTTGGATAAATTGAGAACGCACTCTTCATATCCACGCTCGACTTGAAAAAGGGATATTGTATTGGATACTGTAAACCGTTTATATTCCAATGCTCTTCGGTCACCATTCAGCTAGCGCTACATTCCAAATGTACCCACAGATGTAGCCAAATGCTTCCGCATATCTCGATGATACTCTCATCATCGGAGAAGATTTAAGTATTTAATCGACTGCGTAAGATGAATTTTTCTATCAACAGCAAAACAGCAAAATTGCGGCAGTTCGGGATCTCTTGTATCGGAATTTATTCCCGGTACAAAAAACTCGTGCCAAATTTCGTGACTATTGTGCAACCAATGACAATAAGTAAGTTTGGGACCCGGGACAACAGCGCTTTCGATAAGCTGAATGCCAAGTTGACCGAATCGCCATTTTTAGCATGCCTGCAAATGAAGAGGTTACCTAGAAGGGTATCGCTTTGAAGTGGCCACTTTATGTACGTTGTAAATATTGACGCGGATCGACACTTCCCTGGCGGTCTTAAAGTATATTCAAGAAGCGGAGGAAAACACATAGTAAAATACACTGAAAACACATACTACAATAGTTAACCTTATCGACATTTAGAAAATCGGCCAGTCTACGAAGATTAAGTCCTCTGGAAATCATGCGTAACGAGAAATCAGCACAATCGAGTCCTCGCCATTTAGCCTACCACCGGACATCAAGGCGTACGTAAGACATTCACACGGATGTCACATAGTTTTCTCTGGTGATGTTCCGGGACGTAAAGCACTACATCCGAGGATGTACATACATGTCACATGCTAACAAGGCGGGTCACCGAATCATTTGTGATGCCGAAAACGATGCGAGGCCATGCTATTGGTCAAATAGGTCGAACTTCGATGTGAAGAGCAACAGCTGCGCTCCCTATTTTTTCCTTTTGGAAGCAAATCCCAAGTAGGTTCCGAATGCCGAAGATCATAGTGTGTGTGACAACAGTACCCAGTGTACGAGTGGAAACACATCAACTTTGAGTTCAAATAAACCGCACCCTACTCACAAACAAGAGCTTTACAAATCAATAATTGGAATCAATTGCATGTAACTATAAACTCCAGACTAAACAATACAAACGAACGTGGCTGCTAAATCTCATCAGCGTTTTTCATACTTCAAAACAGAGCAGATTTCGACTGGCCAAATGTCCCGAACAATAGTAAACAAAACTCGCTTGTTTCAAAGTGATATCACTCAACAGAAGTTGCCTCTCACAACCACAGACGATGGCGCTTTCAAAGAAGTGGACGTTGCTCTCAACAAAATTTGAAGGTTCTCATCTACGCTTAAGTCTCCGGACCCAAAGTTTCATTAGACATAGAACTTGATGGTTTAAGCAGTTCAACTTAAGTCTAGTGCCAAGGTAAAATAAATAAAACATTTTATACTTTAAATTATTGGTGCCATTTGTAACAATATAATATTCAATTTTTTCCCTTCGGCTCATGGTATAATAATTACAAGGTGAGACTTGTCTACCGAATCTGGCTATTCTTGTGTCGACTATTTAAAAAAAAAAAAAAAAAGATCTTTCTGTGATCTACAATATGTGACAAGCCCAATGAACTCTTCTATATACATATATCTAGTTCTATTGAAAAGTTAATGTTTTCTGAAACCTGAAAAACAAAAATTGCTAGATCAAACCAGCCAAAAACTTTTAAATCACTCACAAACACTTTCCTCTTGTGTCAATCGTTGAGAGCGCTTCCAATGATGTGGGGAATGTGGTTTTATTGGTGCAACTAAAAAAAATTAATTACAAATTTATAAAAATAAATATGTATCATTTGTCGGCATTTCTACAGAGAGGTAAAGGAAAATTAAATTTTTGTAACAAAAAAATGGTACCTAATATTATCCACTTAACTTAGTTGCTCATTTGTACTTTTTAAGAGAAGAATTATTTTAAAAATTTTAGGGAAACAAATGTACTGAAAAAATAAGCAAGCAAATGCATTCTTCCATAAAAATACTTAATTAAAAATTGAGTTGTTTATACATTTAACACTGTGCGATAGTGAAAATATACCCGGAAAAATTTGTGCTTTTAGTGAAAAATTTAGATTAAATAAAAAAGTCTCTAAGTAGTTTAAAAAAACCTAACCAACCTTCTACAGATTTTTCCTTTTTAACACATAGTAAATTACAATTAAATATAAAATTATGGCCAGTTGAGTAAGAAAAAAATCGGTAGAAAAACGTTTTTTTCTTCAAAAATAAAAAAATTGGCGTGCTTCCCAAAAAAAAGTCTACTCGAATATATTACAATCTACACTTTGTTATTTGTCGGGAGTCTTTAGATCTTTTTTGTGCAATTAGTAAAAACTTAAAAAATTTGTCAAGTCATTTGTAACGTCACTATGGCGTGAATAAAAAACTGAAAAATGAGTACATATAAAATAATGAATGAACTAATGTTATTTCACATCATATTAAAATAAATATTAAAAAGACGGGCATTTTATATTTTCTGTCACGTCACGTAGCACTCTATACTTTCTAAAAACTTCCATACTATACTGTCAACGGCTCAGATTATTAAATTGCTGTCCAAAAAACAAAACAAGAAAATACAATTTTTAGATTTTCTTCATATTGGAGACCCCATATGGATATGCCTGGGGTAATTTTTTTATAAGCTGAACGGATTTGATTATCATAATAATTAATTTTTTTTAAAATTATTTTGAAGAAAACTTGTTGCTGCAAATTAATTAACTAATTCGATATTTTTAAAAAATTGAGAAATACCCGAATGTACCTTAAAAAGAATAGCTTCGTTTTTCTCTTTAAAAAAAAATGTATTTTTTCCATTAGTCTATTAAACAAGATAGTTGTTAAAGCAAAATTGTATGGGTTTCTTCGCATATTCTAATTTCCTACATCGAATTTTTAGTTTAAGAATATTTTCTTGAATAGCAGGCAAATTGTTCGCATTGTAAAAAATGTACTCACATGTCACTAAAAATTAAATGAGCTTATACATTTTCTTAGATCGCGTAAGTTTTATATCACTATATTGGCTTTAAACACGTTCTTTATTAAGTTAAGTCACCGAATTTTGGCTTACTCTTGGAGCAGCAGTTATAGAGAAAAGGAAGTTTGCTGACACTCTAAAAAGGTTCCAACACAAAATCATTACAATAGTTAAATGTGCAACTTATCCGAAGAAGACTTTGCTGTTAGGCACTCGATTGCTGACTAACTCGACCTATAAGTTTTGCTCTCCACGAGCACTCGCTTACGATCGCTGCTTCTCTCTTCCATCCAAGAGCTATAGCGTAGCGCTGAGCGAGAGCGTGTGTATGAAAATAACACTAGGCATACTTATCCAAGTACTCTCATTTTCCTCTCTCAAGTAGAGCAAATTGATTGACATTCTGAAACTCTGGGAGAGAGAAAGAAAAACCACAAATCACTGAAGTCTGAAACGAAGCTGAAAATTGTCGATTCAACAGACGCATCTCGCATTGCCCTAACCTTCCTCGGTTGCTCTCGCAAACACGACCGATGTGCCAGCCGAAGGCTTGGGAAATACCAGAGCAGAATTGAAGACCTTTTAGGTATCGCGCTACACTTATACATTTACGTTTTTGGTTGTTCTCTTTTTATAAATGTCTAATATAAAACAACTCAAAAAAGACTTATTGTGACAAAGGAGAGGATCTGAAACAGAAACTGAATTCAGTGCATTTGCGATAAAAACACAAACTAAAACAGAATTTAAATTTGTTGTACTCATTGGGCATCGAAACAGAAATACATAAGTAGATTTAAAACAGAAACAAGTACTTTTGACTTGTTTCTGCAAGAATAATAATTATTATGTATAAATACATTATTATTATTCCATGGTTCAACGTAAACTATTATTGGCGCCATCGTTATTTTACAGCACTCATGTGGTTTTTCGTGAAAAAAAAATAAGAAGAAGAAGTTAAAGTTCAATATGGCTGTAAGCATTTTTCTATTGGGAAGTTGATATTGACAAGTTTTCCTATAGGTTGTTTGTTATAGGGTCAAAAATTGTTGGGTCAATGTCTTTCAATTTTGAAATAAACATAAAAACATTTTTATTAATATTTGAGGCAATTTTCAAATCAATATGTTGCGGGGTGCGGCAGTAATTAAGGTAAATCTATTGCGTGGGATTATTATTTTTATTAAAAACAAAAGTGAATACAGTTTTAATGATTTGGCCCATATGAATCTTCACACCAAATTTTGTAACTCTAGCTTACATGTATCCATAAAAACGTTTAGTGGAATTTGAGCACAGTTTATAGGCGAGGGGGGTGGAATTTGCATATTTTTGACTATAACTTTTGATGTATTTATCCGATTTCAATCATTTTTGAAACATATGCACATGAACACGACTCCCACACCTCTGTCGAAATTCGGATGTAAACCGCGAAAATCTGTCACAGGGGAAGGGGGCAAGATATCGACTTGATTCGAAAAACTTTATCTTTTTGGTGTAAATGCGCATCTTGTGGTACATTTTTGTGCCTCAACCTTTTATAGTGTCTGATATCTTGACGTTCATACGGAAGGACACACAGACGGGCAGACGTGTCTATATCGACTCGATTATGGAACATATGGTCTGCCACGCCTTCTTCTGCCTGTTACATACATTGCACAAACCTATAATACCAATTTATACTTTGTGTATTGGGTATAAAAAGCATGTATGTAACAGAAAATTCCTTAAGCAGTTGTATAGTTCTATAACATAGAGTCCAAGCAAGTTGTGTTTATGTTTCATAAACCATTATCGTCGAAAGTATTTCATCTCGTCAAAGTGTGCATAAGTATAAGTTATTAAAAGTGCAAAAAAATAATTTCTAATTCACAAAAAACTGCATATTATACAATGTCCACTAAAGTTTATTTATTTTTTATTCTAAAAATATAGAAAAACTGTTGAAAGCTGTCAACATCAAACTCTACTAATTAAAACTACTTTGATAACTGAGCGCAAGAGCTGCCTTGAACTTATGGCAATTGCAAAAAGTAATAATAATAACAGCAATGAAATGAAATGGAAAATGACAAGAAAACGACAAACTTGCCATCAAGTTGAGACTAAAAAAAAATGTTCGGAAAAACTTTAGCGGAAAAGCAACACGTTGCGCCCGTTATTATTACAGACATTCCGCCGTTATTAAGTCACGTACAATCATATGTAGCTGACGTTTTCTTCAATTACTTATAATTTCTTTTCAGTTGTTTTGCTGCAACGTTTTCTTTGGTTTTATTTGGTCTGCGGATTTTCAGTTTGTTTGGGCTGAATTAAAAGTATCGATTTGGTAGACATTTTTTTGCCTAAACTACTTAGCATGTAATAAATCGGGAATTTTTCGAATGGATTTTTTTTTTTACTAAGAAGGAGTACATCCAGTTACGCTATTTAAACAGAAGCCACTACATTTTATGGGATACATATTAGAAATAGAACTATTGGGAGAGCTTTAAGCTAGATAGGGGGTAGCATAGATCCTAAGGGTTGCACTAAACTACTTCCCATTATTGGTTATATTATATTATATTATTATTATTATATGCAGTTCAAATATTACGTTTAGAATATTTTTTTTGGGTATTCATTACCAAGAACTTAGAAAAGGCACCATACGAGTGCAGCTTCTAATCACGTACCATAGGTAGTTAACTATGTAAACATCTTGACTTTTCTTAGAACCATTTCAATACAAAAAAGCTTGCATTCGCAAAACTAAAGTCCATGAATCATGACAAAGCCGCAATGCTTACATTTCAAATATAAACACTTATGAGCTCCAATCACCCTCGTGGAATCATATAAACATCCTGTCTGTTTCCGAAATTGTTTACATTTCATTTTTCTATAAACACAAACGGTTTCCAAGGCAGTTGAAAGCTTATATCGTCGCTCAAGTTGCGAGTTAAGCTAGGGTTTTGGCTTCTTGAAAACTTCGTTATATGTATCGTTATTGATCTGTTCTAGTTGCATCAAATTCACTTATAGTAATCTTTTAGTTTCAAACGATTTCGACTAACAATTCCATCAGACTGTTTCCAATGAATGATGACGTAAGCAATTGCAGACATTAAACGATCAAAAAGTTGTAAGAAGTAAAAAGTTGTTATTATTCGTTAACAAGCTGAAATTTCTTATCTTTGCCTAAAACATAATCCTAAAATATGAAACCAAAATAAATATGAGTGGGTAAGACAGAGTGAATCTCTCTGATCACAGTCTCTATCTTTACCAAGTTGACGCAGAACCTCGACCTGATGACCTCTGGTTAGCTGCTCTAATCACCACTAGGTGTTAGGGCAGTGAACTAAAGCAATGAAGTCTGTCAGGACTTAACAAGGTTGTGCGTAGGGCTTGGGACCCCATCCCAATGGGGATGGAATTTGTTATAAGCCCTTGGTGAAGTACCCTACATTAGGCTGTAAGCCGGTAACAGGTTGTTAATGCCAGTCAACAAGAAGAAGAAGATAAATATGCATTTCTCAAACATAAATTAACTTAAGTAGGTCTGATCATATTCCATATTTTCGATATTACTTGAACTATCTAGAAGTAGTATGCTACAGCGCCATTTAGTGGTGAGTTGCAACACAGAGAATAACATGTATAATTGTATGTATGTCCGTATATGAGTCAATTTTCAACGAACAAAAGATGGCGCAGAGAAGTTGCCAGGGCCTCTGCTTTAATTTCGCTGACTTCCGTAAGTCGCGCCTAACATAAACAAACTCACGCTCATGCTGGGTCATATATCAAAAATATATTATAAACAAACCACTTAATAGCAATATTATAGCATGTGTATCAAATAACACATCTGCATCGCACTTAGGAGAGGTCCAATGTTTCGCCGAAATTTCTTATGTCGCGCCTAACGTAAACAAACTCACGCTTCGGCTTATGCCTGCTGGGTCCTAAGTATCTCAAATATCAAAACTGCTGCGCTTGTCAAGTAAATCTCAGTGCCCAAAATACAAAAATAACACTGGTCAGCACTAGTTTAGATTGAAAAACTCTGATCGGTGATAATGTTTTGACAGCCTTTCCTCAATAAACAATGTGTAGTCAATTTTTTGCGCTCACCCTCAGCTTTTGAGACTTTCGCGAATTTCGTTATGTTAGAGGAGCCTCCTAACCATTATGTCTCTATTACATAATAAGTTATTAATGTGATTCTTTGTCGGAATTGAAGGTATAGTACTGAAATGGGTAAATGGGACTTTTGATATATTTTGTTTTATTTGTTACTGTAGCAAAGAACAAAAAGACGTGCTTAGAAAAGTTTTTTAATTTTCAAACTTATTGCTTAATTTTCATGAATGGGCACCTAATAAAAACTGTTTGAAAAAATATTGCCTTTATTCCGAAAGAGAATCACATGAACCCGTCAATTATCAAATCATTTAACGATTGGTTTTTGAAATAAACATACTTGTAAAATTCTCAAGAGATTGAAAACCTGATCATCCACCGAAACTCTGTACTAGAACAACATGAAGCGGTGTGTGAAAATTTACTAACACCCTTCGAAATTTAAGCCAACATCATTTTACTCGTATTAGTACTTATTTTCTTAGTATAATCGTATAATCGGTAACGCAACCGTTTTTATCTTTATTTTCGAAAACATCATTAAAAAATTTGATGCACACAGTCAGGACGGTCCCGACAGAGGGGTACCCTGTACCCATTTTTCCCATGAAAATCAAATTTCTGTGAAAATTTGTATGGCTCTTAAAGTCTCTGCGGTTACAACACGACCCGGACAGACAGACAGGCGGACGAACAAACGGACATGGCTGTATCAATTCTACTATTGCTCGCACTCCCATGGAACAAATGGCCTGCAAATCCTCCATCTGTCTGTTACATACATTGCACAATAATACTCTTTTAAACTTTGTGTACAGAGTACAAAAAGTAACAATGGCATTCAAAATTTTGTTCGCTATGTAGGCTAGTGTAATAACTCTTTGATAAAAGCAGAGCAAAAGACGAAAAAAACTAAAAATAAGTAACAAAAAAGAGGCAAGCAACTGAGAAAGCCTACCACCTACTATATAAATATGCCTTGGACTTGCCATTCCCAAGATAGTGCATAAATATGCATTTGTTGTTTGTTTTCTCAGTTATGCCTACGAATGAGTCCGTCTAAAAGAGATTCATTTCAAATGTTCTTTTAAAGTTATTTATTTGGATCGTAATCATACAAATAAAGTTTTTAGGATATAAGGTCTTAAAAAATACAGAATCGATTATATTCTTCAAGTCTATGAAAAGTCAAAGAATTCATTCCATGCTAAGCAAACAATTTGTTAATATAAACGCTTTTCTGACTTGCTTTTAGGGTATTAAGTATAATTTAATGAAAACAAAGTCTTCAACTTACTTGAGAACTGTTCTCCAATGCATGAATTTTTAATGAGAAATTTTTAATTTTGTGCTTAACACATCGCTTTGAAGCTAAAATATTCCCGTTAGTATTTAAAGTGTAACACTTGCTTATTAACACGATCTCACAAGTATTTAAAGAGAAATTTTATTACACAGAGTTTGCATTATGCACATTTAACTTTTGTAAGACTTCATACACCGAAGGCTTAAAAACGACTGAGCAGAACTTCTGCGCTAAAAAAGCTGCGCTAGTAACTTTTCAAACACTCAGCTGGCTTAGCCACAAGTTGGCAGTTCCACACTTAAGCAGAAATAAGCTTGTTGATATGAGCACGCGAGTTGGGCAAGCGTGAGTCGCCTTCAAAATTAGCCAAAGAGTATCGATTCCTTCTCTAGACGGTTGCATATTTCAGTTAAGTTGAAACAGCTTTGTTATAACCTCCAGCATGCATTGAGGTCTGTATGTTGACTGATCCCCAGGCGGCTTTCTGCCTTTTTTAATAATATTAAGCTTTTATACCTAAAGTAAACATAAAATGTATATTTGTGACAGAACGAAAAAAATTATCTCCTTTAAATATGTAATTCGTGCACTGATTATGAAATAAAACTTTGAAACCGTTTTTTGAGGCTCCCTGTATTGACAGCACCTTGTATGAGAATTCATTTTAAAGTTTAGTGAATTCTCTGTAACATGCATTTGAAATTTTGATAATATCGCCTTCAGATTTTTGCCGATAACGAAGTCAGATTGCCCCACTGTGCATCTTCACAGCGAAATTGACAATCTACAAGGCGCTCATCCTTCACGTTTTGCTTTATGAACGGCAAACTCTACTAGTTCTATGACCTACATTGATATAGTCAAGCAAATTGACATACCCGCTGGCAGAGAGAAAGGTCTGCAAAGCGGCTGTTGCAAGAAGGATCCATTGGAAGGCAATAGTGCATGGTAACCAGCAAAGGCATGTACAATTGCTGGCCATAATTGCTTTCAACTAATTTAGCAAAATGAAAAATGCATAGTACAGGACTTATTAATATGTCAATATTTTGACAGCTGTTGCAAGATTTGGCTACAGAATAAATATAATAACAGCTTGGTACTTTTGCAAGCCATGTATTTAGGTGCTTACATACATGAAACGCTCATTCCTATTTGGGGTTCCTTCTTTTGGCCCTAAAACTTCAATTATTTATTTAAATTGTAATTTAAATTACAAACAATTGTTTAACTTTGAATCAGCTGTCAGCAGATATTTTATCGTCGCAACAGGCAGTATTTATAGATATTAGAGTTTCCACCATACCCATATTAAATATGGGCACAAAACTACTTATTTCATAGTAATATATATTTTTATAAATGGCTTTTATGGCTTTTAGCAACAAAACATTTTTCGCAATTAAATTTTCGCAGTCCGGCAACTTCAAACTTTTCGAAGTTATCTTATGTATACCTATAAACAGCACATTCGATATTTTCCGAACCCAATCGTTTTGGGCTTTCCAAGAAGGCAATTTTTTTAAAATTGTTTTATGAATGAAATTAACTACATCCTTTGCCAATGAGTACTGCATTACTTTTTTTATACATTAAAGACTTATATAAAAAATAATTCGCTGATAAACAATCTTCTTATTAAGGTGTAATTTGTCATTTACTTTCCATTCGTACTGCAATATGGTTTCACTTTTCAAAACGAAATGGTTCGGAAGCCATTGCGACATTCGGAATCGAAAACCAGAACAGAAATAGTGTAAGTTTCGGTTTTATTCATTTTTTGAGCTATATCCAGGTTTCCGATGCATTTGAATTAGTTTTTATACCCCTGTAAACCGAGTGTAAAAGGGTATAATAGATTTCCATTTTCACATTTATTTTAGCTAGCAAATTCTTAAGCATCATTTGCATTAAAACAGTTTCGCGTACAATATAAATTCTAGTTTTGCAATAGTATAGAATGTTGCCTACCTGGACTAGTGTAAATACGACATCTAGTTTGTTCCTCTAATTGCTCAATAAACACTTGCAACTAATTAATTTCAATCAATAATGCAAAGAGTACTCATAAGAATGTCAATATTTTGACTTCCTGTTAGACTTGGTATAAATAAGCACTCCCTTCTTTCCTTATTATTAGGAATACTAAGTTACCCGTATCTATTCCATATTTTACTCAGCCACTTCGCGGCTGAGGTGTATAATCGGATTAGTAAAAAAAAAAACAGAAACTTTAGCATTTTGAAAATATTCTGTTTAGAGAGTGTCCCTAATATAATACAATTTTAGTGAGATAACACACAGATAAAGAGTAATTTCGAGCTTAGCTCTTCACAAATAGCAGAAACACTTCAATTATTTAGATTCAATTAGAGGTCGATTTGTCCTTGCTTCTTGTGACACACGAACAGATGTCCGATATCAACCTTTTTGCCCAGAATTCGTTCAAGTAAGTTTGCCACCTTTCCTGTCATCTCGCCATAGATGCCTCTCGTTGGAACGGTTGCGGCTCGTTGCACTGGGAGTAGACAGGTCCAACGCTGCCATTCGTGCGATGCCTATTTCTAGTATTCCTGGGAAATTTTGTAAAATACAAAAGGCGTTGGTGTAGATGGTCGCATAGTGTGTGGCCAAAAATATACAATTTTTCTTCCTAAAGTATGACAAATTTATATTTAGTTATGGGCAATATACTTGCCTATAGGTCACACGTTACCAGCGGGATGATTATGGCATTTGACATATGTAGTGTCAACAATGGGCAATATGTATAATACTAACTTAATTATTTTAGTCATAAATTATCCCTTTCATTTGTAAATCAATCGTTATCTTAAGTGATTGAGCGTTTCATGTTCATTCCGTGGATGCATTGGAGTAGCGCCGCGACGTCTAATCATGTCCGAATATATGTATTTTAACTTTAATGAAAAATACACAAGATTTGTATTTAATTTATTTTTATTATTAATGATATATCTCATATTCTTTATTTGTGGGTTTTTGTTGACATTCGACGTTCGCATAGTTCGTAGTATTTCGTCAATCGATTTGTTCGGCGATAATAGCATCTTCATATTTTATTAAGAAATCTTGGTTATTCTTCGAAAACTCTTTAAAAATAACAGCTTAATCTTAATTGAATGTAAAGTAGTATTCGGCAATCACTCTGGTATAAGTTTGCTTCTTAACGTACAAAATTTATCTTGTGTTCACATATAAATGTAATTGCTAATGATAAAAACTGTGAAATACACACATCATTAGGTTGAAGTAGCGGATGAGCACCAATTAAGTGTGCCACGGCATATGGTCCATAAAATCGCCATGATGAGATGATTTATTTGGCCAAATTTATCGGTCAGATTTTGTGACTGATATGCCTCACTAAGCTTGTGCAGTTAGAGAAAATATTGGAAAATATCGCAGTAAGTAAAAGTGGAAGAGTTCCCTTGTTCATAACAAGCGACTTTAAGGCTTGAGCCGTTGAGACATCTCCGTTCTGGAGATGTTTTCCTCACTCGATTTTAGTCTTCGCAAACGATGGATGGCAGCTCACGTACCGCAAGGCAGGTAAAACGGCTTACAAGGTAGTCACGAAAATGATCCGTATCCACTGTACTCCAATGAGGTCGTGCCCCATTGCGCATGGGACAATAGTAACGACGCAACTGGTACCTGTTATTCGGCCTCCAATACCCGTAGTGACGATTTAACTTAGAAAGGAAACATTTTCAGAAACATTCACTCGATGCTAAATGATCAAGTCTCCCCAAAGACATAGAAACTACAGTGATGTGGTAGTGATGAAGCGATGTATATTGAGGCGGCTACTGATGCTGAAATGCACGACGCAAAAATGGCTAGCTAGCTAGTTGGAAATAGGTGGAGCACATGGACGTGCTAATTCATCGATTATGATGATTTTCAGGCTTCACGTCGAAAAATCGAGTCAAAAGCCTCGAGGATACCGTTCAACATAGCAGATTCCATGGTCAGCGTACGTATGGTAAAGTAAAATATTAGTTTAATAATTAGTTCTACCGCAAAACCGAAATAAACTAAAACATTGAGTTTGCTGCGTGGTACTAAAGCCTGATGATCTAGTTAACCGAATTTAATGAGATCCTCTTATTCCAACACTTTTAAAGTGTACACGGAGAATTCGCGCCAGGCAACCCTACATCCACTGACGATGCGCCGACTACTAACAATGCAGCGGTTGCCACGCGCTGATTTACGCTATTTGTTTATAGTGTACTGACTATCTCGTATGATAAGCAAGTATGAAATAAGTCAGTCGAAAACATTGTCGGAGGGATGGCAGGGAATGATGCGTGACTAATGGTTCATCGCCAAATTTAAATGTTCGGGCACCAAAGAGTATCGAAACTAAGTTAGGCTCGATACTCTTTGTTCGGGCCCGTTCACGATATTGCATAATGCTATGACACCGCGCATTTAAATAAACGGCGCTTGCTGCCCTTCGTAGTGCAGACAAGAGCTGGTGGTTATAAACGCTAGCTGTCATTAGCTCGTCGCTAGAAAACTAGCCAGCGCAATCGATGTATACAAAGCACATCGCAGGTCATCTCTAATTGCTTTATTTCACAATTTGTCGACCCGGTTGTTTTGTATATGTTACTATCTTATAAAGAATAAGATGGCTTATAACAAGGTATGCATATATTTTTTGGATTTACTTTAAACTTACAACTAAAATTTAACGTACTTAGGAATGCCTTATAATAGTGCTCGATGTGCGAAATTGTGCCGCAGAAGACTTTAAGCTAAAAGCCGTCAAATGCGCTGCCGAAATAATAAAGGACAAGGTATGTACATACATTATTCTAATTTGGAAACAAATTCGACACAGTTTATAAAAGATTTTCCTGCTTGTCAAAAGATTGTTAGCGCCAAAAAGGATTATGTGTCCTTTGTGCTGGTAGGCTGCGAGCGTAGCGACAATGACCAAAAACATCCGAATATTGTACAATATTCCCAAACTCAACTTTGCACCTGGCAGCTGCTGCTTAGTTTCTTCAAATTTGTAAATGAATCACCTTGCGATGCTGGAGAATGGATAGATGCACTAGATGTAGCGAGAAACATGCTGGATTCGACGTAAGTCAAATTATCAACTTTAAAAGAATAGATGACATTATTTTTCCCTTGCAGCACTTTTAAGGTTGCGCGCCATCGCATTTTGCTGCTATATGACTTTAATTTCATGTCACAAAACTATGCCAGCTATCGCGATGTTACGGAAACTATACTAAATGCCGGCATTGATTTGATTGTGGGGTAAGCTGCTTAAAATTGCTATAAAAGCCATACTTAAAATTTTGTGTCTTAGCACACACAACATTGCCTATATAGACAATGCGGAGTCCAATGAAGCCCAAGCCATTTTCAAGAGTTCACGCAAAGCCAACAGCTTTGAGCTGGAAAATCAAAAGTATGCTCTGCAGCTGGTGTCCAACTGCAATGCCACTTTGTGCAATTTTAAGGAGATCCTAAGCGCTGTCTTCAGGGTGCACAATAAAAGCCCCTGGACTTGGAATTGCCTGCTGCGTATAGGTAGTCAAATCACTATCAATCTACATGGCATTATAGCCATGAAAGATGAGAGCCATATTAAGTTGAAAAAACGCTGGGGTGAGGAGTACGAAACGGTCACACGCGAGATACAGCACTTTATCAAGGGCACAGAAGTAGCGCCGCTCCCCGAAGATCTCATTCAGGGCTATATGCTGGGCGGTACAGCGGTGCCCTATGATGATACATTGGTCGAGCCAAAACCACCGCATTCTCCGGGCTTGCACTTTGTGGGTTTTGTGCAGCGCAGTGCCATACCCGATGAATACTATTGTGGTGACTCGCTGTACTTGCTGGTGCATCAGAAAGGCAATGCCTGCTCTGCGCGCAAGCTGGATGCGCTGGTACGTGCTTTACATCAGCAGCAGCGCGTCGTGCTGTGCTGGAAAATCTTCAGCATCAAGTATAACTCGCCACGCATTGTTGTCCTACTGCCCAATGAGCTTAACGATGAGCGACCAGCCACACTGTCAATGCTGGAGCTATCATATCATGCGCAGCATCACTTTTGGGATTTTCCTGCGCTACGGACAGGAAAGACTGACTGTTCCCCAGAGCAGTTGCACGCAGTGGATGACCTGATTGACAGCATGGACTTAGAGTGCACGCTTAAGGACACACAACAACCACGACAGTTGCGCCAGAATGATTTGCTGCCTTTTGATATGCTGCCCAACATTTATGAGCAGAATGTCATGGATGTGTTGGAGAGAAAGGTGCTTTGCCAAGTTGCAGATGACGAACAGTTTATGGAAATGCTGCAGGATAAAAATTTCGTGGAATTCTTTTGGAAAGTACCCGAAGCAATTGAGGAAAAGAGCAAAGCGGCTGCCAAGCAGCTGAAGAAGCAATTTCCCTTGGAGGAAAGTCATGCCTGGAAGGAAAAGCTGAAGGCTCAGAAACTCGCTGAGCTTTTGCCACGCGTTAAGCAGGAAAAAGCCGATCGCGTTGATGTCAATGCCACGCAGCTAAGCTTTGATGCCGTCGGCCTTGTTACGCCTGCCGAAGATTATGCACAATTATTGGAGCACAAAGTGCGCCCGTTGAAGCATCACACACAGCGCGATGCCAAATTTCAGGGCTATGCAGCGCAAATGCGCGTTGTCATATTAACACTGATACAGCGCTCCAAATTGAACTTGCCACAGCTGCGCGAGCTGTTGGGACTTTATCGCAGTAGCTGCCTGGAGTTTAATGCCTTTGTCGAGTATGAAAAGTTTGCGGATGAGCTGAAGAGTACAGCTGTGGAGAAAAATCTACGTGAGTTCTGGAACGATGTCATGGTTGCCAAGCAATTAGGCCCCTTGGTGCTGGGCGAACCAACTCTGGATGATGAGCTAAGTTTGCAAGATTTTTACCATGTGAAGATTTGGCGAAATGACTCCACAACAGAAAATGCGCTAGACGATGACATGGATGAGCGGTTTGACGAAAAAGATATTTCGATATAAAATGAACTGAATTCAAATTCCAATTGTTTAAAAAAAGCAAATGCGATAAGCTCAAAACATGTTTTACATTCAAATGCAGATATTACTTGTATTTTATATAAAAATTGTTATAACTGTTAAGAATAGAGCTCATATATTAAAGTTCTTGCATCTCCTTTCTGTACAGACGATGTGAATTTGTGCATTGCTTTCTGAATGCGGAAACAAAGACTTTCAAATTGGAAAGTTCGAAGTTTATAAGATTTTTGTACATATATGCTGAAAACTGTTCAATGGAAATCGTAGGTTCAGATTTCTTGGTCTTAACTTTTACATTATTTGAAATATTGAAACTTAATATTAAAACAATCTAGTTAGTTTCAAGATACACTTCGCCGTTTTGTCAAAACTTCTTTTACATTTTAATTTACACTACAAAATATGTGTGTAAAACTAAACTTATATTTTTTGTTAATATTTTTATGTAAATTATAAAATTTATATCGTGCAAAGGGTAAGTACATGATGATATATTATAGGTGCGATTTATAATGGTAGATGTACAGATTTTATAAAGAAACAGGCGACAATTGAGCCTTAATTGCTTCGGCTGCGTTTAACTTTTGTTGGATTTGGCTCGTCTTCGAAGAGCTGTTTATTTTCAGGCACATAGGTCGCCAGTTACGATCTTATAAACTTATTTCAAGGCACAGCGGCTGTATTTTCTAACATTTCTTTGCACCCACCGAAGCCAATGTTTTGTAATGTTGAATTACACTGGAGGAGCTTATTTTCACGAGTCCTCATTTTCACGGTATGTCTTATGACAGCATCGATGATTACTTGCAAAACAACTGTTTTTGTACGAATTTCACAAAAATCGCGATCACGTAACGATCGGGTGGTGTAATTCGGTTGCTGTGACTCAGGTGCTGTGTTACCAGCGCCTCTAGTTTGTTTTTATGTGTTATGATAAAATTAAAAGCGAAAAAACCACAGGCTTACTAAATATGTGTTTAATTTTTCGCATAAATTTGATTAATTCGAATTTTCCAGATATTTCTTTACAACAATGGCAAGAAAGGGAAAATGTATGCGCCCAGGACCTCTTACAAGGAATGGTTTTCTAAACTTTATGCGTGAGTTCCGCAAATTAAACTGTGGATTAACGATAATACAGTCTGTAAAGGAGGGCGCGAAGTGCTGGCGTAAAATGTCTTGTAGAAATAAAAAGAAATTCCGCGAGATGGTAAGTACCAATTGCTCTCTTTAGCTGGTACTATTTATTTGATTACAATCTAGCTAATGGTCTAACTGATAGAATAGGCTTTTAATGTCTTTTCTTGTTATATAACTCGCATTTTGGTTTTTTTTTTTTTAGTATAAGGGGTCATCAAAAAAGGGAAAATGCATGCGCCCAGGACCTGTCACAAGGAATGGTTTTCTAAATTTCATGCGTCAGTTCCGTAAAATAAACTGTGGATTGACGATGATACAGTCTATAAAAGAGGGTGCGAAGTGTTGGCGCACTGTTCCTTGCAGAACGAAGTTAAGGTTCCGTCAGATGGTAAGTGCCAAGTACAGTCAAAACAAAATTCGCTTATTCGATTCCTGCTCTCTTCAGGGTGGAAAAATACGCAGTAATCCTTGTGCAAAGAAAAATCGCCGGAAACGCAAGCGTTCATGTTCAAAGCCCAAGCGTTCGTGTTCCAAGCCCAAAGCCCGTTGCGGTGCTAAAAAAAAATGCTCAAAGCCTGGACCATTAACATCGAATGCGTATCTGAATTTTATCCGCGACTTTCGGCGTAAAAATTGTGGTCTTCAGCCACAAGAACTAATTAGGAAGGCTGCCAGAGCTTGGATGGCTTTGCCGGAAGCAGAGAAGCAGTGCTACAGGAAAGGTGTAAGTGCACAGCCTTGGCTCATGGCTCATTTAAACTTGTAATTGGCTCAATGATTTCTTGGCATCCAGGTCCGCAAAAATCCCAAAAGGAAGCGGAAGTGCTAGGATGTGGTCGGGACCAGATTAGACCAGCCAAGCTCTCGTCGGGAGTATAGGGGTGGAATGTTGGGATATCAACGGGAAAGATTATAAAAATAACGCATTAGTGCTTGTAGGATCCGGGAAATATCAAGCAATAAAAAAGCTTGCCATTAAAGATGTTCAAAGTGCCGCTGAGGAATGGATGAAGGGATGGCGATCATAAAAAAACAATTTGTGTGTAGGGTATTAGTTGTGCAAAATATGTGTGTATAATATTATGTTGCGTAACATAACATGTCATAACAAAGCTCCATTAATATTTAAATTATTGGGTATTCGATTAAATTAAATTTGTTGTGGATAAAACTCAGACAGTCTTGCTACTGAGCAATGGTGCGACGCTTGATAGAGAAAGTTAGGAGGGAAGAAGAATACGAAAATGGAGTATACTGAAATGGTCAAATGGTGGCTTCCCCACCAACACAATCTTTGTCTGAGTGAGAGAAGAAGGGTGCTCCCCCTCATTATGAGTCCTGGATCGGTACAGCTAGGGTGATCAAATTCTTGAAGCACCAAAGAGAGGAAACGGGCCTCGGGCCTTTCCTTAAAGACATACTCGTTCTACCTCCACTGGCCATTACCTGAAGTAGGACGCCCCTCGAAAAGCATGTGTCTAGAGATTTAATCGATGTCATATCTTACACATTGGGTTACAACTAGCATTGTCAAGGGTTCAATGTCTACAAAGACGATTAGTATATTATATTTTCCCTTTTACAGACCTTCCTCGATTTTGCTCTGCGAACTGACTCAGGACTCTGAAAGACAAATTGCTGGCTTTTGAGCGGATTTCGTTACCAGTTAACGAACTGAAGTAGAACACTCCTCAACTATCGCATTTAAGACCGTTATACCGGGAGCTTCTTAGTCCATACGCACATTAACGAGCCAGCGCAGCAACTGGATGTATTCGTTGCATAAAGCCTTAAGGGCGTTCTCTTACGGCAAAATCTTTGTTTTTCAAGATAACAATTTTTAGGCCTGAGCAAAGGGTATGTCATATTTGCTCCAAATGTATACTTATATATGTATAAATATATTGCAATGGTAGAAAGGGGTGTCACATTTCCCCTCTCAAATAATAACATTAATTATTTAATTGAATTAACAGCATATTAAATTCGCGGAGCCACATTGATTAAGCATCTCAAAAACCAGTTTGATATTTTGAGTACTAGTTTATGTTTAGAGTATACATTTAGAGTATAAATATTAGTTTAGATCATAACATAGTCAGTTCGTATACGAACAAGTTTCAGTAAAGATGTTTACGAAAAAACTTTGTGCATTGTACGTTATCTTTTTGATAACCGAGGCGCTTGCGGCTCCCTTAAAAGAGGCTGATGTTCCTGCTTCTCATGCCGAGGAGAAAACAACAGAAGACAGTAAAGAATTGATCGATGAGATTAATTCCAAGGAGGAACAACGAGAAATTGCGGGGATACCTATTACTCATACCGAGGAAACAACAACAGATGACAGTAAAGAATTGATCGATGAGATTACTCCCAAGAAGGAACAACGAGAAATAGCAGGAATACCTGTTAATTTGTTAAAACTTATTGGTGGCTAAAGTAATAAAAATAATGATATTATTTGCAAAGCTTTTTTCATTATACATATACTATAATGTGGAAAAGTCAAGGCGGTTACCGACAGTGGCATAATCTCTATCCGTTTTCAGAATTTTTTGCTTTTTGTATAGACAAAAAGGTCCTAAGGTTGGCTTAGATTCGCTTTACCATTCGAAAGAGCTAAAAACCTTGCAGTTTTCATCGGATTTGTAAAACTTTCGCAACTATCGGTGATTGTAAAGAAGTTACCTAAAAAATAAACACAACATCCACAAAACAATGTTTCAAAAATATAGCTCTAAGAGTCTTGTTCTCCTTGTTTCCCCTTTTCATAAATTACATTTGCCAAGGCGGTTTCCAATCCTCGAAGCACTTTTGATGTGCGCTTTTTAGTAGGGCCATGAGGTCTCCCAGCGATGCAGTCTTTATCTGCTCCATTGCATGGGTATTTTCAGTCTTGGGAACAGGACAGAGTCATCAAGTCTGGTAAATACGATGGCGGCATGAGCTGATTAGCCATGCACGAAAGTATTCACATTATGGGACTAGCAAAGTATTGCTGTACAAGGCTTTTCAATGACTCAATGACGGTCGAATCTTAAACGATGTTCGCACGCATTCCTAATGAAGCAAATACAAGAATGGTAGAGACCAATGATCAACTTTTTTTTTCAACAGGTCAAGCCAATAACCGTAGCTGATCTTAGCATAATGATTAGGAAGAAGAAGAGGGAGAAGAACACGAAGGGGTAAGTAAGCGGAGCGGAATAAGTGAATGTTTGAAAACAGTTTAGTTATTTGTAGCTATAAAATTTGCCGTTTATTGAAAGCGGTAAGAAAATTTCTAGTGTAACTATGGTTCGTTTCGTTTGCTAGTCGTACACATCATCATCGCCATACACATTGTAGTCATAACCATTTTAGACGTCCTACTTGAGTTCCTGCTGCACTGTAACGTCTGCTTCAGGATCCATCGAAACACCTTGCAGCTCTTTCTTGTTAATCTCATAGTATTGCTGTACCTGCTGCTCAGTTTTGGTGCGCAAAATGCGTGCAATTAAGGCAAAGTTACAGCCATGCTCTTCGATAGCGAACAGCAGCAGCTGTTTCTCCAAAGTACGCCACTCACGAAAGTTTCGGGACACTTTCTGCGTAATACTGCGACGTATTTCATCCTGATTGTCCAGCACCAGTGCGGATCTGTCGGCCAACTGAGCGCGTTGCGACAGTAGTTGGAACTGCAACATGGCCAGCTTTTGCTTGATGACAGCGCCTGAAGCAGGGGAAAAGTTATGCTGAGCCAGACCCAAAAGTGCTACATTGGAAAGTGGCAGCTTAAGAATTTGCGACATCTGTGGCAAAATGCACAGCATCTTTGGATAGCTTATATCCTGCTGGGCAGGCACCCAGCAATAGTAGTAATCCATCAGTTCGGCTATGCTGCGCCAAGGCATGGCCTGCTTGATGCGCTCAAAGCAAGCGCCATGACGCCGCAGCAAAAACTCGAAACGCTGACGCTCTTTGGCTGACCAGAAAGCATTGCGTTGGGTATAGCAACAGAGCTCCTTTAAAGCGGCGCTGTAGTCGTATGAGTGATTCTGCAGAACGGTAATGGCCTGTTCCAGGCTATAGCTCTTGTGGCGCGTGGCCATTGTCATGTATTGCAGCAGCTGGTTGTCGCAGTGGTTCGCAACGGGAGACCACATCAAAGTTTCCATCTTGACTGTATTGCGCTTCAAATTCTGCTCTTGCTCAGGGTTGTAATTTGCCACTTCAACCTGGAGGTTTTTCAAAGTTTCCACGTTCGCCTCATTGCACTTATAGTGCTGCTCTTGCTCAGGCTTGTAATCTGGCAATTGAACTTGGTGTTGGGCTCCGATGGCCACTTTACATGTATAACCACGAGTGCTCGTGCGTAGGGCACGCTTGCGCGGTGCAGTTAGCTGAAAATCATCGGAATTGAAGTCCTCTTCGTTGTCCATAGCAAGGCCTGGCTCGGGAATAAAGCGCGGCAAATCAAATCTGGATATTGGATGCTGCTGTTTCTGCTCAAGCTGTTGCTGCAGTCGCTGCGAACGATGGCGAATCTTGTTGCTCATTTTAAACAATTAAAAACCCAAAATTATTTAGCTCAACTGAAAACCAGACGAAATAAAGCTACTGTCAGTTTTGAGATTGACTGAAAATAGGCAACACTGCGTTGATATACATGAGTTAGTTATCGCAAAGTTATCGATAGCTATCGATACAATTGGCGATTTGACTATATCTCGTGTATTAATGAACTTTTGAAATGCATTCACACTTTTACAACGCACAATAAAGTGTTGTTTTTGTATATATTTTCCATTAATGTATTTAAATTAATTGACAAAGAAAGTAAATACAATATAACAAGAAAAACCTTTTAAGGAACAATTTGAAATGCTAAGCAAAGAAACAGCAAATGATTTATAGTTTAAAGAAAGTTAAATTGCTGTTTAAGAGTAAATCATCGAATTGAGCATTTTATATATGTATGTGTATGTATAAGGAGCATGAATTGGAAGTGCGTAAATACGCAACAGAAAAAAGCAAAGCACTTATTTGTATGTTATGTGTGTGTGACACTTAAATATTTAATACACATTAATTATTTTAACATTCTTGAAGCTAACTGATTTGTTGTGTGTTTGCCGCATACAGAAAATAAGGTGTCCTTCTTATGTTCAGCGGCGGTTTAGTCAATGTTCAATGAAGACATCAGCTCCTCGACACTGTCAATCAAAGAAAAGTTGAAACATTAAATGAAAATAATGGACTTGCATTTATGCAGATAGGCACGAATTTTACACTTGCACGCACGTAATATCTAGATCCTGAAAGACCACGCCTAGCCAGGCCACTACCAGACAATAGTGCTGGAAGAGCTGCAGTAAGAGTTCTCCTTCGTCTAGCATTTCCAAACGCTCAATGCGCTGACGTTCCGCCGACGATATGCTCTCATAAACCTGCACCATGTCCCAGGCACGTGCACCGCTCCAACCACAGTCGACAAATCGATTTGTTTGTGTCTCCAGCGATAGACAGGACTCTACACCAGCCAGGCTGCAACCACGACTACGTAAATTACTGAGCATGACCTCGCCAAAACGATCGTTCATGTTGACCTGCAAAGCTATAAAGATTTAGCACGAACAGCTTGATATAAACGCTACTTACCTGCTCATAGTTGACAAAGACTGCGGCCTGAAACTTTTGCGCTATCCATTTCAGCAGATTACGACAGTTTTGCGCCTCCACATAGACCAGCACACATTCGGCCAAAAATATTGTTGGAAGTGTGTAGTCAATTTCAGCCTGCTGTAGCTTATTGTCTACCTCGTCGAGGTTGCGCAAGTCCACGCCCATTAGATGATAGCTGGGACCGTGCAAATCCGTTGTGCTGAGACGCACCTCGCCATCCTCATCGTGTATTTTGGCCAGCAGCGCCTTGTTGCGCTTGATCATATAGCACTTGCGTGCAGTCACTGTGGGAAAGTCCAGCTCTATGAAATTCTTGACCTGATGTGCTGTGTCCCGCAGACGAAAATAGAGCGTATCATAGCCACAGCCCAGATTAATTATCTGACAATTGCCTGAGGTTTTCTTTAAATACAAAACAAATAAAGTATTAGATATACTATGCCATGCGCTGGGTATCAGGATTCAATGCCAATTTTTAGCGCTTAACCTTAACATGCGTTGGCCAGACGCCACACACACACACGCACAAGCACACACACCCCTCGTATGCAGCCACGCGCATGTCTCGTTATTTTTAGTTGCATTCATTTGTTTGCAACCTTCAGCAAGTGCATTGCAGCGCCCAGCCCCTGCTATACTGACCTTCAGGAACTTCTCTACACACATCTCAACGCCCTTGACACGCGCAAAATAGCCACGATTTATCTCCGGAGCCTTGCGTTCCTGGTTGCGCACAAAGTAGCCAATGTAGTCATCCTTCCAGTAGCCCATACGCACGGCACAGCGTTTGCATTCGCTGGCATCGTCATTGGTGGCTATGACGGCCTCATCGCATGGATGAAATTTATGTGTAGAGTTTGCTGGGGCTGGTGCTCCGCAAGGCGGCGGTGGCTCCATGACGGCCAAGACCAGCTGATGAGCTTATCTGCTTACACCGGGCCGACTGTTGCGTAGTTTCAGTTGATGTGCTGATTTTACTTATTCAGCTGTTGCAAATGTTAAGTTCGCAAATGTGTGTAGACTTTTTAAGCACGTTTTAAGTAATTTTGATTGTGTTGCTTGTTTACGAATGCCCGAAAATTCCAAATTTTTCACTGCGTTTATTTACAAAATTTTTTCACTTAGTGTTGGTTAATGCAATTGCTTTGCCTTATATCGATGGAAAAAGTAAAAGTTATCGATATGGCGGCCGTTTGAAAGTACGCATCGATTTATAATTCTGTTTTTATGTGTTTTTATCGATCTTTGTGTTTTAAACAATTATTTATTATATTTATTGCACCCTAAACTATTGAGACATTGAGAACAAGTTTAATAAAATTCAATTTTAGTTTTTGTTGATGCCGATCAGATTTATTATTATTTTAAACCTATTAATTAGATAGTAAGAATATTTCTGGCTCTAACTTTAGACTACGTTTGGTAATTGAATTGAGAAAAGAACGATGTTAAATTTGGTTAATTGAATGAAATACGCTTGAACCGTAAAAGTTTTTCTGTGTGGAAGCAATAAAACCAAGTTTTTTAAACAACGTTTAAAAAAAACTTAAATATTTTAATAGAAAACACTTGCAAAGCGTATATTTTGTGCGAATATGTTGACTCGAGTAAAGCGCATAAAGATCGCATTAAAGCCATTAAAATGCAGTTCCTCAATGTAATTTTAATTACTGGGAATTCCGAGGCTTTCGATTTGGAGAGAAAAATCTCTAGACTAATATAAAACATACATCTATAAGTAGAACAATTAAGTTATTTATAGAAGCAAGAATAACTAGTGTGCTGGTTACAGTCGGGACAGTCCGACTATAAAATACTCTATACTCACGATAACTCACTGCATCCAATTGAATTTCCTATTCAAAGTTTTTATTTGTTTCTGATCACTAAGTTCACGTGAGACTACTGATACTGATTAGTTTTCACAAAAACAGATTTGCAAATAAGTGATTGTTAATGGATCTTATTGAAGGAAACGGCTAAAATACGAAAATATGTGTATATAATAATAAAAGTTGTCAGCCGATTTTGTTGCAATTTTATCCAAAGACGTAGTTTAACGAAAGAAAGATCTGTGTCGACTTTTGTAACTTAAAATATTAAGACTTAGGAAAGAGGTGCCAATAATCAAAAACTGGAACAGAAAACAGTTCTTTAGAAAAATTTAATGCATATTATGCATTTTATAGGACTGATACACAAAAACACGGTCATGTTTAAATTTCTTTTCGAGATGACCAATACTTGTTTAATCGTTTTATTCTAGCTGTTACACACAACATTTCTTGCAGTAGCTTAAGAAACCCCTTTACCTTTTCGTAAAGAGTACAAAAACAATTAAACAGATAATTTTAGAGTCAGGCCAATTCACAAACGATCTCGGCTTCAACACTTTTTAACTGGACAGCGGATTAACATAATTGAATAAAGCAATTCATTAATACAGAGTTGCACTTACGGCCTGCAACTGCACAACGCGTGCCGTACCCCATCCCAAATTAACTCCACCATTGACCGCTCTAATTGTTTCCTGCATCTTTTGACATCGCATCGGAAGCGGGCGCGACGTTGTTATAATTGAAATTAGCGGCTACGCCCAAGTCGGCTAGAATGTACGTTTCTTTCGCTTAATAAGCCCGGGGTCAAAGCGTGAACCGTCTTTAAATGTTTACTGACCGATTGACTGAGAGCATTGCTCTAATATTTGTCTTACTATTACTGAATGCGTGAATCACTATCCCAAGACTTCCAACCGCATTAGCTCTACGACAGAATAATGAAAATTGATTGGAAATTATGCAAAACTTAACTTTGTTTGTCATGCAAAAATATCTTATTATGTCGATAATTTTGTTTGATAACTGAATCATCAAGTGGGAACTATTGTTGCTATTGTAGACAGACCTCAACGCTGGACCTTAATTGGGCAGCTGCAATTAATTGATAACATGTTGAACTTAGTTCATGTGTTTGATGAGCTACGACAAGTCAAGGGCGTAAACTCTCTTAAATAGAAAAAACAAATAAAGTCTACTATTTACATACAAAGTACATTGCTGGGAAAAATTAATGATATAGACAAATAAGCTGACAAATCTAATTAAGGTAAACGATTTTCAACATAAGTACAAATTCAAAGAATTCAAATTCTTGCCAAATTGTTGGCGCATGAAAAAAAAATTATTATTTTCAATATGAGTTTCGATTTGCGACCTGATCATCTTCTTTAGCTTTTTTCTTTTTTTCCGGTTTAAGGTCTGTAACAACCCGGTAGGTTGTATTAATAAGTCAGTTTAATTAGTTTAACTATTGTTTATTAATTATTCATTATAGCCACGCACTTCACGTGTCAATCGCTTAACTCTCCAAACTCAACTAACTCTATGAGCTGCGCAGCCGCCGTAGGCGTAGGCGACGTGCTCTCGCGCAAGGGCTCTCTTTGACATGTTGTTGTGTGCGCCTCTTCGCTTCGCACCGGTCGCCACATCCCTTCAATGTTTTTCAGCTTGAGCTTCAAGCTTGGCCCTGGCTCCTCGTTCCCGAGTCCTTTTAACCTGGCCGTCTTCATGGTTCTGGTAACCCGATGCTGCTGCTGCTGTAGAGACCGGAGTATCAGCCGTCGCTGGAAGCTTTATTGAATCGGCATTCTCCAATGAGGTCGGAGTCTTCTTAGCGGAAGACACCAGAGCTGGAATTCTTTTTAGGTGGCTAACGTTTCTAGTAAAAGTCCTACCATCGCTTGATACCTGAACGATGTTACCTTTCCTTCCAATTACTTCATATACGGTTGTGTCAAAAGTCGGTGTCAATTTGCTCGGAAATACTACGTTTTTAAGGAGCACTTTGTCTCCTACGGCTATGTCAACCTCTTTCGCTCCTCTCTTTTTATCAGCAGCCACCTTCCCTTTGTGTTTATTCAAACAATCGTTATCCCTTTCGACTGAGTCCGTAAATTCGCCTATTAGGTCTTGCACTCCTGGTATCTTGTCTCTGATCAGTCGATTAAACATTAATTCTGATGGTGCAGAGCCAGTAGTGCTGTGTGGCGTAACATTGTACATTAGTTACAAAATTTTGTACTTCGTCCTTATAGCTTTGCTTGTTTGTGCAAGCTATTTTTAAACGCTTTACAAGAGACTTATTCATATTTTCAACTTCCCCGTTCGCCTGAGGCCAGTAAGCTGGCGTCGTTATCTGTTCAATGCCATTAAGTTCACAATATTGCTTGAATTCAGCGCTAATATACTGTCTCCCGTTGTCCGTTCTTAAACATTTTGGTATCCCCAGTCGGCAGAATATCTCCTTCATTGAGTCAATTATTGCCTTAGAACAAATGGACCGTAGAAATTTGAACTCCATGTATCTCGAATAGTAGTCAATGAAAACAAGAACATAATCGTTGTTCGGTAGCGGACCTAAAAGATCGGTGGCTACATACTGCCAAGGTCCAGTTGGAAAAGGGTGTCTATTCATCGGAGGCGGTTTTGCTGGTTGTGAGACTACAAGACAATCTCTACATTCTTTGACAAAATTCTCCGCCTCACGATCGATCAGTGGCCACCAAACTTTGGTCCTAAGTCTGCGCTTCATGGCCCGATTCTCCGGGATGGCCTTCGTGGGCCAATGCGAGTACTTTTGATCTCAGCGCTTGAGGAATAATTAATCGAGTGCCGCGAAGGAGAATGCTGCCCACTGCTGACAACTCAAATCGAAATGTATAGAAACTGTTTGAAGTTGCCGCGTCCCATGAATTGTTGCTTAAACATGTCATTGCATCTACTATTTCTTCATCACTGACGCTGCTTTCAGCAATTTCAGCAATGCCAAGGGATGAAGGAACTACGCTTGCCACTACATGAAAGATATTCTGTTCGCCTTTCCAGTCAAAACTATCGTCGTCCGTTGTCTGACTAAGTCTAGACAATGAGTCTGCTATGTTCTCTTTTCCAGCCTTGTAGATTACCTTGAATTTGAACGCTTGAAGACGTAAAAGCCATCTTTCAATGCGTGCTGGTGGCTTAGATGTGGGCTTAAAGATAGCTTCTAGAGGCTTATGATCGGTCACCAGTTCAAATTCTAGGCCCGCCAAATAATAATAAAATCTTTCAACCGCCCAAACTAAACGCCAAGCTTTCTTTCTCGGTTTGCGAATATCGTTTTTCTACGTCTGATAAGCTTTTGCTGGCAAAAGAAATAATGTTTGATTCGCCACACGCGCTGAATTGGACCAACACTGCCCCCAATGCCACAGGGCTAGCGTCAGCTATAAGGCGCGTCCTATAGTTTGGATCGAAATACGATAAGTTCGGAATTTCGGTCAGACGCAGCTTCAAGTTTGCAAACGCCTCCCTTTCAGCTTCACCCCACACAAATTTAGCATTCGTTTTTAATAACCGCCTTAACGGCTCTGTGCGACTTGCCAAGTCGGGAATAAATCTGCCCACATATGTTATTAAACCCAGAAAGCTACGAGTCTCCTCCTTATTTTTGGGATCTCGAAATGAGGAAATGGCTTTAACTTTCTCTGGGTCAACCTGTATACCAATGTCGGATAGAATATGACCTAAAAACTTTAACCTGCTAGTTTTCCAAATGCATTTTTCTTGATTTAAAAGGACATTGTTTTCTTTAAAGATATTACACACTGTTTGTCAGGGCAAAGTCATGTTGTTCCTCACTATTCCCGAATATGATTACATCGTCAATATAATTCAGGACGTTCTCACACGGAGCCAGCATCTCCTCGAGTAGTCGTTGGAAAATTTCGGGAGCGGAGTTTACTCCGAACAGTAATCGTTTGAACCTAAAGAGACCTTTGTGAGTTATAAACGTGGTGATTTCACGACTCGACTCGTGAAGTTCTAGTTGATGATATGCGTTCTTCAGGTCCAAACGCGAAAAATATTTAGCACCTCTTAATTTGGTCATAAATGATTCAAATGTTGGTAGGGGGTAATTCTCCCTCTTTATTGCCTTATTTGCCCTACGCATATCCAAACACAGTCTCATGTCCCCGTTCTCTTTAAAAACTGGCACAATTGGCGAGATCCACGGACTTGGTCCATTTACCGGTTCAATGATGTCTTTCTTAAGCGCATCATTCAGTTGAGCTACCACTTTTTCTTCCAACGCAACAGGAATACGGCGCATTGGTTGCTGAACTGGGCGTACCTCCAGGATCAATAGACAACCTAATAGTTATGCCTTTCCACTTGGGAAACGGATTGACATTATCAACTTTATTAACGCTCAAACCAAGTTTCAGTACGCTTAGGCTCACTGCTGTCTCCCTTCCAAGCAAAGATTGTCTCCCATTCTCTATTACATAGAATGTGGCAATCATTTCAGATTTCCCATTTATGGCAACTGGAGCCTCAAAAACCAAAATTACGTTAAGTAATTGTTCAGAAGCATAAGCTCTAAATTGTTGCATTGATTTTGTGCGTACATTGAAGACAATCGCCTTTTCGTTACTAAGTCGTGCCCAATCCTTTTGACTTAAGAGATTAAAACGTGAACCCGAGTCAATTACTAAGGGAATGGTACAGCCCCCTATTCGGCAGTCCACTGTATCGTCGTTTTCCCCGTCGCTTGTTATTTTGAAACAGTCATTACGCTCGATTTTGTACTTCTTATCGTTATCATTTACTTTGTCATTATCTACTAAACGTATATCAGTCCGTCGTCGTTTTATGTCTGGTCTGCCGGCTTTGCACAAACAGCCGCTTTGTGCCTGTTCTGCATTTCCGTGAAAAGTGGCCTATTCGAGAACACTTCTTACATTTCATATTCCGCGCTGGACAGGTCGGATCATTTTCGGCATGGCCAGCCAGGCCACATCGTCCACACTCCGGACTAGAACTACTCGGCCGAATATAACGAGACCCAATTTTATTAACCATCTCCAGTTGCGGCTTGGTTACCATCGACTGTGACTGTTTTCCAATTTGCTCGTCGACTTGACATGCGTCAATTAGCTCGTCCAACGTATATTCTTTTTCCAACAACTTTCTTTTCATTTCCACTGGAGCCCACGAGTCAATAATCTTGTCTATCAAGCAAATCTCCTGAATCTCAGCCTTTGTGGACCCAAATGAACACTTATTCATCTGCTGTCGTAGACGCAACACAAATTGGCTAAAACTTTCTCCCTCTAAAACGGTGATGCTCCGAAACAGATGTCTTTCAAACGCAGAGTTCCGTTTAGGGGAAAAATATTCGTTCAGTTTACCCAATCAGCACAGCTAGGACATCATTCTTCGCTTCTTCGTCGTATTCAACTAGAGCCCCTGGCAGAGTGTAAACCACACTTTGCAACTGTGGTCCGCCCAGGTGCAGTAGCTTGTTCCTCTTTTTGACTATAGAATTGATTTCCTCTGCGTCCACATATATCTGAAAAGCGCGGAGCCACTTCTCCCATTCGGCACGCAGCAGCGATTTCTCAATCGTCTCGCACAAGAATGGTTTTAATTCTGCCATGTTTTGCCGCCCGTGAATTTCACTGTTTTTTTTTTTGAAGTACTAGAATTAAATAAGACAAACATTAGCTTACGGTTTTTCCAGTTTGTAAACGGCTTGCATTCAATGCACAGCTCTGGACCTTTGTCCAATAATTTCTTTATAATCGACCTGCGGTCCACGCACGGTCCCTGACATTTGTCAGCTTTTAAACGGCTTGCAACTATTGCATAGCTCTGGACATTTGTCCAATAATTTCTTTCTAACCGACCTGCGATCCACGCATGGTCCCTGACATTTGTCCAGCTTTTAAAACGGCTTGCAATTAAAATTGCACAGCTCTGGACATTTGTCCAATAATTTCTTTATTTTGCAGCAAATGTGCTGCCGGCCAGCGTCCAACGCTCGGCTCCTGACCTTTGTCAGCTTTTAACACGGCTTGCAATTAAAATTGCACAGCTCTGGGCCTTGCCCAATAATTGTAAATAACTTCAGTAAATGTACTGTATTACTTGCTTTTGCCAATTTTTTCTTCTTTTCTCTTCTTTTTTTCTTCTTATATGCACACGCATATTATTTATCACCAAATGCGCAACAATTATGTTTTTCACTTTTCTTAGCGCATCGCGCTCTTCGTTTATCTTTTGATTTTATTAGTTATTTTCCATTCCCTTTTGCCTTCACGCACACATGCATACACACATTCGAAATTTCGCACGCTATGCAAATGACGCAGTTTGCAAATATATTTTTTTTCTTTTTTTTTTGGTTATTTTATTTAATTTGTCACAGTTTATATCAGTTCATCCTCGTCGCCACTGTAACAACCCGGGTAGGTTGTATTAATAAGTCAGTTTAATTAGTTTAACTATTGTTTATTAATTATTCATTATAGCCACGCACTTCACGTGTCAATCGCTTAACTCTCCAAACTCAACTAACTCTATGAGCTGCGCAGCCGCCGTAGGCGTAGGCGACGTGCTCTCGCGCAAGGGCTCTCTTTGACATGTTGTTGTGTGCGCCTCTTCGCTTCGCACCGGTCGCCACAAGGTCCAACAAAGAAGTTAAAACTTCAGAGTTTTTAATGTTATAACATCTAACATTAAAAACTTTGGAGTTTTAAATTATTATTTTCTTTAACAAAAATTTACTATTTGGCAGAAAGAGATCCAATAAAATTAGCGATATTGGGCCAGCCAACATAGCGATTTGCATAGTTGTCGACTGTCTAGAGGAGAACGGAGGCAGTGATCATTAAAAGCAGAACGTTAAGACAGTCACAGCCTAGGAGAAAGGTAACGCTATAAACTCTATCTCTATATCTGTCCTCTCAGTACCACCTCCAGAACGTGGGCTACAAAGTAGCGAAAGCTATTAGATTAGCAGATGGCTGTTAGTGAACGTGCTGAGTTCTTTGTGCTCACAGCGGCAATTTCATACTAGACTAGGGTGTACAAGTTAGCTTACCGAAGATAATTTGTTCCTCGTAGGAATGACACCCGTCGAATTGCGGGTCGGCGAGATAACCATAGCGAGATGCCATGAAAAGTGTGACAATATCTCCAACGTCATCAAAGACATAAAACTAAACGACCTATTTAGGTCATCATAACCTTTTATTTTGTTTTTTAGGCTAGAAAAAAATATTTGAAGGCACTTTAGTCTAAAAACAATTTGATGCAGGCAGTCGGGTGCCCGACAGTGGAATACCCTGTACCCTTATTCTTTATAAACACTAAATACGATAAAAGTGGAACGGAAGTATCCACTTTTATATCTCTTTTCATAAGATCGATATGCCTGTAAACATTTTCCTATTGGGAAGTTCCAATTGACAAGTTTTCCTATTGGGAAGTTGGCTATTATGGGTGCAAAAATTACTTTTATACCCATAACTCCAGTATTCTTGGGCCAATGTCGTTGAAATTAGCATATTTTTGACTATAACTTTTGATGTATTTATCCGATTTCAATAATCTTTGAAACATAGATGCACATCTCTAAGGACTTTCGAGTTGATAGATTCAACGGAGCGGTTTTAAATAGAAAATGCGCATCTTTTGGTAAAATTTTTTTGCTCTAACTCTTATAGGGTCGGAAAAATCTGGCCCAACACAGACAGACGGACATGTCTACATCGAATCGACTATTGCTACGCCTTCTTCTGCCTGTATACATACAATGCATAAATCTAAAATAGCCTTTTAGACTTTGTGTACAGGGTATAATTACGATATTCTAGGTAATATAAAGGAAATAGTGGTGTCAAATTTGTACTTTCATCAGTTTCACTAATATGCAATTAAAAATCTAAAAAAAAAAACTAAATATGGTTTAGAGAAATTGATTTCAATTCGGTTATTTCGATTAACGCGTATTGGCTATTTAAATATATTTAATTTCGGTTACAAGTTTTGAAATAGCTAAACGATTCTTTGCGTTTTGGGGGTATTCATCAAACTCCAAGTGCTGTATGAAATTTACCACTGGGCACTTTGTAAAAACACAATATTTCTCTAGGCTCTCACTAACACGCACCCACTCACAAAAACACATAGCACATAAGCTAGCACAGTCAATAAGAACTGTTAAGATAACTGGTGAGCGGCCAAGAGAGCATATTTCGCTGTATTGGCTTCAGTTAATAAAACTGTTAACAGCAGCTAAAACGACTGTTAAGTTTGTTCCCACAAACTGTTAACTCGCTCAACTTAACAGAAGCTGTTAGCTCTAACAGACTTTCGTCAGCTAGTTGCGCATGTTAAGCGAAGCTAGCACGAAATTGAGAGCAACAGAGCGGATCTGAGCGGCGATATAGCAAACCGCTGTTAACCGTAGCTACTTCTGCTCTGCTTGAATGTATCTCAACAGTTTGTTTTCAAAATAACCCCGTGAGCGTCGGTTGTGCGATTGAATTGAAGCGGCAAAGCTGCGCGCGGCATGTACTGAAAAATTCACTCAGGTGTATGAGTCAAACAAAATTGGTAATAGCAACGTGTGTGTGCGTGTTAACAAAGCCAAAACGTCAAAGTGTAAGTGTTGTGTGTGTGTGTGTGCATTTGCATGTGTTTGTTAGAGAGTGAGGCCCTTGTTGTTGTTGTCGGTTCTTGGCTCGTTTCGACGCGTTGCTCTACCTGGCTTTTGACTCAAAACGGTCATTTTGTTGTCGTTCGCAACGTTTTTTCTTGCTTATTTTTTCGACTTGTTTTTTTTTTTTGAGCCACATTTTCGGGGCGTTGTCGCTGGCGCATTGTTAAGAAAGTTATTTTGTTGTTGATTCGCAGTTTAATTATGCGGTAAATGCAATTTTCCTATAGTGCCGTGCAAACCTATGATTAATACACATTTTTTACTATATGAATATGAATGGCTTTGAGTGCGTCTGTGTGTTCTTGGTTTCGCTTGTACTTGGCCAGAAAGTACCTACAGTGAAGGTGCTATTAGCGATTAGATAGTAAGAGCAACAGGTAACGACGCGTTGCTGATGTTGGCGCAAGAAAAACGTCATCAATTGGAGCATAACTAACTGTAAAACAAATGAGATTCAAGCAGCGCCGCAGCAAAAACAACAAAACATAACAGCGCCGACTCCAGGGTTGTACAAACTGTTAAATTGAGCTGGGCGCCACTTCGCAGGGCGCGCCAAAAGATCACACGCGAACAGAAAGAATTTCGGTTTTATAAGGGACAATTAAGCTAATTTCTTGAAAAATAAAGAAACAATATGAAAAAAAATTTCTTCAATTCACATAAAACAAAAAAACTCAACCAACATGGCCATATTGGTGATTTCTCTAAAACCAAAAATCGTTTCAAGTCAAGAAGAATTGCATATTGATGAAAGCAATTTCGTTGGGTTTTGCTTAATATGTAGAAATAAATTTCACCCCAAAGTTTGAATTTCGTTGAGAATATTGTTTACTACTGCCTCTGTACGAAGTAGTACTTAAGAGGCCAAATATGAATTTCATTTAGGTGGAAGCAGCTTATTCTTCGAGCTCAGAAGTATCCATAATTAGATTGGGACGACTGAATCGTCTATATTCGACGTTTTAAATCGATTAGATTAGAAGTTCAGTACGCTAATTATTTGGTTCGATGATTCTTTTGATTACTTCAGTCTCTACAGAAAGGTAATTACTTTCGCGCGTTTTCTCGGCATTCCATTTTCTTAACGATTCTTTCCATCTATAATGAAAAGCTCGTTGGATGTCCAAGTAGACACCACAGCTTGCCGAAAAGTAAGCATTTTTTACCTATTAAAATGTGCATTAATGTTCGACTATCAATGACAAATAGTGCAATGCGTACTGAACTTTTCTCGCCTCACAAATTTCATGTATGTATAATAATTCGCAAGCAAGTGCCCACACTTTCGTCACGAAACGAAACAAACTTGTCGCAGTCCTTACACGCAGGGCGCCAAGTGCACTTGAACCGGCACTGATAATGTCCGCTCAGTGGGCCAAACAGTGCGCCGTTTCACACTCATACACAAAAACATAGACTACCACCTGAACACCTGCTAATGCTGCGCTTCACTTTCAACGTTATCGTTGCGTTTTATTGTTTGCTTTGTGATTGCGAAAAAAAAAAATTACAAACTTGGTGAATCACCATCAAGCAACTGCAACAACAAACATTTCAAATTTGTGACGGTCGCAATTTGATATGAAAATTCCCGCAAGTTTACCGTTACCACGTTGTGCTGAATATTGCCCAAACTCTTTCGGGGTGACAAAATGTGTTTTCTGCAGGCGTTAGCATTTCCGCAAAATTGAAAAAAAAAAAATAAAAATCGAAGAAACTGAAGCATATTTTGAAGCAGTGGTGCAATGAGGTTAATAACACGGCATAACTTGAGCCGCAGCAGGTTAATGCACTGGTTTTGCATGTGGCAACAACCGAGTTCGTGTCAGTGTGCAAGTGTCTAGTTAGTCCTTGTGCCACTTTGGATGACGTTGACGTTGAGAGTTTTTGTTGCCGCAAATGGCGTTTTGTAATCAAATGCCAAATGCTAAGCTCAAATTTAAAACCATGTTCTATGGTAAACTTATTGCATTTGCACATGTAATCGGAATCAAGGGCGTTCACAATATGTATAACGTGTTTATGTTTGGCTGCAATTTGGCGTAACTTGAAGTACACTAATAGCTTAGTTTCTGGTGGATGGGATATTCAAAACGTTCTATTGAGCAAGACGGCTCTCCGCAGAGGGCTCTTTAAATCGAACATTTGTATTGGTTTCGTAAGTTTTGCTCGGCTATATATATTGACGACTATTATTATGAAAGTTTATTAAGGAAGCATTGTATACATAACCCATAACTTGCAATATTTGATCCAGTATTGTTGATCAAATCTCGAAATCTCCATTTCATTACTGCACCAATAAACATGTTATGACCAAAATTGTAACGGCCTTTCAAAAAGCGAAATATATCCCTATAATTGCTGACTTGATTTGTAAGAAACACTATAAACACTAAGATCAGTAAACCGCTCATACAATTGCACACATACATGCAGCGAAGGCAGCAAAGGTAGTCACAGGCCTTACTTCAGCAAGAGTTTCTATTGTCTTTGCTTAAATAGAGTCACCAACAATGAGAAAGCGGACGTTTAAGTTTGCGAATAATACGTGAGGCGTTTAGTAAAAAATGTGTTCAAACAAGGTTGCCATAAGTTTGTACAATACTTTGCAGCAGATGTAAGCGCATTGCTTTTCAATGCTAACTATAACTAGCTATTGCAAATAAGTATGGTAAAATACATATTACGAAAGAGATGCTAAGACTACAGCCTACTAAAGAGTTGCTGAGACTACAGTATCGATACTTTTTGTGATATTGTTACAAAACTTTAACTTTTCATAAGCTTACAGATTCAATGATCAAATCGAGTTCCTTTTGTCCCTCTTAATGCACATTCCCTAATAATCGTGGTTAATCTCATCTTATTATTGTTGTTGATTGGTGTGGACTTCAAAGAAATAGAAACAGTTGCAGCTCTTGCTGAGGCGCGCGGAACTAAGTACTTACTTAGAAATTTTGTAACAGTAAGTATTTAATTGACAGAAGACTCGCCTTTCTCCCATTTGGAGATCAGGCCATTTAATATTCTAAAATCATAGTCGAGGAATTTGTGATTAGTGTGAATGTGTTAATATATTGAGTGACATGTACCTAATTCAAAACTATGATCTGTGATCAGCCGATAATCTGCACGCTAATGTCTGCCGAAGGGAATCAGATGTGTCAGTTTGTCATGTCGTGACGTCAGCACCTAAGCACTTATTGTTGTCTTTCGGTTTCTAAAGTTTTGAAGCTGATGCGACTAACAACAGGCAGATTCACTTCCAACGTTTTAAGGATATTCAAACTTCCAATATCTTACAAACCATCAACTTGGTGTCTGTCAAAAATACATACGCACGAGTGGCATGCCGATTGCCGGACCCGTCTGGGCGTAGTTGAATGCTATGTTTTGTCTATTTTAAGCAGCGTGTAAATCTTTCGTTTAAATAATAATCTATCTAATCTAATAATATTATATATAGATAATAAAGGCTCTGCAAAGTGAATAAAAGTTCAGTAGACATTATTCACTTTCTCTATTAAATTATGAGTTTAACTACGTGGTTAGCTTTGAATAATAATGAAAATATATTTATGGCTTTAATGAGAAAGGTACTTCCTTAAGGGTTTTAAATAAGTCGCGACTCAGAGCCTATAAGCTCTTTTTCTGCTAAAGAAGTTGTTTATCAAAATCTTAGCATTTTCTTGCAATAGATCTGACAGTTTCGTAAATCACTGCGATCAGCTGATTCCAATTACTTTCCTTTACTTATGAAATTATAAATGTTTAAAGCAGTGGTCGGCGCACTGCTCTTGTGTTCTATCCAAAAAATACGAACAAAATCAATAAAGTTTATTTTTGTATTATTCCTTAAAATGTTGTATGAATGGTATTTTATTTTGTATGAAAAAACAAACCATTTAAACCAAGTACGGATTTACTGTACTTTTACATGTTTTGTAGAGATCTGCAAAATATTTACTAGTAGTATCATTGCTTCTGAGTGTGTTTACCCGACAACATTTTAAACAATCCGATTATGCCATTCTGCATGGGCTCAACAATTAACCCATTAGCACCAACGTCTTCAATGGCGCACATAAAATGCACTGCATAATAGTTCCCATGCTGGCGCACATGCGCAAAGTTGACTTCATTTTTCAGTTACATATTTGTAAGTTAAGCTTATTTTTAGCGTATGATTTTCTATGTTGCGACAATGCCAAACAAGTTTTTCTCACTCCTAAGGAAGGCCGCCTCTTTGAGTTATATAAAAAGCAAACAAATAACTGAGACAAACGTAATGGAAAACCAGTTTGGTCACTCTTACTCAGTGCCGAGATTTGCTTTTATGTTTGTTATTAATTTTTAACCGTTCTTTGCTGTTGCAGTGTTAATAGCTTAAAATATGTAATTACGTTTTATAACACTTTTTAGCGGAATTTAGTGACGCTTTTATGATTCAAGCATAGATTTTAATAAGTAATTTTCTGTTTCTGTAAAATTTTTTAGTTTTAAAATGACGCACAAATTTAAATATCGCGATAAACTAAATTGGTTGCGTTTGCTGCCATTCGTGTTGCTCCTAAGTCAAGAGCATGTTCAAGCACAGACCCGAGATCCACGATTTTATTCACGTGTGGGCGTAAATGATTATCACTGGCCAAATCCCGGAGATCCAGATTATAGGTAAATCTAACAAAAACATATTTTATATATTGGTTTTTAATTTTATTTTATTTTTTACAGAACTTATACGTTTAATGATCGCCGTTATGGGCATTACCAACCTAACGGATATGGTGCTAACTATCCTGGGCGAAACCCGCCGGGCCAGTATCCACAGGGTATGCCCAATGAGGATCGCTTCCGATTTGATCCGGTAAATAGTTTTTTCTTTTTAACTTGATTTAAGTGTTGAATAATGTAAAAGTTTGGTCAAATGTTGGTAACGTGCTTCTGCTTCTATATTTACCCTGTAAGAGAAATATTATATTAGTGCAAAAACATTTTGTTGTCGGTCAAAACTCGATTTCGATAAAAATTCGCAAAGCTTTGTCATTCTGTTTCTGTTCTTCATTTTCATATTAACTACCCTACGTCATCCTCTGCGACTTTGGTCATATATTTCTTTGTGTGTCAGCCTGTTTGACCGTAGCTTAAGTTTTAAATTTATTATATTTTCCTTTGGATATAGATTATATTAATTTATTAGCTGTGATTCCATTGTATTGCTCTTTATAAGATCTAAGAAGTTTAAATTCAGTTTACGAGTTTCTATACACCTTAGGGATCTTGGGTACCTGAAGTGAATTTTTATCAAAACCGAATGTTCCCCTTTAAAGCTACCGACCAACCAAGTCCTTGATCACTTCTTCGTCAATAACTTATATTTTTGCACAAGTTAATGCTTCCTTACAGCTTATACAGCTCGGAATTTAGTTCCTCTAACAAAATATGTTCTCGCAGCAAATCATGCTATATTCCAGATCGTTAAGACCTTTATTGACAGACTGACTGTCATAGGCACCTACAAATGAAATTGCTGTTAAGCGTTTTAAACAATTAAATTTGTGACACAAAAGTTGACCCCAAAAGCCCCAAAACAAGCAAAAAAACATCAATAAGCGAACAAAGACAAAGCATTGAGCTGAACTTTAGAGATCTGTAGACCTAACAACATACATACATAGATGTATATCATGGCTTGTGTGTAGTACCCGTATATCTAAGATCAAAGCAATAATCTTAATTAAGTTTTCATGCGTTCGAATGCACTGAGCAATAATCAATTACACATGTGCCCCAACTACAACAACAACTATATACATGAACTTGCTTATATTCACAGAACGATCCCAATGCACGTACACAATTTCCGGGCGTCTTGGCCGGTTGGCGTGAAGACTTGCAGGGCAAACAACGTCGTGATTCTTTGACCCTAGATCGGGATGTATTTGTCACCACCAATTATGGACAGGTGCAGGGTTTCAAGGTGTACATGTATGACAATCCCGATCCCAAGTCATTCTACAGACCCTATCATTCTACTGTGGATCGTGTTATGGGCGAGTGTTCAGTATTTTTGGGCATACCCTATGCCTTGCCGCCCACCTTTGAGGGACGCTTTAAGCCGCCGCGTTTGCATCGTGGCTGGCAGCTGCTGCAGGCAGTGGACTTTGGACCCGCCTGCCCACAGCCAGTGCGCTTTACGGGCGCTACCAAGGGTGTCATGGATATGGATGAGGATTGCCTCTACTTGAATGTTTATTCGCCCAAGGTCAGTTATGCTTTTATGATAGCTTGTGCTCTTACTAACTATAACGCAAACTTTTGCAGACTGGCGCTGGAGTGGCACAAAAGTATCCAGTCATGGTGTATATACATGGCGGCGAGTTCATACGTGGTGCCTCCAATCTGTTTCAAGGTCATATCTTGGCCTCATTCTATGATGTCGTTGTGGTTACACTTAACTATCGCCTGGGTGCTTTGGGTTTTCTTTCTACTAGCGATGAGAATTCGCCTGGCAATTATGGCATATTGGATCAGGCCATGGCTCTTAAATGGGTCTATGATAACATTGAGTTCTTTAATGGCGATCGGGAATCCATAACATTATTTGGTCCCGGCGCTGGAGGCGCCTCTGCTGGTTTGCTTATGGTTGCGCCACAAACTCGTAATATTGTCAAGCGTGTTATTGCACAATCCGGCTCCGCCTTGGCCGATTGGGCTTTGATACAGGACAAATACCGCGCGCAGAATACAAGTCGTGTTCTGGGTCAACTACTGGGCTGTTCCATAGAGTCCTCCTGGAAGCTGGTCAACTGTTTGCGCACTGGTCGCAGCTTCTATGAGCTGGGCAATGCGGAGTTTCCGCCTCAAGTGGGCACCTTTCCCTGGGGTCCCGTCTTGGACCACAACTTTACTTTACCTGGTGATGATTGGTATGAAGGCTGGCGCAGCAAGGATTGGCGTTTTCTTACGCAGACACCAGAGACGCTCATAAGAGCGGGAAAATTTAATCGCAATATACAATACATGACGGGCGTAACCACACAGGAGGCGGCCTTTTTTGTGTCCCAGAATGAATCCCTAGCGCCTTATTATGAGCTGGATTCGCGTTTCTTTGAACAAAAGGTGCGCGAGCATGTATTCCGCTACAACTATACGCTCAATCCCAATGGTGTTTACGAGGCCATTAAGTATATGTACACTTTCTGGCCGGATCCCAATAATAATACCATCATCAGGGAGCAGTACATAAACATGCTTAGTGATTTGTATTATCGCGCGCCTGTAGATCAAATGGTCAAGTTACTGTTGGAGCAGAAGGTGCCGGTTTATATGTATGTGCTGAATACCACCGTGGAGGCGCTCAATTTTCCGCAATGGCGCAAGTATCCACATGATATAGAACATTATTTTTTAACTGGCGCACCTTTTATGGACACCGAATTCTTTCCGAAAAAGGAGCATTTGCAGCGTAACATGTGGACAGACAATGATCGCAATATGAGTCACTTCTTCTTACAGACCTATTCGAATTTCGCACGCTATGGGTAAGTCAAGGATTGCGATTATCCTTCTGATTATATAATAATAATAATATTTTGTATATAGCAATCCCACACCACAGCAAGTGCTGGGCATGCATTTCCAGCGCGCCTATCAAGGCGAGATACGTTATCTGAATATAAATACCACATACAATTCATCCATATTGCTGAACTATCGCCAGACAGAGTGTGCCTTTTGGACACAATATTTGCCCACAGTTGTGGGCGTGTTGGTGCCCACATATCCACCAACTACGGAATATTGGTGGGAACCAAAGGAGCCGCTGCAAATTGCCTTCTGGAGCATGTCTGTTGCCTGCTTCTTTCTTATTGTGCTGGTGGTCATATGCTGCATTATGTGGCGCAATGCAAAGCGGTAAGCGGCTCAAAAGCCAGTTTTCAATTCTATGCTAATTGTGCCCAGTTTTTCAGGCAATCGGATCGCTTCTATGACGAAGATGTCTTTATCAATCCCGATGGCACAGAAATGGAGCAAGATGCGCGCGGCATAGACAATGTGGTTACCAATCATCATGCGCTACGCTCTCGTGACAATATCTATGAGTATCGCGACTCGCCATCCAGCAAGACATTGGCCAGCAAGGCGCAGACAGATACCACATCGCTACGCTCGCCCAGCTCACTCGCAATGACCCAAAAGTCTAGTAGTCAGGCTTCGCTTAAATCGGGTATTTCTCTAAAGGAAACCAATGGCGGCAGTCTCATTAAATCAGAACGTGCCGTCACACCACGCTCTCTAACCAATGGCAGCACGAGTGTAGCAGCTTCGCCTGCCAAAACCCTGCCCGTTGAGGAGAAACGTCTGCTGCAGCCCTTGTCCAGCACACCTGTGCCACAGCTAAGTGCTGAACCCAAACGCGCTGCCGCACCACAGTCAGCAGTTAGCGTATCGGGCAGCAGTCGAAGCACCACACCAGTGCCTTTAGCGCGCACTACCACAACCACAGCCACGCTGAGCACAGCACCACAGATGCAACCACAGCAGCTGGCGCAGCCTGCATCACAGCCAAGACGCACACAACTGGTGGAGGGCGTGCCACAGACCTCTGTCTAAGTAACCGCTCTCTAAGCGCCGCCGTTGTGCTGTGGTTCGAGTGGCAGCAGCCGTGCTTAGAGAGGGAAACGAACAAATAATATAAAAACTGTATGAACAACGAACCCATAAAATAAGGCAGTCTTAATTGTGGTAAGTTTGTCCGAAAAAGCTTTAAGTTGTTGCTTTTATATAAAATGGTTTTTTTTTACAGCTCAGGAATTGTCTGGGTCTTGCAGTCCTCTTTGTTTTAGTATATATTTAATTTAAAAAAACTTGGTTTTAATATTATTTATAGTTTTTATTTATAATTTTGTATTTAACAGAGATCTTTAAGATCTCAGACTCTACGTGCAGCTACATTGTTAAAACAAAAGCAGTTTATATATAAGTTTACAATTTTTAAGTCTAACACTTAAGTTCGATAACCCAACGAATACAAATCCATATCAAGACATTCCATAGCATAGTTGGCCTTTAAGCAATATTGACCTCTATTGAGGCTTGGCTTTTGCGTGTAAATATATACATTTTTTAAAGAAAATTAAACTATAAGAAAATGTATAAATTAAGGTAGGAACTAATATGTGAAACATGACCTTAACAGCCTTTAAAGTTTGGTAGTTTGTAACTTGAGCAAAGGAAAAAGACGAATGATTCTATAGATCTATGAAAGCAGCAGCTTTTTGCGAATCAAGTTACAACTTTGGAGCCATTTTAAAATCTTTTCGATCTGGTGCGTAGTCCGTCTTGAGGTGTTTTTTCAGGGCAGTGCGTCTGTCTTTTTACTAGCAATAATTACCAAATAGGGTTCAATGTTAGAATTAACAAATTGTTAAAGGTAGTTTGAATAAAAACTATAATAGTTCCAAATCACCATAATTTATGTTCCAAGTCTAAAATTATATTAAAAAAGCATTACAGAAACTGAAAGACCTGCAATTATTATGCTATTTATACGATACTTCTACAGAACTATAGGCATAGTTCGTTAGATTTCCCACTAACATCTAAGCCCACAAATCTATTATATGTACTCTGTATACAAACATTCTTATACCGTATAATATCAAACTCAACCTGTAACCTGTATTCTGTCTATATAGGACTTAAAGCAATATATACATAATATACTTACCAAGTTTTTTAACTCCCATCAAATGGTTTATGCCTCAAATTTAAGTGCCTTCATAATACATTTTATAGACCTAAGTCAGTGTACTCATAATTCATGCATTATCCCTAAGTGCCTCTAACATAATTACCATATTTATCATATAGGATTTATTATGTATGTGTTTTATGTGTCGCATATGCAGTTAAAAAACTGTCAATGACCATACGAATCAGTGTGAACCGTCCAATAATTTTATGTTTTTTCAAATTAAACGTGTAAATTGTTTCTTTTATTTATCTTGTATATAGTTGTCTATATCATATTTACATGTGAGAGAAAACATAAAAACTATGCATTAAAAATATATTTATGTTATGCTTAACGATTAATTTAGCTTTTAGTTTTTATAATTTTGTTTATGTGCACGTTTATTTGTAATTGTCCAACCATATAGAAATAAAGGAAATCTTTATATAATATTAACGTGTGTTGTCCAAACATTATCTAGCTATGTGTCGTATCTACATATGTCATGCACGTTCTCAATTCCGATTTGACGATTTTGCCATACACTTTATATAGTATCAACAAGTCGATGCGCAATATTAAAAGGTAGACATATTTCGAATATACTGGTGGAAACTTTTCAATCTAGTAAATTTAACGATGACGAACGATCACACACCAAAATTTGCTAAACGTTACTCAGCGCTATAACTTTCTTTCTTATGAAGTTTGCGAGATACTTCCATAATATGTGCACGAATGTAGTTCCTTACCCAAACTCAGTTCAGCTTTTCAGAAGACAAGGACTTTAAATGTCTTTTGAGAAGCTAAAAAAGGCTTGCAACAAATGAGAATATCTATTTCTCTAGTTTGGCATAACAGTTCCTTACATAAACTTCGATTATCTGCGAACTTGCGCTTTTCCCTTCTCTTCTTAGCTAACTGAAGAAACTTTTATCTTTATTTACTTTCACTTTAAAAACATAAACCTAAATGTATATATACATATACACTTAAACCCAAGATCGTTTGATACTTAAAGATAAAGAGAGGCCGCAAAGACTATATCGCGCTTAAGCAAGCGTATGCCCTCCGAGAATTTATTCTCCAAATCCGTATTACCTATGGTCTTCGAAGCTTGACACATTTGACGCAGCAATTCCTCCAACCTTCGCATACAGCGTATAATAGAACCTTCAAATATGTCAGTCATTTTGCACACGCTCAAAAAGCTCGCACCTTTACACCAGGCCAACACTACATCCATCAAAAAGGGTTTAAATTTCTCCACATAGTTGTCTACATCGACTTCTAGTTTGCATTCATTTGACACCTTGGCAATGCGCTTGGCTAAATCCTGCATAGAACGCAGCGGACCAGACAGTTCAGTTGCACACTTAGGCGCCTCGCTGGACTTTTCATCGCACACAAAACAGGATAACAGCGCTACAGCCTGAGGTGGAGTTAACTCATTAAACACGCCATTGAAGATCATCTCGGTCATGAGCAGTTCATCGGCAGAGCTCAACTCACAGGCCACGCGTCCCTTAAACTCTATAACATCGCCCGGCTTACAATATCCCATCCGACGCAGCACGCGCTTGCGATGCTTTAGTTCCTCCATTTGGAGCAAACTTCGCGCTGCCTTCAACTCCGCCTTGATATCGTGCAGCTCGCTTTCCAAGCTCAGCTTGTCCATATAGCGCTTATGCACACGTTCCAAGTCCGCTGATTTATATAACGGATGCTCGAAAAGACGAGCCTCAAACTGCGAAATGGCCTCCACAATATTGCGAAACTCTTGCTCCTTAATGTTCATGTCATCGATGGGATTTAACACGGGTGGACCCAGCGGAAAACGCTTCTTGGCCTCCTGTATGGTCTTTAGAACAGTGCGACGATTGTCTGAGGTGCGCAAATCGTTGGGAAAGTAAACACGTATCGAGCTGATTTGCGTGATCAATGTGTGTGCAACAGGCACTACTTCCATGCAGCCGCGTTCATTGGGCGGGCAAGGCTCCGTTTCCCCGGACTTGGCGGAGGCTTCACTAACATGCAGCAGAATATCAATGGTAACTGAGGACTCGCTTTTGAGCGGATTTTTGCTGTTTTGTTCCTTCTTCTTAAAATTCAGTACAATGCCCCAGTCATATTCCTGTTCTCCGGCAGAGACCTTAACCAAACGGCCTGGCTGCAAAAAGGGCACTAGATACTGTGGCTTGGTTATCCATTGGCGAAACTGTTTACCAAAGCTATCCAGCTGTTCGCGTATCTGATGATAGGAGGCTATATTATGTTCGTCTTTAATGTGGTGCTTGGCCAAGGCGCGATTTTTTTCCTGCACACGCTGATGAAGCACAGGCAAAGCAGCTTGATTTTGAAATTGATAAAATGAGCGCTCCAACATGTATTCCGGATTGATTTCCTCCACGCGCAGCAAATTCAATACCATATTATAGGTTAAATGGAAAGCAGAGTTAATCGGATCCGCTTTGCCTTGTACAATGCCGCGTCCCACTGCAGGTGACACTTTTTCGTCTATCATAAGTATAACAATACCCTTGTCATCTAGACCACGACGACCTGCACGTCCAGCCATTTGTATGTATTCACCGGAACTGATCCAGCGAAAGTCTTTGCCATCGAATTTTCGTGGCGCCGTAAACAGAACTGTACGCGCAGGCATGTTAAGTCCCATGGCAAACGTCTCAGTGGCAAAAAGAGCCTTTATAAGGCCCTCACCGAAAAGTATTTCAATAGTTTCCTTAAGAATGGGCAACAGACCACCATGATGTATGCCAATACCACGTCGCAGTAAGGGTAACACATTCTCCACTTGCGGCAGACGACGATCTTCCTCGGAAAGTACATCCATGGCATTATTAAAGACCTCATCGACGAGCTTTTTCTCATCAATAGTATTAAAGTCTAGCTTGGCCATTTGCATGGCATAGATTTCGCAATCCTTTTTGCTAAAGCTGAATATGATCACAGGTGCGAAGTTGCGCTCCATAATCATTTTGACAATCTTAAAAATGTTCGTTTGTCCCGCATTAGTGCCTTTAACGCCGCCTTTGCGACCCTTTTGATCACCCTTGCCAGCTTCACCTGTAAGATTTTATTCAATTTGTTTGCTTTGCGTGTAACTTCCAGCTTTACTTACCAGCATTCGCCAGCACCGCCATGGCCGTGCTAAAGTTATCCTCCTTGAACTGGCCATTCTCATCCACAATCAAGTGTATGCCATCGCCGCCGGCTGGAAATATGTAATGTTGCAGCGGCGTAGGTCTATAGTCCGTATAAACCACATGGCAAGGTTGTTTGTGTAAATGGCAAACCCATTCTGCAAATTGACGCGCATTGGGTATGGTGGCCGATAGAAAGACATAGCGTACATTGTCCGGCAACAGTATAAGCGTTTCCTCCCAGACCACGCCGCGTTCTTTGTCGCGCATATAGTGTATTTCATCAAAGATCACCCAGCCAACCTCGCGCATTACTTCGCTGCCGCGATATAACATATTACGCAAAATTTCAGTTGTCATAATTAAGCAGGAGGCAGAGGGATTGATGGTCACATCGCCAGTGACCAAACCAACGTCCTTGAACTCGTCTGTAAACTCGCGAAACTTTTGATTAGACAATGCCTTAATTGGTGTGGTGTATATAACACGCTGCTTGGCAGCCAGCGACTTGGCTATGGCGTATTCAGCCACCACAGTTTTGCCAGCTGAAGTATGCGCCGATACAAGGACGCTCTGTGAATTGTCTATGCAAAGTATGGCCTGCTTTTGAAAAGGATCCAACACAAATGGGTACTCCTTAGCGGGTATGCCGCTAAACGGCTGCAGGGGTATATACTCCTGATCGGGATGCGCAGCCACCTCGTGTGTGCAGGAATCGGGAGCTTCTAATTGATGTGTCACAATGCGTGTATTAAGTGCATCTAAAGCGCTTTGCTCTAAATCGTCATCGCCTGGTTTTATATCCACTTTATCATCATCGTCGTCGTCGTCATCCTGCTCCTCCTTACTGTCTTTGCGCTCTCGTTTAGTCGGCTCTACACTGGTTACGATATTTATTTTATTTTCTGCTGCTACTGCAGGCCGCTTGTTCGCCTTTTTGCTGGGTGTTGCTTCATCCTGTTTATTTTCATCAGTGTTTTCCGCTGTGTCCATTGGATTAACATCATCCACTTTGCCGGCGATTCGATCAGCTTTGTCTGTGGGCTTTGTTGTGCTGCATGCTGGCACCAACAAGCTTTCCGGTTGCACCTCGTCAAAGCAATCAAATAATTCATCAATTTCCATGTTAAACAAATATTACAGTCAATAAATTTATAAATTATACGTTTTAAACAAAATCCAAGCACAACGCGTTGAAAACCATGTGAATTTCAGCAGAGTTGCCACCAATTCGCGATGTTAAACTATTGTTGGCACTCACGATAATATTGATGGATTAAACAACTGCTGTGAAAATATCGATATACGATGATTGTAACCTATCAGTTATTTCTGGTCGATAGCAGGATAGCGCTGTCATTTGTTTGCACTTTCAATGACAACAGTTTTAAAGATGGCGCATCAGAAGACACCACAGAAAAATTGTTTAACTATAAATAATATTTATACAAAGAGGATATTAAAAAAATCTTTAGCGGCTATAGCAAAGTTTTATTTAAATGAAACTTTGAGTGACGAACTGGCAAACGAGCTGTCTAAATTAACCAGCGATGACGTGCGAGAATTTATGAAGACGTCTGCCGAACATGCTTGCCATATGCGTTCTAGCATAGTTAAAATATTTAATTTGGAATATGCTATTGAGGTGCATAATATTAATCGTGGCATAGTGGTTGTTCAATTTTCTAAAGAGCAACTAGATTTAGAAACCGAATATCCAATGGAATGCCTGATGCGCAAGCTGTTAACACAAAAACAGTCAAACTATTCGCATAGTTCTGTGGATGGGGATTCATTTTCAAGCAGCGAAGTGCTGTTGGACTCAGACATGGACTCGGATGAACAAATGGAGTACAGGGACATCATTACGCAAGTAAATCTGGATGCAAAAAATGCTGAAAATGAACGTTGTATACCGCTGTATGAGGCCGTGCATCTAAAGTCTCTGCAGTTTTGTCCCTTATCTTTGGAGCAAGAACAATTTCTAGACATGCTTATTGGGTGCTGCATGGGGCCTTCAAAGAACCTGCGTTCCGAAGCACTAGAAGCACTTAAAACTTATCCTTCAGTAGAACCACTGGTACCATATCTAATACCATATATAGCCGAAGGTGTGCAAACTAGTCTTATTAGGCGCAACTTAAACTGTTTGTTTGTTTTGATGCGTATGTTGCGAGAACTTTTGTATAATACAAATATAGTGCTTTATAAATATGTAAGTATTCAGCTAATAATGTGATTTTTTGTTGTGTTATAATAATATTTAACAGCTTCACATCTTCATACCGGCGGTGCTTACATGCGTTCTATCCCATAAACTAGGCCCCTTTGCCAGTCTTGTTGATCCCGCCGAATGGAACCTGCGTGAATTTGCATCCCAAATTATAGCTACGATTGTAACGCAATATAGTCAAGGATGTAAAACGGTTTTACAAAAGATCGTGCGGTAGGTATAAACATGTACTATACCAAGTTTTTATGTACTCTATGTGCTACCTTACCCAAGCAGCATCTATACCTTAGGGCTGAAGAAACGTTCATTACGCACAATTTATGGAGCAACCATAGGCTTAGGCAAACTGGGCAGTTACGTAATACGTTGCTGTCTCTTACCAAAAATACTTTACCTATCGAAGCGTCTGAAAAGAGCGCATGAATCAAAGAACGCATTTACACGTTTTGCTGCAAAAAATTTAGAACATCGCTTACTACAAATTTGTGGACCAGTCATAATGAAGTTGTTTAAGCCACCGGATAAAAAAGAAGTATATCAAATAAGATATGGAGATTTAGGAACACGTATGTGCAATGCTGTCTTTGTATCGCGCGTAATAGCAAATATTCAAACTTTTGTCCGAAAAAATGGTGCTAAGAAAATTAAAACTGGCTCCAAGGGCACTTGCGTAGACAAAGAGAATCTGACGGCAATAGGCATGCTGCCGCAAATAAATAAATGTAGTTTGACTCCAGTGCAACCACCGCAACCACAATTAAATGCAAATAATGCAGAAAGCAATACAACATCAAACATCCCATTGAGTAATGGAAAGGCTGAGCAGTCACATCTTGTTCCAAATAATGCTGGATCTGCGTCTTCTTGTGTGGTTAACAATACTACACCATTGAACACAAATGCCGAACTGCGGAAAACCATGTTGCCGCAAACAATCGATTGCACAATAACTGGCATAAAACCGCCACAATCAGACGCAAATAAGGTCAATATAAAATCAAACATTTTATTGACAAATGGAAAGCCTCAACAAACACAGCTTTCTGCAGATAGACCTGGCAATTTAGCATCTTTTGTGGGTCAAGGCAGGCCAACGGTAAATCCAAAAGCCAGCTCCAACACCAAGATACCACAAACAAACAAGAACCATTTGTTAGCTCGAAAGCCAACGCAATCGCAGTTATATAAAATGTCCCTTATAAACACAAGATTAAAAAATATTTTGGATAAACCGAAAACACAGAAGCCAATGCTTTTTCCTAATATAACAGGATCTAATACTGACAGGAGCGCAGCTATAAATACAAATTGTTCAAAATCCAGCCCCAACACCGGATTGCTGAAAAGAATGCTGCCAACAACAAACAAAAGTAGTGTGAATTCAGTGCAACCACCGCAACCACAATTGAAGACGAATTATGCACAAGGCGTTCTCAGTAAAACAGCAATCAGCTTATTGTCTAATAGTCAGCTTTTTCCGAAAAGTACTGCATCTACGAAGAGCCCAAAGATAATCGCATTGAGTCCTAAGCAACCACCGCAACCACAAATGAATACAAATAATGCACAAGGCGTTCTCAGTAAAACCGCAATCAGCTTGAGTAATTCTCGGTTTTTTCCGAAAAATGAAACGACTACGAACAGTTGTGAGGCGCAAGAGAACCCAAAAAAAATCGTATTGAGTCCTAAGCAACCACCACAACCACAATTGAATACAAATAATTCACAAAGCGGTCTCAGTAAAACCACAAACAGCTTATTAAGTAATTCTCTGCTTTTTCCGAAAAATACTGCATCAAAGAGTACTTGTGTGGTGCAAGAGAACCCGAAGGTAAACAGCTGCAGCAGCAAGGCTCCGGGAAATTCACCAGTCAAGATAATATCCAACATCGTATTGCGTAAAGCGACTTCCTTTGAGATGGACCGTAACACAACGGTGAATGTAAGTGCTGAAAAAGCCAGCTGCAACTCCGAATCGCCTGAACTTAAGTTAACACAAAAAAACATATTGGTTCCAATGAAACACACGCAATTGCCTACAAATAATGTTCTTAATAAAACAGCAATAAATTTTGAGAGTAATCATCAGCTTTTTCCTAAAAATACTGCACCGATGAGTACTTGTGTGGTGCACAGGAAGCCAAAGATAAACGTATTGAGTAAATTGCAACCACAATTCAATACAACTAGTGCACAAAGCGTCCTCAGTAAAACCACAAACAGCATATTAAGCAATTCTCAGCTTTCTCCGAAAAATTCTGCATCGAAGAGTACTTGTGTGGTGCAAGAGAGCCCGAAGGTAAACAGCTGCAGCAGCAAGGCTCGGGGAAATTCACCAGTCAAGATAATATCCAACATCGTATTGCGTAAAGCAACTTCCTTTGAGATGGACAGAAACACAACGATGAATGTAAGTGCTTCAAAAAGCAGCTGCAACTCCGAATCGCCTGAACTTAAGTTAACACAAAAAAACATATTAGTTTCAATGAAACACACGCAATTGCCTACAAATAATGTTCAAAATTTTGAAGATAATACATTAAATGTTGAAAATGCTTCGCGATCTCCGATTTTTGAAGCCGAGCTTATCAATGAAGCCGCTAATATTATGTTGGATAAAAAGAGGTCTACAAAAACAATGTCAAACACAAAGTCTGCATTGACTAAACTGAAGAAACCGAAAACTACTGTTCGAGAGCCTAAATTGCCAAATACTTTGCAAGAGTGTGCCCAAGCCGTTGCCACTGCGATATTAGAAATCGAGTTCGGCAATGGAAGTTATTTAAAAAAACAGGTGGAAACTTATGATGCTCTAAAGGTTTTGTTGCTTAAAATTCGGAAAAAATTCAAACAAACTTTGAACAAAAAATATGCGAAAGCATTTGCTTATATGGTAAACGATATCGTTGTCGATAAACTGAGTAAAAAAGAATCAAATTTCAAGGCTGTACTAAGCATGACATTCGCCAAAATAAAAATTCTAAAACCGGAGTTGAGCCCAGAAGAAGCTAAAGCACATGTGATTGATGCCCTAATCGGCATGCTGGCTAAAAAGAAGCATTTGCGTCCCAAAATGAATCTTAATAATGTGAAAACAAAATTGGAAAAAGCACTGATCTTGAGTCCAAACGGCAACATCTTAGAATTTGACCCAAATTTTGCACTTGGTCAAATCAAAGATGGTAACATAATAGGTACAAAACAGCAGCTGGAACCAAAGTGCGCTGCACAAAATGATAAGGTGAAGATGAGTTTTGTTAATGTGACGCCGCTTCCGAAACTTGAGAAAACTCCATTGAAACCCGAGGTTAAGCCAACTGTTCCAAAGTATATTGAGTATCCTGCCCAGAACACGCTATTGGGTAGAATGCGATCACAAATACAACTTCCGCCAAATGTTTCCAAATTAACGCAACGGAAACCCTCTATAGTAGATTTGAAGCCTTATAGAATGGCAACCAGGTTTAATAATCCTTCGCAATCTATTTTGGGCAAAAGAAAATCGCCAGAAGAACAGTGTTTACAGTCAACATCTTCAAAGTCCTTTGTCAAAGAAATTTTGATTTCTAAAAAACCAAAACAAAACTAATGTTATCTACTTTTTATAATAAGTAAAACTAAATTTTATTTAAATATATGTATATATTATATAAATAAGATAATATAAACGGCTAACTACATACCCTTTTTACTATTTATTTGGTTCACGGAGCTCCGTCTCTTTCTCGCAGAATTCCGTACTTCTTCAAATTTGGCAAATTTCTTGAAAAAGGATTAACCTACACTTTGATTGACTTTTTATTAGATCACATTTTTCAACGTTCGCTTAAAATCGTGAAATACAAGGTGTGTCCAGAGACTACTTGTTTTTCGTATCGAATCAGAAGTACCTGATCTCGTCGCTGCGTGTGGATTCTGTATGGTACTTTTTCGTTTAAGCTTTTGATCCTGCTTAAAGAGCAAGATCATGTTGCTATTACCTTGATCCATACTTGGTACCGTAGCTACGAAGTGAGCGAAGTGACTACAACTCTTTTTAAGGGTTGAGTTAGGCTGTCTAAGCATAACAACTGGAGGACTCCCATGATAACCTGAATACCAGAGCTGGAACAGCTAGTTTGAATAACTACCTGCATGGTATATCTTGCATCCTGCTGAAGGCAACTTGGCAATTGCTAGGCTAAACACTAATAGGGGCGAGTAGGCGAAACCCTGCCGGACTATGTGACTCTGGCGATCCTCACGGCTCTGTAGGCTTCACTGTACAAACCAGTTAAATAATAGTGCTCAATACTGTATTTTGTCAAATCTTATTCCATGATAAGTTTGCTTATGACTTACTTCAAGTTGTTGGAAGATATACTGCAGCCTAGTTTTCTACATAAATTCCTAGACATCCAGCCTCGCAACATGACGAGGTCGTACTTGCAAGATCGGATTTTTATGCTTTGCATTGAAAGATGAGGCGGACTGGACCGTGTCTTCAATGTTCTATTTCCTGAAGCCATAATTGAAGACTATACAGCGTCCTTGGTCTGGGGCCCTTCTTTAGCTGTGGCACCGCAGTAAGAATCTTAAATGGTTGGAATAATTTGAATGATGCTTTGGTTTAATGTCTAAATCAATGAACTATTGGTTCCATTACTTGCACGCCATTTGCTTTGCTGCTGTTCGTTGAAAAGCGCTCCACTTAGAACAAAATTATATTCTTTCGATGGGATCCAGCTCGTTAAGTCGGGTTGATTCCTTTCCTTTTATTGTGATGCTTCCAAGTACAGCTCTGATTATGCCTGCAATATATGAACATTTAATGAGGATATACGAATTATCTTAGGGATAAGTCCAGCAATCGTCATTTCGATGGCTTCCTACTATCTTAGAGGCTCAAAATTGCAGTTAGCAGATATAAAGTTACACTTCTACGAGCGGTACATGCTGCAGGTGCTCTGGAAGCACCTTAAAAGACTGGCGACGATGGCGGATTAACATCCAGTGGCTCCGATATTTAGTTAATGTTCAAGATCCACATTGAGGTGTTCAATCCTGCTGTTGAAGGAAACAGCGAAATACTCTAACGGCCGTAACCCGTGTTTTGTTATAGGATGTCAAGAAATAGACTGCGGATGGCCTTATTTGCAGACAATTTTGTTTATTGCCTTTAAAATATGGCAAGCCTCGCCAATATGCCAAAACACAAGGAGCTGTTTGCATATCGATAGTCAACTAGCTTGCAAATAGCATTTAGTATAAAAACAAAATTACCCTGATTAAAACAGCAATACATTTTATTGTATTTTCAAAACAAATTTAAATGTGCTATAGAATATAACATAGATTATTTTCAAAACAAACTATCGCCACCATTAAGGTTTCTACTATCGATGTTTTACAGCGTTGCCAGATCAACACAATCAATATTTCAGCTGCCTAACAAAAGCTGCTCGTTTTTGCACTACTTTCACTAGTCAATTGTCAAAAAAACAGCTGATTAGGGGTTTTATTTGCAGCCACGGTGCGTGCATTTTGTAACAACTTTGAAACATTTATTGCATTTTAACAACTTTAAACACACTTCCAGCTATATAAATAAATTGCAAAAATGGCGGGCGGCGCTTCAGAAACCGGTGGCGTAAAGCCTATGACCATTGCGGGTCGCATGGTGCTGGAACGGGAACGTTTAATCGGCATGACCCCGGAGGAACGCGCCTGGCGCAAACAGTGGCTAAAAGATCAAGAACTGCATCATGGAGCACGTAAAGTGCCAGCGCTGGAACTGGAGCTAAACAATCCCATCAGACGCTTCTATCGTGCGCCTCTAGACAAGTTGTGCAATGTTTTAACGCCGACTTTGGTAAGTCTGGCAGGCACTGCGTTATTATGTAATCAAACAAAATTTCAAAACTTTAATATGCCTCTTTACAGGGCTTTAACCGCGCCTTTGCGATACGTTTCTGGACGGGCAAAGCGCTTATTGCCTTGACTGCTATTTACTCTGGCGCTTATTACTTTAAATACAATCAGAATGTAAGTGAATTTAATTGCAAGGGAATGAAATTTAAAACGTATCTATAGACTTTTAGGAAGGAGTGCTGTTTGTCTAAATGTCCACTGAACTTAATAGTAATATATTTGGAGAGTGAAAGGTTGTACTCACTACACTGAGCTTATACCTCCACTCCAAACATTTCATTTTGGTTTTAAACGGATTAGTAAACTAATCGACTTGATATCTTAAGTGTCCTTTTAGTCTACAAAAGCCTGTTAGTAAACCAATTGGTATGCTATGGCGTAGGGAGTAGTGCATCGCAACTCTTGGAGTCTATTGCGCTCATTGGTCCCCTACTAGTATATCTATATCTATATCTGATCTAAACCTAACTATCTATCGTGCTGCGAGGATTCCTAAATTTTACAAAACCAGCAGTCCATTACTCAAACTCAATAGTATCCTAAGGCAGTTTTTGACAATTTGGGCGATTCTCATTAACCTATTGTAGATGGATCGGGTCTACCTAGATGGCCCCATTTAATTCGGGTTTCCTGAACAAGCTTAACTTTTATTATAACTGAACTTGCTGCTTATCTTATAGTAAAAGCTACATTAACCGCCTCGTACTTTCAGGATTGGACACGCAAGCGCGGCTGGCGCGTCATTCATTCTCGTAAGGCCTGTGTGCCCGGCGATGAGGGTTACCCCAAAGCTTCGGATCGCACGTCTCCCTCTGATTATGCGGCTCGTGGTTTCAAGACGGCACCAATCTAAATCACTGCCGTTTTTTTTCTTTAGTTCGAAATGTCATTTAATTATAGCAAAACAAATCTGTAATAAACATGGTCAACACATTTGGCCAAGCGCTAAAAATGAACTGGCCGGTAAATTGTACCAGTTTCATGGCTAAGGAAAAAAATGCTTTAGTTAGCAATTTTTCGTATTACCTAAGCATAGGCGTATATACCATTTTACGATTCGGAAGATATGAGATACTCATCCATATCATGGATGACATTATTAAATAATTAAATTAAATCGATGGGTTTTCATACCACTACTTTTCTACCTAAGTGAAGGCTACGTTCTTTTGACCCATAATGGTTAAATTCAGCCTTTTAATATGAAGGCTACGATATACTCACGACGAAGAAAACAACTCCTTAAATATATGTATCAAATAATTAAATTTTCTAAGAGCCAGAAATAAATCTTGCAACCATTCGAATATTGGATAGTCCAGCAGCCAACCAGTGTTTATTCGGGAGATTTTCTTGGTTCTCTAAGAATCAAATATTTTTAATATATTTTTGTGGTTCGTAAATATCTCTCAAAGGTTCCTTTTTAAATTCCAGAGAACAAACAAAAACTTGAAGCTTGCCTCTTATAGTCCCCTTAAAATAAAATGAATTCCACTTATCTGCTCACCCACATAGCTGCATTTTCGACATAAATGCCAGAAATCTACTTTTCGCTGCTTAGAAATGTGAAAATTATCTAAGTTTTTTCTCGTAGCTGCATTACACTTAAGATACCTTTTCACTTATGAGCTCTCTATTGTTTGAATTAAAAGTTGGTTTTATATTGTGAATTTCACATTTAACTGCACCATCGCCATCTGTAGGCTGTTTTGGGTACAGAAGGAAAATACATCTTATCTAAATATATAACAGAAGCTCCGAAAATTGGTAAACCCAAGTCAATTACAGCCTCTACAACCCTATAAAAAAGCAATGCCAAATTCATTTGAAAGGTGAACTGCCAAAGTGTAGAAGGAGGATGACTTGGTTATTCATTTGCGGTATGATTAAGTAACTCCGCTGTTAACAATGGTAAACTTTTGTCATTGGCCAATTTAAAAATCATAAATATTTTAAATATCCCAAAAACGTTGTCGTCATATTATGCAAACGAAAATGCATAGATAATGAGATTTCTTCAATGAATAATTTAGGATATCTAAGTGGTAATGTAAGAAAAATTTGGATAACATCAACGGATCGCTCCTACAACTGCTAAAGTGCAGCCTTGAGATCAAGGAATAGTTGGATCATTTATGAGAGAGTACCGATAAATCCAAGTGCGTAAGCAATGAATCGCATTGGAAGCAGGCGATACTTTCAAGAAATTCATGCAATCCATGTCACTCCTTAAGGCTTTGCAACATGTTACAGAGGCATGAGATCGACAAAGGCGTGAAACCATAAATAACTGCTTTAAAAAAAATAAGCAGAAGGAAAAGGGTGCAGAGGAACAAGTCAGGGATACTCCAGAAAAATTAGCAGATGATTATTGTTATGAATTAGTAGATTCATTTCATTTTCATTTTTTATTTAAGTTGATACTTCATTTGACAACAGAGATATAGCGGCCTGGAACCTGAGCTCGGATCGATTTTGAGTGAAGGTAGTGTAAATAATAAATCACCCAACAGAGTTATTTCATATGACCTAGTGTTGATCAGTGATATCATTGGCTTAAACACCTATGCACACAGTTTTAGATAATAAGAAATTATTTTTTGTTATTTCATCTAAGCGCCCGTTTTGCATAGCTGCACTATTTTTTTTTTTTTTGCTTTATAATAGCGGGCAGGTAAATGAAATTCACTGTAGGTGATTTATTGGCCACAGAAGTTGATAGATCCAACTTATTCAAGATCTTAACCTATAAGGCCAAAGTCCATAAATTTAAATTCTATAAAATTCATTGAAATTGAACACTTATGTGAAACTTCTACTGTCGCCCCTAGGGGGTAACAATCCGTGACGTCCTATTCGTGTGACGATCCCATTTATATTGAGATTTTCTCCAGCAATATGTACAAAGAAAGGTATCAGCTTTGGTACGATAATGGGGTGAAGGGAGCCGTTCCTCTAAGTCCCCAGCGTTCTAAGCCACTGGAACTACTTAAAGAGCTGCTAAAGCAGTTTTTATATTTTGTTTATGCAACAAAGTGCTATTGCAGCTGTTGCCATTTCTAGGTAATTATTAAGTTTTGCTTTATTTTGCTATTCGGAGTGCAGCGTTTTGGTGCGTTAAGCGGACAACGCATTACAAATATAATAAAAACTGCGTTAGAGTTTAATTTTAAAATCGAAAAGATTGCGCAAAAAGGAACAAAATGTCTAACAGCCAGCTGAATGCCAAAAGCAGAAGAAGCAGCGCTACTATAATTTGCAATGTTTTTGCTTTTAACAGCGTCGCTAAACTATGTTAATAGCCTAACAGGTGTATGTTAACAGATAGTTGCAGAGTTGCCGGACTGTCAAAAAGCAGTAGCGACAGTGTTGTGTTTGTTCTTACGCGCTCGCTCTCTCCCTCTCTCTCTCGCTATGTCTCGCACACTCTCTGAGCGCAACTCAGCTAACAGCGGCAGCGCAGTCAACTTTATACTTTGCTGTTTTTATCATTTGACGTTGCCGTTGTAGCTGCTGCTGCTGCTCGTTGTGCGTCGAATTTTATAATTTTTGCAATTAAATAAAAGTTGTACAAGTGATTTAAATAGTGTTTACAATTGCAAGCAGCATAAATTACAAACGTGCGTAAACTTATATACACTTGAAGAAAAACTGAAGCAGCAAAAGCGAAAAGAAAAAATTAAAACTGTCTCGCTGGCTCGCAGTGTGTGTGTGTGTGCAGTTTTTTTTATTGCCGTGCTCTTGCTGTCGCCGAACGCGTGGAGGCGAAAAGAATTATTAACTCTTGATTTTTGTCTTTGTGTGAACAAATTAATATAAAAAAAAGCATGGCCTGCTGACAACAAAAACAATAACATTACCAAACAACAACAACAATTGGCTGAAAGTCGGCGTGGACCTCTCCCACTTATTACCAGGTATGTAAGTCTCCTCCAAGTGACCATAAACCAAAGGAGTGTGGGCTCGTTTGCCACCTGGCAGACCACGGCAGGTGCAAAATTTTTGGCTAATTCTGTTACCACTCGCAATATAGCTGAAAGGGGGGGTGCGCATTTTGCGTTTTGCATTGCCATCTTTTACGATTTCGTTCGTTTTTTCAGTTTTGATTCCTACAGATTCTACGAAAATGTAGCCATCATCGGCGCCGCAGCGGTCGCTCAAATTTTTTTTTCCGCCTAGTGGTCGTCGCTGCCGGCGCTGTTGTTGGTATGTGGCCGCTCTCTTTGCGTGCTCTCTCGCCGCTCAGCATGGGCAGTGCGCGCGCAACTCAGCTGTCACTTTGGCAGCGCAACTCGTTGTTGGCTTCCCGCGCGCGGGAAATCTAAAACTTTGTGCATTAATAATTTGCACAATTTTGGCATGATTTTGTTGGTTTTGATTAAATTTGATTCTGCAAGTTTTTCTCTGCGCGTGGCATGCATTTAAGCAGTACTTTTCATTGAGAAAACGCATAGTAGAAGCGCGCAAAGTTGATGCCAAAAAGTCGAAATTCGAGTCGACGTGGTGCTTGGCATGTAAACAAAGTTTTTGCTGTTTGTTTGTGCTCAGCACAGGGTTGCCATCCGGCTGTCAAATAACTCTGTTTTTTTTTGTAAAACTATTTTGGCACAGAAATGAGGTCAATTTGACGTTAGCATTTAAAAATTCGTGTTTACACAAATAAATATTTGATTTAATTTATCAAAATTAACTAAATTGTTGACAAAGCACATTTAACTGAAGCTATTTTGTTGTTAAAATTACAAATTTTTCAGTGCTCTAATTTACAACTTAAATGACACAATTGAAGCATAAAAATGTTGAAAGTAACTAAAATTGTATTTTAGCTTTGCCAAAAATTGGCGCATTTTGTTTGCCCAGCTGGCAGCCCTAACAGCTGTTGCGCGCGAAAGCCGTTAAATGAGCGCCATCAGCACAGCTGTTCCGCTCTCACACACACAGCCAAGGCTCCATCGAGCGGGGGTTTGTTGCCACCAAACTTTGGCGTCATTTTGCACAACTTCATTCAAAAAAAAAATACAATGCCAAAGTCGCTGAAGCTGGAGCTCTTTTAGCAGCAGCTGCCACACGCATTCCTTAAGTTTGGCGTTTTCCTTTTGTGTGGCTGCTACACGCGCTCTGCACTGTTCTTCTTTCCCTTTTGGTGAGCGGACGTCTCGTCTGCGCTCTGTAAATGTCAGTTGGCACAACGGCGACGACACAACAACATTTTGTGTGTGGTTGTTGCATTTTTGGCGCTTTGAAGCAGCCTGTTTTGGCGCGTTTCACACTTGCACACACGAGAACACGAGAAACGTTGCTCTCTCTCGCGCTGCTAACTTCGCTGCCATCGCGTCGTCGTCGTCGTCGTCGACGTCTATCTACCACCAATTTTTTGATCACACTGCTGTTGCTGCCGCTCGTGAAGTTCGTATGCCGGGCATGACGACGACGTAAAAAATTATTATTTCTTTTCAAGTGCGAATACATTTTCGTTATTCAAATGCAAATTTTCATGGCTTTTCTTTAACTAAAATGTGTCATTTTGTGCTTTAACGAGTGTGCGTGTGCTGCAGTTCAAGTGAAGGTAAAAATTTCCACGAAAATTAATGTGGAACAGCCTAAGATTAAACGCTATAAGAAATTACGTGTGCGACAAGTGTTTCGTGCGTGCGGAAGGTGTTTGCGGCCTGTGAGCGGGGGAACCTAACAGCAGCCCCACAAACGTTAACGTCGTGTCTTTGCATTTTTTGTATAATTTTTAACTTTTTCGAGGTACAAATACAACACAAACCGGTAACCGCAATTCTTATTAGAAATTTTGCACGTTGGTTTGTCTGGCCGGGATTTTGACTGTTTTGTTCTGATTGGCAAGTCATTTGATCATATATGTACATATGTGCCAACTTGCTTGTGCATTTGCAAGTGGCAAGTGGTTCTGATAAGGCAAGAGCTCTGCATGCGAATGTTTGCTGTGAATTGAGGTCATAGCTATCTTTTAAGCTAAAGTTAGGTCGCAACCTTTTTTTTTGGTTACCCCGCAATTGTTGGCTCTCTTTTGTATGCCATAATGACGAGCACCGTTAGTTGCTGTTGGTCCGGCCAATTGCACTTTTTCCCGCCAATGTGTTAGATTTTGGGCGGTAAAACAAAAATGCGCCAACAAACGCCTAATTCGCGCCACTTTATATTTCTCCATTCTTTCCCCATGCTCATTTATACATTTCCTCCAATACTACACACACACACACACACACACACACACACACACATGCATACGAGAGCTGGCGCTGCTGACTCGCCGGCGCTCACTCACACACACACACACACACACACACACTTTGAAATGCGCTCTTCCGTTTTGTTCCAATCAGAACAACGAGTTGAGTTGGATCACAGTCAGTTGGCAGCGCAGCTGCTGCAGCGTCAACTTTTTCTTTCACAGCAACAAACAAAAAAGAAACTACAGCAGCGACGGCGCTGTCGCTTTTGAGTTACGCCGACGCTGTCGCTGTCGCTGCTGCTGTCGCTGCTGCTGCTGCGCGCGGGAAAAGTTCAACGCAGAAACTTCGAACCTTTTGAAAACTTGACGAAAACGAATGAACGCTTAAAGCGTAGCAAGCAAGAAAAACGTAAGAACATAATAAAGACAAGCATTGAAGAAGCGTAAAGCGCAAGAGCACTGAGCTTATGTTTGTATGTATGTCAAAAGTGGCGCAAAATATTGTTTGGATCTCGGGTGGTGGAGCTTTGGGGGGCTGTCGCTTTAGCCAAGCTCTGAAGTTCATTGATATTTTTTTAACTTTTTTTTTTTTTTTACCAATTCTGTTGTTGCTTCAATTGACTTTAGCTACAATTTCTTTATGTTTAATTTGTGGGTATCTTTTGTCTTTTTTGGACTTTCTTTTTTTTTTTTTTTTTTTTGGTTTTTTTGCGTCTCTTTTGCATTTTGTTATTGTTGCTTGTGCTAAAGCTTTTTGCGTCTTGCTTTTATAATTTGTTGTTGCTTTGTCGCTTTTAGCTACTATGCCGTAATATTTGCTACGAAAATGTGTATTTTTTGTGCCGTATTATTTATGGGCCGGTTTTGGGGTGTGAACGCATAAAAACTGGATCATCCGTATGAGAATATGTGAGCGTTGGTTGCCTTGAGTGTGCATCGAGAAGGGGTTTTGTTTTGAGTTATTTGTTGAACTTTTATTTATTAGATCAGACATGAAATTGTAAAGTTATAAATCAAAGTGACTCAAAACCTTATGCGGCACAATTTGGATGCACAGCACTTAGTAGAAACAGCCATGAGGTTCACTGCGTGAACACAAGTGTTCATTTGCTGTCACACACACTGTAAGAAAAAGCATGATTTTGGCCATGAATGTTAATAAGGTAAGCAAATGTGCTATTGTGTTAGTTCAAATGGATATTTCCCTATGACAAGCAGCAATATCGAAAACATTTGATTATTCTTCACTGTTTGACGGCTTATTCTTCTTCTTCATATGGCCATAACAACCCGTTATCGGGTTACGGTTTGATGTAAATACATTCTTTCATTGGAATTGTAGTTTTTTAAGTCCTGTGGTGGCTCTGCAGGTCTCGGGAGAACCCAGTGTCATTGTTAGTCGCCTCATACGACAAGCTTTGACCTGCTGAGGTGGTATTCACTTACCCGCTCACCACACTGTAAGAAAAAATCATGATTTTGGCCAAGTGGTGGCAAAAAGGTAAGCAAATGTGCTCTTGTGATTGTTCAAATGGATATTTCCCTATGACAAGCAGCAACATCGAAAACATTTTATTATTCTTCACTGTTTGACGACTAGAAAACTTTATTTTTATAGAAAAATTGCAAGTTAAATGTGCATCCTTAGTTGGGTTTATTTTGTTATCTGGAAACTACATCCTTGTTCTTGAAAACTTATGGATTCTTTCAGAGCTCACCATTTATATGATTTCGCAAAAAACACTTAATTTTCATGACCAAATTTAATGTCACCAACACAGCAAGTGTTATCATCGTATAGTGAACATAACAGTATATGGCGACCATAGTTGCAATTTTCTTTCAGAATTCATCAATCAATACAAAATCAATGTGTTCTCGTTCATGAACTTGATCATTTTTGACTTCGTGAACATCAGAGCACAATGGCAAACTTACCGCATAATTTGATATTTTGGTTATTTGAATCATCTGAAAGTTTTGAACCAAATAGGGTAGAATGAAAGATTTCTTCGCATTTTAGCTCTATTACTACGGTTTTTACTTGTGCTTACGTTATGTCAAAAGCAAAAACGTCAACCATTTGAAAAAGACATTCGTCACAAAAAGACACATTACACCAAACCACGTTTAAATTCCTAAATAATTCAATTCCACTTTTGAATGTTCTCCTCTTAGGCAGACAATGCACAGCTTTCATAGTTGATTCCTACTCTTTTGTTATATTTAAATCTTCAAGTCCTTTTCAACACCTTTTAAATCCTCTTCGGCGAATTCCTGCTGTCAAGTGCTTGCCATGCTGATGCGGCACAAAATCAAACAGCTCATAATCGAAATATTTTCAACTATTATTCAACATTAAATACTTTCAGAAAGAAAAAAAACTCATTTGTAATATTTCCCTTTGACCTTGGCTAAGCCAAAGTCACCTGCACATTTAACCCAAATTCCAAGTATTGCATACATATTATTAGATACTCGCATAGCAGCTCCCGCCAGCCATATCATATCGAAAAGCATATTTCATTGTCTGATTTTGAAATTTATATGCCGCCCTGCCAGTGTTTTTTTTCTTGTCGCAGGAAGCCTTAGCAGTGTGACCCCGAGAAAGTAGGAGCAGAGCAGAGAAACAAACAATGATAAACAGTTTCCAGTTATTTTTGGTGCAAACAAAAGCAAATCAAAGGATACTACGGATATTTGGGCACTTGAAGACGTAGCAGTTGCCGACATTGCATCCTTTTAGCCGCTACGCTAAATATAAACTAAATAATCAATAGAGCAGCGCGTCTGTCTAACGGCTACTTCAAGGCTGGCGATTCCTGGAACCATTCAGACACTCGGTCATTCATTCAAGAACTTTGCTTCAGTTTAGTTTGGCCGGCGTTACTTTCACACGCTGCGCCGCACTTGAGAGCGCAGCGGCGACGGCGACGGCGGCGGCGTCGCCTAAAGCTGGAGCTACAAATGTTACATGCAACACAGGAGACGACTCCGACGACGACGTTGACTTTCCTGTTTTGCAGGCATGCAGCACTTAGAGTTCCAACTAATTGCAGGCCGACCACAAGCATTTGGCATTGACGACAGCAACAACAACAACGGTAACAGATACGCACACATATACCGCATATTATCTGAAGTATCTCAGGAATGTATCTGAATGTGCAGCCTAAAATGCACAACATAATAATAAAATAAAAAAAGGACGCACAAAAATTGCAGCAAAGATGTTGAAGAAGAAACCAAGACGACGACGAATACAACCAGACCATAACTCAGCGACCTGTTTTCTTGTTCTTTCCTCCTTCTCTCCTTCTCTGCTTCTCTCTTTCTCTCTTTCTCTCTTTTTCTCTGCTCTTTATACATTTTGCGCATTTTTCGCTGCTTCTCCTTTTTGCCCTGTGGACTCTCAAGAAATGCTACCTTGTAGTTCGCGTCCGGGCGCTTTTGTATCTTTCTATTTCCTTGTGGGAAAAGTTGTTTCTCAAAATATACATAAATAGAGTAAAGTATTTGAGAACTAAAAGATATTTGCTTCCTCCTTGGCAATTGAATTCCAGTTAAATCCGTTCACGGCTTCACATTGTTGTTGACCTTGGCTCAGGTAAATAATTTACTCATGCGTCTAATTAGGCAAGGAATCTTTGCTAGAGATGTCGGCGGTTTGATCTTTGCTTTACAGTATCAGTATTCATATTTGTATTTACCTGTCGCCGCATAATTCTGCTTAAGAAGGATTCATAGTCGCTCATATGAACCACTTAATCTTCATTAGAGTGACTTGGATACTCGCTTTATCACAACTTTGTTTGGCGTAGCACTATGTGTGGGGTTCTGGTTAAAGTGGCGTTCCATTAGTAACTCGTTAGTTCGGCATAGTTGTAGTTATTAATGCTTCTAGGAATACGAAAATACTGTGTTACTTAATCAAAAAAGTTGTTGTTCCAATGTGGCAGTCCAAAGCAAAAACTCTTGTTGTATTTTGGGTTCGAGAGTGGGAAAACAGATTTTCGGTTTTCTTTCATAATCATCACATAAAGTCCGGATGTTGGACTAGATTATAAGCTTTCGCCACTCCAGAATAAATCCGTTGAGGATGGCTCACGATATCCTAAAAGCCACCAATAACTATCCTAACCCTTTAGATTGACATGCAGTGTTTTCCTTTTTTTGACTCGAACTCAATTCGATTGGAGCCATTTCTATCTGTTTGTATAGGTCTTTTCTGTTATGCAAATAATCTTGTTTTATAATGCCAAAACCTGTATTTATGTTGCAAATTTGTGCAAATAATATCGTTTCATGGATACTTTCTCAGATAGCCAATCGACGTGTAGAGCCGTTTGTATGCAAAAGCTGGTAACAAAACTTGTGCAAATAATAGTTTATATGCAAATAATCACTCAAAAGCAAATAATATCTTATATAGAAATAATCGTTTAAAAGCAAATAATCGCTTATAAGAAAACGATTGCTTATAATCAAATAATCGTTTATATGCAACTAGTCGGTTATATGCAAATGGTCGATTTTATGCAAAATCACATTTGTGCTAAGAGAAATCTTGGAAGTAATGTTCGTTTTTTTTATGCAGTCTATAATAATATTACAAACGTTTGTTTGGTAAATTGCTTATTTGGTTATATACACATTTTACCAATGTTTTTGGACGTGTACTTAATATTTTCTAGACTTATTACATGTTCGTGGACTCGTCAGAAACATCTTTTTGGGCAATTTATATTCATAATACTAATAAGAACAAAATGCAAATATTGCTAGTTTCGACAAGGCAAAACGCATCTGACTCCTCAGATAATGAAATTACAAGTTAGCATTTCTTCTGCAAGTAGTATAAAGAGGCTTCCATGGGAATTAGGGCCAAACCCTCCACAACATAACAAAAATTCGTTAAGCCAAGATACTAATAGAAATGTTGATAATCTTGTTTAAAAAAAAAAAACATAAAATGTAGCTAAAAGTAGGTTTGCTCATCCCAAAAGAGGGTTGCAATTGTGAAACGAAATTTCTAAAACTAAAAAGAAACCATTAAAGGAAGTAAGAATGGAAAAAGGGAGCAATTAATTAGAAGGCATATCCGCAATTAGTGTGAAAATGACGGTTAGAAAAGCAAAATATTGTATACATAAAGAAACGACGAGGCAGGAAAAACGCCGAAAAGTAAACTAGGAATTGTGCAAGCAAAGACGACGCTTGAGGAAAACTGAGAGTAAGTACATAGAATCCTTCTGAAAAGAAAGTCGTTTACTAAAAAGCAGCGCAAAGAAAGTGAGTCAGGGGGTAGTTGGCATACATATGTAGGGAATAAGGACTAAAAGTTGAAAGGTGTCGAAGTGACTGGCACATAAAAGCGGCACATAAATCGTGGCAAAAATAACGCCAGCCCATATGTCACACAGACAGACAGAGTGAACAACGAGCAACTAAAGGAAGTGAAAATGGGAAATGAAAGTAGGTAAACTCGGCAGGATACGATTCTGTTGGGCAATTAGCAAAAGAACCAAGGGGAAGTCAATAAAATGTTTTAGGAACTGCCAAGTACAACAAATTGAAAAACTCTATAATATGTAAGAGAATAGTTATAAAGGATTCGTTGTTATTGGTTGACTTGCCTGCATTGCAACTTACATAACGCGGAGGGTTCGACTAGCAACAGCTGCGCTTTGGTAATGGCATTCACCTGCCCGCAGCAAAGAGTGACTGAGTACAACAACAACAGGTGCATTGATCCTATATTAGAGCTCTAAATAATTAAGCGCTATAAAAACCACTAGAAGTTGACGTAGCGCATGCGCCGCGATGCCACAAACACCTGACGCGCATTGTTGGTAGCAACAGGAAAAGGTGCAAGGTGCAGAGGGGCCATCTTTTAATTGAGACTCGTGGAAAAACTTTGCAGCAGCTGATCTGTTGCAGCAACATTTGACGAGTGACTACCTGACCTATGTCAATTTCTGAATTTACCATTTGTAATTTGAATATCTTCGAACTCTAGGCTATTTTTACTACACAGTGAGAAATATGTCGTTCTGAGAATGAGTACATTGTGTACGAACGACTATTTTTAAGTGCCTACAAATTTGAATCGGAATACTTGAAAGCAGCACAACTTGTATTAAGTAGAAAAATGAGACTAAATGTCCACAAAATAGATCTCATAATTTAAAGTTTGATTTCGGTTTCTGAAAACTTAAAATAGGAATATTCTTCAACTGAGCACAGTGTTTTTGGCTTTTTCTTACTGTGTAGGTAGCCCAAACTACTACTGCGTACACGCATTTCCATATTTACATAGATCGCGTTGCTAAAATACGGAAAATTCTGGAAAAACTCACGTAAACAAATTTGTTTTGGGTTTTGTTTGTTGCGCTGACCAAAACGGCGTTTTATCTCCTGACGACAGACCCCTCGACCACATGCTGTGCTCTGTCATATGTTGTTTTTATGTGGGTCCTTCAAGGATCACAGCTAGAGATATGCTTAGCTGTCGATGTATGTTTTATGTCTGCATAAACCCTGTTGCTGTTTAAGTTGTTAAATTCCCATACATATGATAAGACTGCAGCTATAACGGTTTGTTTTATGATATGGAAAACAAGTGAAAAATGTCGGCTAGTTGGCACGCAAAGGTTCTAGAGTACATGAGAGCAAATACTTTCGTCCAGAATTCTTGCCTCTTTTGTTTCAGTTACACTATTCAACAAAATTGAACTGAATATGACCATGTCTGAAATATACCTTACTTTCGGTCGCTGAATCTCTTTCTGGCAATAGAATCGTGCTATGCAGCAACTGAAACGGAAATCAAAGCGAAACATATATGAGGAATAAAGGTGTTGCTTTGTTTCTCTGGATTGTATGGCGAAGAGATAGAAAGAAACACGACGCGTGAATAGATCACTAAAAAGTTAGGCTACAAAGGGGTAGTTATTGTTTTGTAAACTTCAATCAGTTCCATTTTATCGTAGAGCTCACTATTTGAGTAGTCAGATCGTCTGATCAAATCTAGTTAACTTTTCATTCTGTATCTAAACATTCCAAGGAATATTGTCGCGCATGTGCGACTTTCGGTTAGTTTTATCGACATAAGTGAGAGCTGCTTAGCTTAACTTTATTCATACGCTAGGGCCATCCAGCATTCATGAATGTTTGTGTCCAAATTAATCTCATTAACATAAAGTCATGCGAGCGTCACACCATAAAAGCGTAACGCCATACGAGGCGTCTCCTAAGTTTATAGAGCAACTTCTCAGATTTATTGCTTTTGTAACATAAAGCTTATTTGAATAATGACGTAGACTAAGGAAAAATCGTTTTTAAAAATTCAATATAATTCCGAGAGCAGACAGATCTTCTTTTCAAAAAAAAGGGTTTTCGATTAATGTACTCAGTGTATTTTATGTTTTTACTTATTTGCTGATTGTGAAATTGTCGATTTTATTTAAATTTTACAGATTTATAATCAATTTTTTTAACATCTTGAAATATTTTTTTCCCCCTTCTTGTAGGTAACTGATTTTTTTTAAAAATTATACACATTTTATCGAGCAAACAATAAATACCTATTTATTTTTAATTAGTTATAATATTAATAAAAAATATGTAAAAAAAATTTACCTTGGTTTTCTTTGCTGTCGAACAACAGTTTAAACAATTATTTAATTTTTAAGCGCGAATTTTGAATATATTTTAATTTTTTTAATTGTCCTTATGCTGTAAATATTTTTATTATACATAAAACCTTATTTTAAGTTTATTTTTGTTAAATTTAAATATAAATAAACCACTTTTTTTAAACTTTTCCAATGTTGTTACTATTTTGCAATTCATATATTACAATTTTTTGTTTAAATTTTTTCTTAATATTTTTTTTTTAGTTAATTTCTTATGATTTATTTCATGGTATTGTATATTTATATATATTTTTTTATTTTGATTACTTTCAGTTCCTTTTCAAACTCCTGCGTATTTACTTCTGCTCTCGAAGCAGTTTCTATCAGTTCTAAAAGATTTGATTTTTTAAACCTACAACGGCTCTTCACAGCCGTACAATTATGGATTTAGATGCCAAGAGGTAAGTCGAAATTGCAATAAATAGTCTGGAAGAAACTCTCTTTTTACTCAACTTGCTCACAACGAGAAGTAGCTTGGCATAATCTTGAATCAAATTCAATCTTCAATTAACACCCCACATAAAACCTAAAACTTCAAAACTGTCTAATTTCTAACTGACTTCCTGTAGAGCTACGTCAAACGACAGTCACTTCCTTAAACAGCGGCAGCTACAACTACTTAAATTATATCCTGGTAGAACCAGCACATGGTTGCCTTCTCCTACTGTGTCGTCTTTCTAGCGCAAATGACAATGATGTTTATCTAATAATATTTTCGTAATTACAAAGTGACGAACAACTGGTTATGCCTGACTACCCTGCACGGCGTTGCCCGCAGACCCAAAACCCAGCACAGCGAGACCCCAAAAAAACTTCAAAACACGCAGCAGATAATCTAAAATGCATTTTCACTAAAAGTTGCAACAGAATTTTCCGTTCGAACACAAATCGAACAGCTGTTGTAGGTGTTAAAAAACCAAGCGATAACCAAGTGACACGGTATGCATGCCACATAGCTCCGGCAGAGTAAAGGAATGTTAAAAGCTGACATACCGACACTTGGGCCTAGTTTTAGAGTGCTCCGTGTGATTAGAGTATAATTGCGCGCGAAAATGTCATTAGAAAAGTATTTAACTTCCGTCTAGTTGGTGGTTGTTTAATTTAAAGCGACACTGTAGCCCGTAGTGCAACGTCATCCTGCTGCAGTGTCCTGATGATGTTGTCATATTGCACTGGAGGCCGCACTCGGTGGCTTTTTAGCTTACGACTTGCGTCCTTTGGCCAAAATTAATTGAGTCTAATACGCCCTCGGCGCGCATGACCATAATTGCATAATTGCCTAGTCATTTGGTTTTGTCAGTTGCGACCCCGGCACTATATAGGGTTAAAATGTCCACCCCACTGACCAACCGATCACTTAAGTGATAGTCCATTTTATGGACATATTTTGTAGTTGACATGTGTGCGACATACTTAATTGTTGGTATGTATTGCGAAAATATGTCCCCAGAACTTTAACGGAATTTCAATCATTATGATCGAGCGTTTTTGAGGTTATGCACAAATTTGTTGCATACTTTTGTGCGCAGCGAGTAGATCAAATATTCATAAATATTCTCTGTTTTGCTTAATTGAAGCATATTTAGTCGAGATGTAACTCTTAGAATTGAAAAAAGTGAATTGATGATAATAAGGATCGACTATAAGCTCTAGTAGCACTTACACTTAAAGATAATCACAGAAGGAATATCGTTATAGTTGTAAATGGTATTGTAGAAAGATGATAGATAGCTAAATTCAATATTGCGAGTTTGTATTGATGTTTTAAGTTTTCATATTTTTTCATATCTGTTCTTCCCCGATCTCTAAAAGGCTATTTTGATGACACTTTCATATTGAAAATAGTTGCTATTAGCAAAACAATGGAATTTACAGCTCTAATAAACATATGTCGAATGCTTCGATTTTTTAGGGTAAAGAACATCCTTTATTGATAAAGACTAGTAAATGGAAAGTAATGTAATAGTGAGTCGCGTCTGCCATGTAAGCATCCGCGACCTCTTTAACTTTGTGCTGGATGTGGTAAGAAAGTTCTAGGTGCATCGGTACGGGACCATTTTCTATCAGAGTGACCACACAGAAAATATTGACATCATTGGTCGTGCCTAGTGAGATGTTACCGTAGCCTTTGCAGCTATTAAAAAAAAAACTAAAATTTCAGCATGAAGATCAAGGGTTACTCATGCAAAGTTATGCTACTTTGATCTCAGTAGGCAAATTAGTAGTAAGCAACTTAGTCTGATGTAGATTCCATTGAGGTGAGATGTTTGAGATGAAAAAGATATTTGGCTCCTTACGCGTTGGGAACGACTACCGACTACCATCACTGGAAACCGAGGCCCTCTTGTATTCACAGTTCTTAAAGCGGAATGTTTCTATCATCATCCTGTTTAGACAGGCATCTAGAGACAGCAGACTCCACCTTGACTATTACAGAGAATATGTTATCTAGGGAGAGTTTTCTCTCTGTTTCTATGCTTGTTTGAATTACGATATCGGTTGAATTGCCTTTGAGGCCTATGATAACCTTTTTATCTAGTAGACTTACAGAAGCTTACAAAAAGAAGAAAGTAAGTTAAACTGGGTTTCTCACTGTGAAAAGAAAACGGAGGAAACGGAAGAGAACTTCTTCTTTCACGGGGCTGTAAGTTACCGGTTCCATTCAACTCTGGTCATCACTGGAAGCCGAGCATAGGCGCTCTTGTTTTCACAGTTCTTAAAGCGAAATGTTTCTATTATCATTGCGTTTAGACAGTTTGGAGTTTGGCATCTAAAGGCAGCAAGGAGGTTTTGACACTACACCTTGAGTGAATGTTATCTGGAAAGAGTTTTACCTCTGACTCTCTGTTTCTATGCTAGGCAAAGCGTCTTAAACTCAACTTAAAACTGTCTTTCAGTTTTTTTTTCTTAGCTAGGTGGACTACGCTATTTCATCAAAATCAATAGCAGGTACACTTCAGCCATAACTGTTTACTATTTTCTAAAATTTAACGATAAAATTTGCTTTTTTTTTATCTAATCCTTTACAAGTGCCTTAGCTAATGCCGAATCACATTTGTGTTCCTTGCCCTATATTATTGTATTTTCAATTTTATTGAATTTCTTAAAATGTGAACCCTTGTTCTATATACAACACAGTTTTTACAGCTGCTCCTTTCTATATTTTCTTCCATACTACCTTAATTTTCACACCTAAGTGCACAGTCGACATAGTTCGTTTTTCCACGCTGCAGTCGCAGTAAAAAGAAAGGTTCACCAAACTTTCACCGACAAACCAAGGACTAGCAAACCAACAAATTTTGTTCATCATTGAACCTTTAACCAGGCCTGACCTTCGTTGACAAACTTGTGCGGCTCCGCACGTATTTGCCATTAGCCCTTTACTCTCATAGCGAGTTTCTTGCTTTCGTTGCACATAACTCATTTTTAAGCGATTTCATTTCCTTGTAATTTACTACGTGATTACTTTTTCTTGTTCATTAAACCATTAAACGCGATCGATAAAGCAGCAAAAACCCTGACGAGGATCAAAACAAGCTGTGCCACTGCCGACTGCCTGTGCGTGATCCTTTCGCCAAAGAAAAATGGCTTAGGATTTGAATTTTTATTTATGTGCAGCAGCCAGTCAGCCCTTTTCCTCAAGGTTTTTTTTAATGAACCCCACGAACAAGAGAGGCTACACCTTTTGTGTGTGTATGTGTCTCACATAGTCTCAAGGGTTAAATAAGAGCGAGCTGTAGCTCAAATTGCAAAAATTCGCGCAACGAATTGCGCTTCAAGTGCCAAACTTCAAATAAAGAATACGTTACTCTTGAGATAAACATCTGCCGATTGCATCAAGGCGTTTTCCATTATGCATAATGTGCATGCAAATTTGCTAAAATTACTTAATTTTTGATACTTGAGAAAATGCAAGAGCCGCATACGAAAGGCTTTCCTTTCGCTTTGCTTAATTTCAATTTCCCGGATGTTTCATATTAATGTATACATTTGCAGTTGGGTGCTGTGTGTACCGCTGTCAAAAATGAATCAATGAATTTATGCGCATGTATCTTTTGGTACGCCCCTATTTTGTTGAACCCCATTGTTTGCAACTTGAGATAGGCCTAAATATTAAATTTCTCAATTTTGCAAAAATGCTATGCCTCCACTTTCTCTAACTGTATTTTGCGCCTTTCTTTAATGCTTGCAGTGCCACCACCACTACTATCAGCAGCAATGATGCCCTTGCGAATGCCACGTCGTCAACGTCCGTTTTTATAGTCTCCTCCGCCGGAACCAGCGCAGCAGCAGCGCGTAGTAATCCACGCAAAAGAGCTTCAGGAGCAACAGCAACACTGCCAACTACAATACTGGCCAAACAACGTTATTGTCCAACTGATTCCAACAATTCTACAACTAAGTCTACTGATATGTGTTCTTGTGATCAACAAACTAATGCTGTGTCCTCCAATAATAATGATACAGCAAAACGTAAGCGGCGTCTAAGTTCGGACTCAAATGATGCTAAGGTAAATATAAAAAAAATACAATTTAGTTAAGTGTTGAAAAACTCGCGAAAGTATAAGAAAGATTGATAAACATGATGCAGTTAAGTGTTGAAAAAGTCGCGAAAGAATAAGAAAGATTGATAAACATGATGCACTCATTAATATGCAGGAATTTCGTTCAATCAAGATCTTCATAGCTGATAATACGCATTAAATGAATATCTTGTTTGAAGAAACGCTCTTTAGACTGCTTTTTGAGCATTACCCGACTTGTGATCAACAACTTTGCGGATCTTGCAAGATTATAGCTTCAAATAAACGTCATATTTGTAGTCAAGTGAAATCTTTTAAAATTAGCTTTATAACGTCGCATTAAGGGAAACTTGACAGAAATTCAACTATTTAGTGTCTAAGGTAATTACACAGGCTTTGCTAAGCTTAAATAATCAAAAAACCGGTAATTTTGAGGCAATTGATAGCTGGATTTTTACTGATTTGAAACTTATCTTGATCATTGTTGTTTATGTTTATGTAGATTAATTTCAACCTTTTGATCTTCACCAATTTAAATGCTGATTAAATGTTTTTATATTTTGTAAATTTGCTTATTGCAATTGTTACATAATCAGCATTATATTTGGTTGCAAGCATTTTGCACTTTATTAAAGCGTGACTTTTCTTTCGGGGTTTATAGAAACTATTGTAAACTTTATGTTCTAAACAAGATTTTCTTGTTAAATGTCTGTAAACTTTCGTACGATTAAAGCTCACGTTCTGCGTTCAGGTTGACAAACTGTTGCTTGTGTACTTCTGAAAAACAAAGGATTACTTATACGCCGTTTCCTTTTTGGTAAAGTCTTTGAATTTAAAATTCTCAACGCATTTTTATGTCGGTTTTTGAAAGTTTCTGTTACTTGCTCTCGTTGAAGGAGTTATAAATCGACAAAGGTCGATAACAATGAATCCAGCAATAATTAGAACTATTAGCTTAGAGCTTATGTTTGGTTTTACAGTTGCCAAGTGTCAAACTTAAGAGAGAGCTTGACACCGGCTTACATCGAGGTTTATATCAGACTCTCACAAAATTTTAAGAAGTTTCGCTTAACGATGACAGTACCTAATTGAGTACACATTGGTTTAAAGTGGACACTGTCTACATTGGACAACAAGTCTGAATTGGACATATTAGAAGAAACCAAATACATTTCATATAATATTGCATTTTTGTCCCTGTGTAAATTAGTCCCTGTTTTTACAACAACAAAATTTACAAAAGCCCTAAAAAGCGCAAAGGAGCTACAAATTAAAACTTTACATCAAGTGATGGGTCCTTCCAGTCATTAAGCGTCACCAAATGAATTTTTCAATGCTTTGTAGAGAAGGAGCCAATATCGATTACAAGGTGACTAATGATGTGAACAAGAAAATTCCAGACAATTTATGAATGCTATTAATTCGTGTGTATTGAATGTAACGAACAAATCAACCAAAAAACACAGAACACTGAAAATTATTAAACAAAATTATTCCTACATTGCACTAAAAGTGTGACAGTTTTCATCGTATTTATATTTTTGAAATAATAATTTTATTTGTGCATAGGGTCTCCGCTCCCTGTTCGCTCCGCTCGCCAATCCCCGTGCCCCTCTCGAGGCAAATCATATTCCACTTCCCTTTCACCTCTATCTTTATATTCCACTTCCTGTCCCGCTTCCTGTCCCGCTTCCTGTTTCCCTTCCCATTCCCCTTTCTGTTACAGTGAGATTAGTTGTTACACAATTTTCGCATCAAAATCAAACTAATATTTGCTTTTACACCTCTAGATGGTTAAAAGTCGTATTATATCGAATTTCGATGTCACTAATTCTAAAACTGTTTAGAATTATTAGATGTTAGGGGTTCGGCACTGTGGGCGGTTCGCTACCCAACAAACGTACTCGTGTAATAGTTTAATCCAACTCCTCTTTACTTTCCGCTTCCTCTTCACCTACTTCTGGATTCTTCCGTCGAAATTTGGTCGAGATTTAGTTACTTAATCTATACGGTTAAACAGCAAGTTTATTGTATTCCTCCATTTTTAGATATTTGCTTGCGATTTTCATATACTTTTATGTATTTATAGATCTAGTATCGAGCAAGGAGCTTACTCTGCCAATTTACCTAGCTTAACTAGTAAAAAATGTCCATAATCATATTCCAGTCTTGACGAACTTCATAACTTGAATTTCTGGATCCAATGTCTGTCCAAACTCAAGGAGCTCATCTTCTATTGATCTTTGGGCTGCTGCAGCTCTAACCAAACATGTCTTTGGGCACGTTTCAAACAAAGATTAGCCCAAAAATAAACGCTACTTTTGAAAAGGCTCATTTAGTTTATGTGTGTGTGTGTGTGTTGGTGCTGCATCCCGCTGCCCGCGCTTGCTATTTCGAAAGTCAGGACAAGGCGCTCCGCTGGGTTTTCAAGTAGCTGCAATCAAAGCTAAACAATAGAGCGCGGGAATGCCACACAGACAACATCGTTGTCTGGCCGGCAGCTGTGTTGGTGCAAAGGATTTGTGAAAACCTTGAAAGACATTTGTGGCATATGCACAGGAGTCCAGGAGTCACACACACACAACCAAACGTACTGCTATTTATTAAGGGAGCCTTAAGGGGCATGTAAAAAAGTCGTGCAATGAACTTGCGGAATACATGTATTCTTTTTTTATTTATTTTTTTGCATTTTCGCAAGGGTAGCTCAAAGTCTGTCAGTGGCACAAACAAATGTCATTTTGCTGCCATTTTTATAAATTTTGTTGTTTTTTTCTTTGGTTTTCGCCTTTAACTGTAGGCAAAACAAGCGCTGGCAAAATTTCTGTGTACTTCTTTGTATGCATGTGTATTATGCGCTGCCCCCCGTTCAAGAATTCCGGCACAAACCTATAAGTAGCACTAGTCCGTAAGGGGTGTTGAGACTGGAGCGGCGGCATCTTGCAATATGTTGAGCATATGCAAGAGAATGCGCACGATAACGTTGCGCATGCGCGCGCACACCTTGAGCTAGGGGTGGGTTTCCAGGGGCAGGACTCGCGAGGAGTCAAGGCCTGAGCAAATGTCCGTTAAGGAATTTGAAAATGTTTGCTAGTTACAGTTTGCTTAGCTTAACAGTAACAGCAGCGCAGTAACAGAACTAGACCAAGACGACGGGGTGGGGAGCCTTTCTTTAGGCTTTAACCACAAGTAGTGCAAGGGGTTGTTATTATCCTTTGCACCGTTTAAGGATCACCAACCATGCAGAGCGTTGTCTATCTAATTAAATATTCATCGAGACGACATTTGCTTACAAGAAAGGATGAGAAATGATGGGTTCCTCGCTAGCTGCATATGCAATTTACTTGTTTTTTTCCGGTCTGTCGTAGGGACCAAGCGCTATATGAAGTTGGGACACTTTTATGCAAATGTCTTGCATGTGCTCATTAGATTTCCGTTAAATTTTGTTGTTGTTGTTGTCAGCTTTTCTTGGAAAGTTTTATGCAAATGATTTTGGCTTAGTTTTCATATCGTCATGTCATCTGTTTATGGGACGTTATGGTTTATCCTTAATTATGCTCAGTTCTTGACAGTGCCGCCGCTTTGGTGAAATATTATACAATATTTGTTTTGCTCGAGCAAAAGGATAAAAATTATAGTATTATTTTACCAATTTGTCAGTGTAATGTAACCCTTTTGTGTAGAACCAAGCATTGATATTCACTCACATGCATTTTGCTGTAGGTTTTTGTGTTGTAAGCATGAAATAACCAACTATGGATCTTTGTTCTTGTCTTTGTTATTGTTTTTTGGTTGAAAAATTGCATAAAAAAGGGTAACCAGTACTATTGCTGCGGGTAGCTCGCAATCAAGTGTACGGATACGCTTGATTTCTGTCAAGTCAGACAATTGAGAAACTTGATTTGAACTTGATTAGTGGGCAAAAGTTTTCCCAAGCATCTCGAGATGGGTTGGCAAGCAGCCGCCAGAAAGGGAAAGTTCTCAATTTTTAAAATAATTTTAAAGGGATTTTGTGTAAGCACAAGAGTAAATAGACACTATAGAGTTGTGTAAGTGGTGAGCAGAAGCTGGTGTAGGCCAGTTTTTATCATGATGAGTCAGTAATCTTGACAGAAATTGCATACACTATTGTGTAATTATAATAACAAAGCAGCATGAAAATCTCGTAATGAGCTACGCTGAGAAAAACGCCTAACGGCTGCAATAATCTTACAAATAAATTTGCTTCAAATTGTTTGGATTATGATTTCAAAGTAGTTTTTGTGAAGATTGTTGAAGCTAAAGATCACAAAGGTAAGCCTTAAAATCCTTTTGAAACAAAATGAAACAATACGAATTCATAACTGAATTTAGATTGCAACCTGTACAACATTCAACGTAAGTTACATATTACTGTATGTACATAATTTTAAGTTCTATTGAGTATTTTTTTCAAAAGAATTCTTAGGGATTTTGAATCCTACACAAAATTTACGGAAATATTTTCTAATTATAATTTGAAAGCAATATTGGACTCGTTTAGTGCGCTTAAGAAGGTCTTTAAACTGAAATTTAAATCTATCTCTAAATATAAATACGCTTAGCAAAAATTTAGTGTGGTACCGATTTCTTCGCAATTACGCAACTTTTTCAGGTAAAACCTATATCATTCGTAAGATAAAATGCTTTCGGTTTGCAGAATATAAGTTTGACCTGGATACATTCCGTTTAGTTAGGTAAAAGTTGATTTGAAGTAAAAAAAAACAACAACTATATACATGTGACACACAAACGTTTTATTTCGTGTTTTCTTTTCTCTTATTCGTCATAAGCTGTCATGAGAGCGTGTATTAAATCGTCGAATTTTGACGAAGACTAGTCTATATATAAATACGCTAACCTAAAATTCATTCTGGTAGCGGTTACTTCGCAATAATGCAAAGTTTTCAGGTAAAACCTATACGACTCGAAAGATAAAATGATTTCCGTGTGCCGAATATACATTTTACCTGGATACGTTGCGTCTTAGACGATTGATTTGAAGTAATGAAAGTACTGTATACGTTAGATAAAAAACAACAACAAACTACATTGTACCCGCAAACGTTGTTATTTCGTGTTTTCTTATCTCCTCTTCGTAATCAGCTGTTATGAGAGCGTGTATGTCGACTTTAATCAAACTTTAATCTTTCAGCGAAAGAACTTATGAGTACATGATTTATTATGTAAATGAGAAACAAATAAAAAATTTCTATATAGTATACAAGGGGACTTTGGGGACTCCCTGCTCGTTCCGCTCACCCAGCTCTGTGTGTCAACATCTCGAGGTAGATCAAATTCCTTGTCTATTCATCCTTCTCGTCCGCTTCTTTTTCTTCTTCCTCTTCATCCTCCTTATCATCATACCAGATTTTGGTAGGACCTGTTAAACAGACAGCGTCCAAATAGTCGATCCAACCACATTCCACTAGCCATAAAGTGAATGTTTATAAAAACACTTACTTAACTGGCCTTAACTATGTCAAAGCCGTCGTAGAGCTCATAGAGTTCGTCGTTCCATCGAATGCGATAGTCGTTGCCAACGCGTACAGGGCCAAAGATCTTACGAAGTACTTTCCGTTCAAACACTCCTAGGGTATTTTCATCAGACTGCGACATCACCCATGCTTCAGCGCCATAAAGCAAAACGGGAAGGATGAGCGTCTTTAGATTATTAGTTTCGTCTGGCGGGAGTGGTCTCTACTACTCATTTGCCTACTGAGACCAAAATAACATCTATTGGAAAGAACGATTCTCTGCTCGATATCCACGCTGACATAGTTTTCATTCTTATTCTGTTGAAATACCCAAAGTCTTTGCTCTGGAAAGTGATGTGACTTAAATGGTATATCCATTCATATTCTGTCTGGCTATTGCATATTGTCCCTCAAGCCAGTTCCCCGTAATCCCTTATAAGATTGCCCAAAGCTGACCACACTATGCTAAATCCATTCTTCATACCGTTAACCAATTGCATGATTAATTACATGCCACTCAGGGAATCAAAAAGTTTTTCCTTACATATGTATTTTCATAATGAAGATTTTCCAAAGCGTTGAAAAATGCACAAGTCACGCGGACAACCGCGAAAAAAAAGTAACTGACACCGATTAACCCCTTGTCTTGACCAGGGGTCAACTTGTAACATGAAATATGAGTGTTTGTTGTTTTGGTCAAGATGAATAGGAAATCCTTTGGGATGTGCGGCATGTTTGTATATCATTAATAAAAAGCAGTGCAGAAATACGGGACAGTTTTTGATATGCCGTAAGACTTGGCTTAAGAAGAAAAATGTGTACTGTAATCGAAATGCAATGCTGGTTAGTGGTGGGGGAATAAAACGAAATAACAAAATAATGAAACTAAACAACAATACAAAGGCAACACAACAAAAGTTACACCTGGACCCACGCCAAGGTATAAGGCGTACGCTTACAGACGCCTGCGTGCCATGTTCGGGGCCCGAAAGGACGTATCAAAAAAGGAAAGGTGTTTCGGTTTTTACAGCGAGACCGAATTGTAGACGGCAAACGTAGATTACGACACATAAGCGCCGAAGGACTTAGGGTAAGAAAATGCCTTGACACAATGCCTTTGGTATAAGGATAACTACTGACTACGGCTGACTATGGTGACGGCGACAACAGCGCATAACAATTGACATTATTTTCTATATATAATAATAACTGCTGTGCGTTTGAGTGTATGTGTGTACTTCGATTGCATCATCTGCTGTTTTTCGTTAAGAAGTTGCATGGGGCAGCTTTGACAAACACATAATTAAAATAGGGTCAGAAGAGTAGCATTTGTGGCACTACAAAGATGCAGCATAGTAAAAGTCGAGTACTGTTTGGGTGCGCTGCCTGCTTGGTTAGGAAAAGCTGAGTTGATGTATGTCTGCTTATAGGAAAATTTCGACGCTGACAGCTGTCAAATGGCATTTTTCTAAGAGTTGTTGCCTTAGCTTAATGCAGCTGCAAAATCAAGCAGTTTTTCGCTTAAGTTGCCCAAAGTCACCCCACTTAAACTTCAGACTGCTTTACAGTTCACCAAGTTCTTACAGCTGAGTAAATATTTGGGATCAGTTGAAAGTCAATCAGCTTCAGTAGTACAACTAACTGACCAAGCGACTGCCTCACTCTCTCTGCTGCCAGAAATTGTGTCATTTACAGCATATTTTATTTATTTGCCTCGAAATTGCTTTGGTCTTGCCACGCTTGACCAGCTAAACGGCAGCTGCCACCAGAATCCTGCCACAGCGTAAGAGTATCTGCAACTGCAGCAAGATGTTACAGCAAAGATGTCCAGAAATTTTAATGCCTCTGCACGCTTTGATTTTAATTACATTGCATGTCAAGTCTAGTTTTTTCTACTTTATGACATATGTCCATTGGAAATCTTTGTCTCGGTATTGCAAGGCTTTGCCTACGTCACTAGCTCGCTCGACAGGGTTGTTGCATATTGCAAAGAATAAGAAATTTAATTTGTCATGCGTCTTAGCAGCAGCAACACGCTGTCTTTCCGTGTGTCTGTTTCTCTATCAGTCTGTTTAACTGTTTGTTAAGAAGAAGCAGACTATGCGCACAAGCTACTCAAACAATTAAATATGTCACATAAATATTGTACAATTTTTTACCCCTATTTTTGTGCGTTTTTCAACTGATTTTCTAACAAATTATGTGAAAATTTATAATGAGCTGTGCGAAAGACTTCTGTTTTTGTTGTTGTTGTTTAGCTAGTTAAGCTTTACGATGTGTGAGATTGACAGTTCAGAGCTTAGAGCAGGAAGACTTAACTTAGCCAGCTGTTGATTAATTTCTTCTCCAACTTGAAAGCTGGAATACTGGACTAGCGCCAGTTTTCTCAATCTTTAGTTTCTAAAACAGACGATTTTTATAGAAAAATAAATAAAACTTTTCGACCTCTACAAATTTTTTTCGAGCAAACGAATCTGAGAACGCAAACTACACAAAAAATCCGAAAATTTTACCTAACATTTTCGTTTTATTTCAAAGAGTTCTAAGCTAATAATTTAAAATTCTGCAGAATGGCAACTGTATATCGACTATGTAAATATCGACGTTTTATTTTAACACGTTCTATAAAAATAATAACTAAAACCTCAAAAAATTTTGAAATCTTACAAATTTATTCACTCTAGTAGCTGTTTTCTAAAGTTCCCAAATCTAACTGATTTTTTTTTTAAATTTTGCTTTTTGCTCGAATTTTAAGAATCATTTTTTCGAAAACTGCTGCCTGGGATGACACTTTCTAGAGTCAAGCAGAGTTGAACACCAGTTTTGAGTTGGTTTGTTTTGGCAGTGCGAACCGGAGCCTGAACCAGATCATTTTTTCTCACTAAAAAGAATTCGTTACATTTAATTGAAATTCATATAAAAATCGAGCAATGTATAACCATTTAATAACACTAGGCAACACATTTGATCTCAATTTTGAGGTCACTGGGTAAAACATACCTTTTCTGCTATGTATTCGAATCCAGCAAACGTTTTCGAGTTTCTAGCACGGTTTTTGAATTATCGCAATTTCAATAATTTTTTTTTAAATTCGTAAATTCTATTATAAATAATTCCTGAATACTTTGTAACATTTGTGCACTGTAATTCCCAATCGATTAAAGTAAGACCAAAACTGTCTGAATAATTTTAAACCGATATTTGATTGCCTTTAATTTGAGTTACAATTTGTATCAATCGGAAGTAAGTTTTCCGAGTAATAAGCGACTTGCTGACGTCACAGCTCGCAAAACTTTGAATTCGTAAGGCAAACGTTGCCAGATTTGAAATCAGCGACCCCAAATTTAAAGAAATAGTCATGTTTTGATCATGTTCCCATTCTTGTTGAATGGTGTATTTATAAGTATATGCATAAAGCACTACAAAAGAGTGAAGTTTGTGCAAAATGGCGATAAAAATTGTTGATTCTAAATTAATTAATGGAAATAAGAGAAAATCAATTCTTTGCAACTTTGGAATCAAAATCGGACTTAAGAGGTACTGCTGTTTCAATCTAAATTCAAGCACCTCAAAGGTTTGAACACTGGAATTGAAGGCAGGAAGGAACTTATTTGGTTTGAAGCGCTGCAATTAATAATTTTCTGGGAAATATAAACTTTTTATAATCTTAAGGGCGATTTCGAGCGATTTTAAAATGTAGCAAAAAGTTTGTTTGAATTGGGTACTTGGTGAGGAACTGTCAAAGGAGAAACTCGAAGCACAGTCAGCAGCTTGAGAAAACTTAAAGCAGAAGCAGATTGCTCTAGAACTGCCAAGAACGCCTTAAGCTGTAAAATTTCTTAAAGATCTAAAACTGCATAACTGCAGCTTGCAGCGCGCGAGCCAAAAATCAAAAGCATCTTACAGCTAGGTAGTGATTTTGAATCTTATTCATTTCAATGCTTGTCTACCTGAAAGTTGACAATAATGTTTGTTAAGAAGGATCGACAGCGGCCATAGGGATAGGGATTTTGATGATAAACACCCAAGCGCAAATTGCAATGCAAAAACAAAAACCAGGCTGCAACAACAACGTAAACCGTCTTCAAGACTTACAGCAAACAACAAGAGAACTGCCAAGTTCCAAGACTAAGCCATGAGACAGAGCGAGTGAGGGTATGCGGAATCCTGTTTGGCCGCAAACACACACACACACACACACGCACTCATGCACACAGACACACAAGGTTGCAACCCCTATTGCGCTTTGCGCACAGGATATGCACCACAAGAACGACGACGATCGTCGACGATCTGGAACGAGCGTCGTTGAGCTCAGTTGCACAGCGCAAGTCAACGCGTTTGGTACACGAACACGGCAAACAGCTAGATCGCTCCAAAGAACCAAAGCAAGCAAGACAGAGCAAAAAAGAAGAAGACAAAAAACTAAACATGATACATTGAAGACTGTTTTAAGAGTGCAAAAAACTAATTTAAGAACCGGATTTTGCTTGCTCTATTGATATAATAAGAAGCAATGTTTTAAGTGTGGCATAAACAACATTTGTACAAAAATATTTTTTAATACCAAAGAAACTAAGCAAAATACACAACAACCAAAGACTGCTTATATAAATAATAAAAATAATAATTATAATCCAAATTCCAAAAGAGAGTCATAAAAATATTAATACCAACCAAAAGTGCAATACAAATTTTACACAGCTGTCGCTATCTCTCTCCCACGCTAAAGCCAAACCAAAGCCCTATTGTTATTATACTCTACAATCGATCGATTATCTGTTCCTTTTGGATTTTCCGTGTGTGCTTGTGTGCTTGAATGTGTTAGACCCTTTTCCCGAAAATATTGTGCGGGTGTACGGTCTATTAACTGGCACAGGATTAAACCTTTTGACAGGCGTGCCCACATAAATTTCCTGGCCAAGTGCTTGCCAATTAATTCGAAACACGTTTTTTCTGTAAACCGCCCGTGTGATCCTCTAGCGATCTTTTGAGCGATCCAGTTATTGTTCTGGTTTTTGCCTGCATTTATTACACATTGTATACATGTTATTATGAAGTTGGAACAGAAGCGCAAATTCATTGAAATGGTAATAGTCAAGTCTATAAATAACTTACCTTTTATTCTCAGATGTATTAAATAGTTGGGCGGAGATTAAATACATATTCTTCACTCTCTCTCATATGTTTGAGATGCGGCAGAGAAGACCAAAACAGGGTCGATTACTATTCTGTATCTTCAAACTAAAAAAAAACTTTTTGAGATCGTTTAAATATTCGCGGTTTGCTACACATGATCAATGTAGTTACAATTTCAGGAGCTTTGCTTTATGCTTATCACTAACATTAACGGAAATCAAGTGTGATTTTCTCTACGCCCCACATTTTCTATGAAACAAAGTACTACTCTGTTAATAGTCTATATACTATATAGTAGACGAAATTAGGGTTCCTGAAACTATCGAATAGCTAAATAAGTGTGAGGCATTATGATCATCTTTTCAAAATAGATTATATAGATTTTAGATGGTAAAATATATTTACCTTAAGATAAGCAGATCAAACTTTAATAGCAAATGAGCGTATACTTCAAATTGTTATCATCAACTGTCTATAACATAAGTGTAAACTATAAAATTAGCTGATGTAGAAATGAAAATAAAAATCTTAACAAATCGTAAGATCAATGGAAAAACTTTCATTAAACTAATCATCTTGCAAAAATACATCATCAGACGCTTCAAGCAACATATCAGATTAGATTTTCAGTGATGATATATGTAACATAATATTCGATTTCACAGATTTTCATATGAAGTTGTGCAGTTAGCAAAATTCGATTAAACTTTTGTAACGATACACATTATGAAACATTTCAAATGAATTAATGTTCGAACGACCAATATTTTTAGTGCAAATCAGAATCGAAATCTAATTTGGGAAGAGAGTTGTGAATGTAATTCAATTAACATTTTCATGTACTAATAATTTGTTTCTCTCCTTGCTTTCAGGATCCCGAAATTGGACTGGAACCGCCATCGGCTAAGCGCCAACAGCGTCTGCCGGCGCTCTATGCCGGCAGCGATCAAAGCAATGTCTCCTCCATAGCCTCATCGGTATATACCTCGCCCGTACCGGACACGCACAGTACCCATGAGCTGCTTAGCATACGCAGCTCACCAGCTGAGGAGCTATCTGAGGCACCACACAGTCCACTGCCCGATAGCCCAGACAGTCCACCCAGCCCTGATCGTGGTGCCAAAAACAAACAGACAGTTGATATGCCTTTTCTGGAGTTTGAGGAGGATTTCTATTTTGATGAAGAGGAGGAAGATGATGATGAAGAAATCAATTCATCCACCACCACGCCTACCTCTACGGGCTCATCCAGCAGTCTGTGCAGTCAAAATGGCGAACGTACACCGGGTCAGCCGTCTGCAGCATTGGCCAGGAGTTGCAGTAGCATTAATAACAATAACTTGCCCACTGTTAAATTGATAGATGACTTTATGGCCAGTAACTACAAATGCATGTCACCGGCCGTGGAAACGCCGCTACGACAATGTCCGTTGCCTGCGCTTTCCTGGGCCAATGCGGCTGACGTCTGGCAGCGTATGTGCCTGCGTGATGAGCAGGATGCTCGTCTGCGCAGCAGCACTATGCTGGAACGCCATCCAGGACTACAGCCACGCATGCGCGCCATACTGCTGGACTGGCTTATTGAGGTCTGCGAGGTCTATAAGCTGCATCGTGAGACCTTCTATCTGGCTGTGGACTACTTAGATCGTTATTTGCATGGGGTGCGCGGCGTGCAGAAGACGCATCTGCAGTTGATAGGCATTACATGTCTGTTTGTGGCCGCCAAGGTGGAGGAAATTTATCCGCCAAAGATTGGCGAGTTTGCTTATGTGACCGATGGTGCTTGCACTGAAAAGGACATACTGCAGCATGAAAAGCTGCTGTTGGGCGCACTAAACTGGGACATAAGCCCCATTACTGTCACCGGCTGGCTGGGCGTCTATATGCAACTGAATGTGAATAATCGCACACCAGCCTCCTTTGCAAGTATTGGCCAACAGGCGCACGCTGTAGCGGCAGATGATGCCTTCATCTATCCGCAGTTCTCGGGCTATGAGTTTGTGCAGACCTCACAGCTGCTGGATCTGTGCACACTGGACGTGGGCATGGCGAACTTCTCGTACTCGGTGCTTGCTGCAGCCGCCATAAGTCATACCTTTAGTCGGTAGGTTATATTGAGAAAAATGTGGGAAATCGTAAGCTCATTTGTTGTATATCTTGCAGTGAAATGTCCATGCGTTGCTCCGGCTTGGATTGGCAGGTTATACAGCCCTGTGCACGCTGGATGGAGCCTTTCTTTCGCGTCATATCCAAGAAGGCTGCATTTTTGCACGTTAATGAACAAAATGAGCAGGTCACTAATAAGTTTGGTCTGGCTCATATCTGTCCTAATATTGTGACCGATGATTCACATATTATACAGACGCACACAACCACAATGGATATGTATGTAAGTATCAAGGATCAAGTTTTGTTCAAGTCTTTTTGGGTTATGTGCCCAACGATCTGTGTCTGTTTTGATGTGTCTCACACAAAAAGAAGATAGCCATCTTCGGATTTACGTTGGGAACATTATTCTTAGGGAATTTTTAACATTATAAAAAGTGCATACATACAGTATACCAATATGTGTCAATCAAACCTTTGATATATCTTTATATTGTAGATTTTGAATCCATTACATTTTTCAATTGCTTTCTATGTTGCATTAGCCCAAAGACATGCAAATTTGGTTTTGCATAGAAACAAGATCACACAGAAAGCATTAGCCTTTGGTGATTTCTTGGAAGAATTGGGACTTATGGCTGTTAGACATGATATATCAGCATCTTTCATTACCTGAATCATTTCAAATTACAGTCACAAGTAAAAATTCGACGATCAGCATATCTTATTACCATCATCATCAAATCATTTCGAATTACTGAGTACAGTGACAAGTAAAATTGATCACTGATCAAAACTTCATAAATTCCGCGATCAGTGATTTTGTTGACAAAATTTAATGATAACGTTTCATTAGAAATCAGTTATAGACAGCTGGCACCTTGGGCATCACGTTAAGAGCACCGGCTAGTCCCTATCACATAAATAGATAAATAGATCGGTGATCTTTTGATCAGTTTTTTCCGTCCTATACACTAAAAGAATTTGATTCCTGCTCAGTGACCCACAAAATAAACGAATTTTGGTCGGATCAACAAATTTAATGACAACGATACACCTCGTTGGCAATAGTAAACAGATGGGAAGCAGAGCAGGCAGCCTTCACAAAGGACAGATCGGCGATCTCTTGAATATTTGTCTCAATGCTATGCATTTTAGAAGCACCTTAAGTTTTCTATTGTTAATCCCAAGCAAAAACAAACTCTCTTTAACTCCAAGTTAAAGCCAGAGTATCGCAGTGGACGTTGGGCATTTATTCTTCAGGAAGCAAGAACCGAATGCTTAAAAGCGAACAAATTTTTTAAGATCATTCCTTAGTTAAGAATCGAATAAGCTTTACTGAAATTTGAAATTAATTTGCTTTTTTATTACCGTTCGAACACCACTATAATGATTCTTTGCTTTCTTTTTCCAGGACGAACTGCTTATGGTTCAGGATGCTTTGCATGCAATGCGCTCTCGTGTGCAGGCCTCCCCGGCCACGGGCTTACGTGCGCCCGAGAATCTGCTGACACCACCCGCATCTGGACACAAGCCGGATGACTATCTGGTCGATGAGGAGGATGCAGTGGTGGGCAGCAGCCGCGCAGTAGCCGCCGCCAGTGCCAGTAGTAATGTCAGCGCCAGCAACAATATTATCAATCGTGAAAACATAGCGCTAACTGGCAATGACAACAATAATTGCAAAAAGTAGTCAGTTTTTGGCAATTTGTCATACTCTCAATATGTACGCCCGCCCATACAGTGTAGATCTTAAGTGTTTCTTCTTATATAAATTATTTTTGTTTTAACAATTTACTAGGCGAAGAGTTAATTAAATGCCTAATTATTTAAATCCAAATTGAATAATGCGCTTTTGTTTATATACATTCTAGTTTGATTTTCTTTGCTTTGATTTAATATTATTATTTTCTATGTTAAGCCTATTTAAATATGTGTATTTATATAAAACAAAAAAAAAAAAAACAAAAACAAAAACAGAAATATAATTTTAATATAATAATATAACTTGTAAAATTAACTAGTATTTAGTGTTAAAGACGCAAGCAACTGAATTAATAGTGTCCTAATTATGCTCTAGCTTATATTCTTGTTTAAACTAAAAGCCAGCTAAAAGTTTGGCAGTGTATCAAAAGCAGCTAAGACTGCATTAAGTTGGCATTTAAAGACAAATGAAACATTACATTATAACTATACACATAACTATAACATACTTACATAAGCAAATGTATGAGTTCAAAAGTCGACACACACACACACACACAAATCAGTTGTACAGTCAGTCAAAGCTACAGACTGTCACATGCTCAGACAAGTCACAAATTAACACACTAAACCACAGTTTTTAGGGATACGCAGCAAATCACTTGACCAATAATACACTAAAAGAAATAGCAACTAAGTTGAGGTGCAAGAACTAAACAGACTAAAGCTTAAAACTGTCCACTGCATACTTCATCGAAACAATTAACACAACTAACTTAAAAACACAAAACTTAGCTGACGACTTGCTATTATAATGAAATAAAAAACTATAATTTTTCCAAATGGCAATGAAAAGTAATTAGAGAAAATACAAAAATTGGAATATGTATGTCAAATCTTTAACGTAGCTTAAATTTGCCATAATTTGCTAAGCAAATAATTCTGTAAATATCATATATATATATATACTGTATGTATACACACACACACATACATACACATACATAAGCGCTACACTCTAAATTCTTATAATATATTATTATATAAATGTAGAATTTGAACTTATGTACAATACAATACATATAAAAAATACAAACATATAGTAAAAATTATTATATATTTTAATATTATTTTCATATAAGTGTTCATTTATGTAATTAAGGCTGAAGTAAAAAAAACTTAATTTAAAACAAAAAAGAAAAACAAAAAAAAAAACATGCGGAACAACTAAAAATATTACTTACGTATTTATGTTTTATACTTGTAGTTTTTAAAGCAATAATCATTTTAAAAATATGAATTAATTAAAAATAATTTCACAACTACGCTTATATCCATGATGTCAGTCATTTAAATAAATATATATACAAAAATAAATTTTTTTGTACATAAAAACCCAAAACAAAGAAGCTTTTACTATACATTTACAAGAAAACAATATTGAATTTCAGAATGTTTATACGATCGAAAAATTTAAATTGTAGGGCAGCGCAACTGCGATTTATACAAGTTTTTCCATAGCATAAAGATTTCTTCTACAGGATCTACAAGCGCTTCCAACAACTTCTGCAATTCTCCCTATAGCCAACCCATGACGTATAATGTGAAAACTTGAGACCTGTTCCAACTTCTTCATCCTGGCTCGCAAAGCACCAATCTTTTCAGCAATGTGCTGAAGATCTCTGAGTCTTAATTTGCTTGACAGTTGTTCCATAGCCATGGCCTAAAGGACCATAGTTCTCTCGATCAGACTGCGTCATCAGCCATGCTTCAACACCGGAAGAAAGAATGTCTTATATAGCGTTACTTCCGTCTGGCGATCTGGTCTGGTGGTCTCTACCACACTTTTGCCTACTGAGACCAAAGTAACATCTATTGGCAAAAGTGATTCTCACGTTGCCTTCACGTACAGGGCCAAAGATCTTACGAAGTTCTTTCCGCTCAAACACACCAAGGGCATTTTTATCAGACTGCGTCAGCATCCAAGCTTCAGCAACATAAAGCAAAACGGCAACTGGACCCTTATAGAATACAGTTCATTAAATGGTTGAAGACGACGGCATAAGTTAAGATAAATGGAGGTACAAAACTCATTTACCTCTGCTGGTTGGTTCACTCAACGGGTAACCCGGAGATCAACATCACGTTTATATGCAGCTACTTCGAGGGCCGTTTGTTGCAATACGATAGCTTCTGAAGAGTGCTAGGCCCTACGTTATGGAACTTTATGTATCAAAGTTGAGACTGCCACAATACAAGTTGCTAGCTGGCGGATAAAATCGAAGCTATCTAATCCCTTGGTGTGATTTCCGTTTCCGTTCCGTTTCCCCTTGAGCACCTGGCAGGAGAGATGGGAGGCTATCCAAACGGAAGTTGGACTAGGCTGCTAGTGCCTGAATATTTAGCTATGACTATCGAATATGTTAAATTTACAATGTCGCCGTATCGCCGTATCGCAGTATTTCAGTTTTTTTGTAAGTCCAATATTTTGAGCTCATCGACTTTGTCTACAACAAGTTTGTTAGCAGATGCGGCCCGTTCGGACAATACAGAGTCGATAGGTGCTAAGAGCAATTGTTGTCATATGGGAATATGTATCCCTTTGGACATGGATCTGCCACTTTCCCTTAGCAGTTGAACTCCAGATAAGCTCTTAGCTCATTCTTCACGAATATTTCAGGCTCCACAATATCACTGTTTTGGATCATGTCATTATGCACGTCCCATAACTTTTCGCTTGTTCCTATCGAGTTTTCAGAAACCATGACCTACGGATAAGTTGTTGATTACACATACATACATGTAGCTAAATATATAAAATGCAGATAAATAAACCTAAAACGACTTTTACGGACGAAATAGTTCCAATTTTTTTAAATTTTTTATGTGATTTTTTTCACTTCAAAACGACAATCGGCATGTGAGCCACCGAACTGGCTCGAACTATTAAAAAAAAGTGCATGCAATTCTCGAAAGATCCAGTGGCGATTTTCAAGTACAAGACAAAATTATTATGGTTTTATAATTGAAAGTTAAAAGTTCGTATTTTTATTCATCGGTTACTCAGTCAATTAAACAATTTTAGTTTTCGCGAAAGTTGTGTAGAGATGAAGTACAGACCTTTGGACCAAAATGTGGGTATATTATATAGTGAAAACAGTCTACATTGGACACACTTGGTTCGAAGACTTTTGTCCAATGTAGACAGGGTGTCCAATGTATAGAAATTTGAAGATTTTCAGTGTTCTGTGTGTTTTGGTTGATTTGAGATCATTAGTTTGTTACATATGATACATACGAATTAATCTTCTTCTTCTTAACTGGGAATATTAACCCGTTACCGGGTTACGGCCTGATGCAAATATCTCCTCCTTTGCACGTGCTTGGTCCAGTTGGTGATACCAAAGTATCGAATTAATAGCATTCAAAAATTTATTTGTGAACATTGTCTTGAAGTATCATGTTCAAATCATTAGTTACTTTGTAATCGGTACTGCCTCCTTGAAAAATCTGACAGGTTGTCCATTGTAGATAGTGTCCAGATTAGACAGTTTTCACTGTATAATGCTAGTCTTCGCCTTGACGTCGACATTCGATGACTTAGTTAATGCTCTAATGACAGCTGATTTCGAAGAAGAGAAAAGAAGACACAAAATAATAACGTTTGTGTGCACACTGTATTTTGTTTTTGTTTTTTACTAACATATACAGTAAATTTTTTACTTCAAATCAATTTTTTTTGCCTGACTATGGCGAAATATTATGTAACATTACTTTCAGCATATCTTTAATCATACTTAAACTACATTTAAAGCAACTCTATGTAAAGTATGAAATTCAAAAAGCGCGGCAATACTAACACTGCACTTGTTCAAACATCGCAACTGCTTGCACTGCTTGATGCAGCGTTTGTGTGTACGTACATTTCAGCTTTTGTCTGTTAGCCGCAAATGACAGTGCTGCATAGCGCTATAAAACTGCAAAACGCTATTAGATGTACTTTGTTTACATACTGTTAATGTAATTAACATTTAAAATCAAATAATAACATAAAATATAACATATAATTTAAATAAACAACTGCTTAAATGCACCACTCGCAAAGTTGGCGGTCATCCAAAAATGTGGTTGGCAACGCGAACACTACAAAATCGCAACCCCCAAAAACCAACGAATGGCGCAACATAATAAAGCGCAGAGAAAAACTCTCGGTCAGGCGTTTTCGAAAGCATATTCTGAGCCGTGCTCCCTTGAGCAACCGCTAATATTGGACACTCCGGTGCGTGAACCTCGCGAGTTTGGATGCGTCTCGAAAGGCAACGGCAAAAGCATTAAATACAACAAAATATATACAAAAAGCAAAACAACTTAGCAAATGCGACGCCTTAAAAACAACAACAAGCAGAGAATTGTGCAAAAATCGTGGGCAAAAAGCAAAAGTTTAAAAAATTAAAACAAAACGAGAAAGTGCTATGTAAAAGTTTGTGTAAAATGTGGTAAATAGCAAGCCTAAAAGCTGCACATGATATTAAACAAAAAATAAATAAATTCAAATAGGTAAATTTAGCAAATTTAACAGCTTGGCAAGTGCAACCATTTTGAGGAGTAAAACAAAAAAAAAGCAGGCTAAAAGTACAAAAAATATTTGCTTGCTTTTCCAAACGAATGTGAAAATCTCTGTACACCACAATTCCCTAAAAGCAAATGTAGAAAAAATTTTTTATATATATATATATATATATATGTATATTATATATGTATATGTAGTAGAATAATTGTGAGCGCCAAAAAGCCGGAGAGCAAACGCCAACGCCAGCGTCGCGCAGCAGCCATATAAATCGTAGTCGCTTGCGCTCTCTCACGCTCTTTAAAGCCGTTTTCGAAAATCGTACGGTCCATTTTCCATACCCAAGTACAAAATCTAGTCGATGCCAAGCGGTTTGTCGGTCGTAGTAAAATTTGTAGCGTGTATTTTGTCGGCATATCGTTGACGCTGCGCTTCGCTGCACATTGTGAAACCTGTTCCGAACCGAACCAAACCGAATCCCCACCAAAAACGCAAGGATACTATTGTGAGTCGTTGTTGTTGTGCAAGTTGTGTGCTTTTTATATTATGCACTATTCGAAAGCGGCAACGTTGTTTGTTTGATGAATTTGGCGCGCAGAGCTGCAAGTAAGTATATTAAACGTAGGCGAGAGCGCCGAAGTGTGCGTGAAAGAGCACAAGAGAGTTTTGATTGCACAATAAAATGACAAAAAAGAGACAAGCATAAAAATCTTATATAAATCACATAAATTAGTGTCTAAAAGTTTTGAGAGCGCATAAATCAAATGGGCAACTTTATGTGCGTGTGTCTGTGAGAGCTGAGATTAAACGGTATATGTGTGTGTGTGTGTGTGTATGTGTGTGTGTGTGTGCGTTGTTTGCGCGCCCAAAAAAGTATGCTATGGCATTTTACTACTTCACTACGCATACGCACACCAACACACACACACAAACACACACAGTCACAGGTACATAGTAACGGTTTATCGTGTATACATATATACATATATATCTATTTGTATATACTACAACGCAGCTGCGTAAAATCTCAAAGCTTGACCAATACCGTAACCTTTAGACCGCTCGCTGCTCCCCCTCCCTCTCTCACGCACTGTTTTGGCCACCCGCATTAACCCTATAACAGCCAAGCGATGCTTTTTAAGCCATTCACCTACATAAATGACAGTTATAAGTTTATGTGTGTGTGTGTGTGTGTGTGGGTGTGTACACACGTCTTTTTGTATAAAGTTTGGCTAACAGCTTCTTTATTATCCTGGCCAAGTTAGTTTGTCTTATTTGCCTTTTGCATACTTCTTGACCCGCCTTGGCTTCTTTTGCCTTTGTCCTTCAAAACGTGGCTTTTTGTGTTACTTGTAGCGTAAATAACTGTCACTGTATTTGTGTCTGTGTGTGTGTGTGTGTTGGCTTTTGTGCGTTTGACTGCTGCTGTCTGTGTCCTTGCTATCACCTCAATTAATAGCTGCATCTTAGCCTGCAGCTTCTGAGAAGAGTGTTCTATGGCTTTTTTAAAAGCATCCTTTGGTTAGTTACAAAGCTCAAACTGTTGTTTGCTGCACGGCAAATGAATAGCTTGTACTTAACAAATTGGTTTTTAGCCTGACAAGTTACGTTTGCTGCAAATAGTTTGAATACCTTGAGTTGAGTTGTGTTGCAGCAGATTTTGAGATATTAATACTATGGCAACTCTTAGTTGCTTTGCACAAAGTACAAATTTATTTACTTTTTTCAAATAACAACCTTTGACGCCTTGTTGCTGTTGCTGCAGTTTTTACACTTTTTTCTCAGGGTTTGCTTTGAAAGATATCTTTGCTATGCACTGAAAATCTACTTTGAGCATAACTTTATTGTATTGAAAGACATGTTTGCTTTAGAATGAAAGTCTGCTCAGCGTATAACAAAGATATCTTTGCTTTAGACTGAATGTCTGCTTAGTGTATAAATTTAGTATTTACTGAAAAATGTACTTACTGGAATTATCAATGACCATAGTTCAGCATATTTGGTGTCTAAATCTACTCACCTAGCCATCTAGTCCAAACTTACATTCCCAAAAGAAATATCGATCAGGAAATATCTATATCGATATATGTATTCGCACAGCTTAGGTTGAGGCTACAATTTATCAACGGGTTAAAATTTATTTTACATTGAAAAGGCTGGCTTAAAATATAAATTTGAACTGCCAGTAGGACACAACATATAGCTTAATAAAAGTCTTAGCGTTCTACTTAAGTTTCGTTGATACGTATAACTTGATCTTTTGTAGAATGAGAGACTTAATTGTCACTACGAATCTTTTTTAGATAATCCTTTGGTACAAGGGTCATGGTCGATACTACGCTGAGATAAAGCAGGCAAAGCTGTCAGCTTGGTAAACAGGTGTCTATCATATATACATTAAAGCAGTAAGAACCACTAAGAGAGGATTCAACTGCTTTTTTGTATTGTAGTACGCATATTATTATATCCGATGAGCATATAAAGGCTGCCTTTGTTAGTTTTGAGGTGTAACTAAGTGAAATATATTGACTTATGGAAAAACTTCACTGGTTTAGGTTTCACAAGTATAAATATTTAGTGTATAAGCTTAAAATAAACCATAAAGTGACTTTTTTGAGCAAGTAGTTTTAAAAGATATAAAGATGGATAATATGAATTAGAAGAGGTCTGCAAACTTGAGTATTTCTCTTAAGGCATAGCTCACAAATTCGAACTTGTACGTTTGAAATTGTTCAAGAGGATGACAAAGCCAAAATTTTGCCTGCCTTGCATCATAAATCTTAAGACTAAGTCTAATGCATCGTAGACTTTCCTCTGTTTAAAAATATGTAGGTCAACGATTTGTTTTACAGATATTTCTGCATAAGCTATACAATTAAGAATTTGTTGAAGTGAAAACAATGCTAACCGGTAGAAATATTTGATTTTCGTTAACAAAGTTTGAGAGCATGTTAACAAACTTAGTAAAAATTGTGTGAGTAGTATGGAAGGCGGCGGGATGAGGTGCGCTGAGACAGGAAATAGCTGGGAAGAGCAGAGACGAGATGATATAACATGAGATGTGATAAGATAAGATGATCTGAGATGAGATTGGTGGGAGGAGAGAGGAAAGGAGATAAGATGAGAAGAGATGCGGTGATTTAAGATGATTGATATAATATGAGATAGAATGTGATGATATGATAACATGAGATCTTGATGATTCCAAAAATATAGAAAAACACCATTATGGCGGTTCTTAGAGTTAGTAACAAAAACAAAATTTGACTGCTTTAATTTACTCTCGATATTAGCTTTCAAATGAGAGGCTGTTTTTGACACTTAATTTCTTGTTCGGATGGAACCAATGCTTTGCATTAAATCCAAGCAGCGATACAAATCTCATATAAAATAAATTAACTAAAATAATCAAATGATAACCTACAACTAGAAGGACTGTTATCTTTTATGAAGATGATGGCTAAAGAATCAATCTTTTTATTGCACTGTTAAATTACGCTATGTTAAACATGATTTGTAACTGCTAAAATACGATATGATTGGATTTCGGAACTCTTTAGTACACTGAATCGTACTTGGAGTGTAGAAATCAGCATGTTGCTGTTGCCGTTTATCGATAATCCCGATGTTTGCTAAAGATATTAAACTTTATTCTTGTATATGAGATGTCAGTGAGTGGAGTAATCTTCAGTGTGATCCTAATAATTTCTTTAAATGGTGTGCAGCTAATCATCTCTATCTGAACTGCAATATATGTAAACAGATGAGGTTTTCACGAAGGAGGTGATACTACTACCATTGTAATATGGGTAACCACTCTTAGCAGGGCGGATTTCTTTAAAGCTCAGGGAATTCTGCTTGATGTTGAGCTAACATTCAACGAGCACATCGACGTAATGGTCAAGAAAGCGAAATTTCTTCTTGGATTTATGAAGGGGAGGTGAAAAGTGTTCTTGAGTCCTTGTGTTACTAAAATGCTATTCATATCCCTTGTTCTCCCAATCTTAGAATACGGGCTATCTGTTTGGTGCCCTCAATATGCTGTGTCTGCTGACAAACTCGAATCAGTTCAAAAACAGTTCCTAAGTAGCCTAAATTGTCTGCAACGTTCTAACCATCAATCATATGAAAGCCGTCTAATGTTAATTGATCTGCTGACACTTAAGGAAAGACGAACCACTTTGGGGACTTGCATTCCTCTCAAAGCTTATTGTTGGTAATGTTGACTGGCCGTTTCTTCTCGAGTGAAACTACGAAGTCTTTGAACCCTTACGAGTCCTTTGTCAATAATATAAAGTCACTTTACAGTACCAATCTTTACAATACTAGTAACTATTTCTTGCTTTCTTCAGTGAATTATATTGCAACAACAGTCAGCTTCCTCTCGTTCGCGGGTACAGTTTTGTAACCAATTCAAAGGCAGCAACAAGAAAACTATAAAATACTCTCAATATGTGCATAGACTTGTCATGGATTGCAAAGCACTAAAAGTTTTTTATATACCTAGCACATATTTATTATTATTACAAAAAGTTTATATATGATTAAACTTACGCTCACCCACACATAACTCAGCTATTCTACGCTGGCTATTGAAAATTTTTACAAGCACATTAATTCCATTACCGAAACACCCAAGGCCATATATCCCTGCTATTTTTTTCGCCCATTTCTTGTTGTTTTTGTTGCTTTTGGCCAATATTACAAACCGAACCCCCGACAGCGGCAAAAGCAAACAAAACGACAGCAGCAAAAAAAGTAGAGAAAAAAAAAGGAGAAATGGGCTTGGAAGCGGGCGAAAATAAAAAGAAATACTGGCACCATTTATGCGATATAATAAATCTTTTGTATAACACGCAAAACTTTATGAACGTGCGGCAACTACTATAAACTTTCACTTTTAACAATGGCGGCGACGTATTGCGTATACGTCGTGTTGCCTTTCCTCTTTTTTATTATTATTATAACTATTATTATTAGCTTTTCTTTTTGTTATAGTGCCAACTGATTTTAAAAGCAAATATGGTCGGACGCACGGACACACGGACACACGCATACACATAGAGAAATGCTAGCAAAAAGCGCAGCATGCTGAATGTGTTGCATACTTTTAGGTGGCATTGAAGCTGGCAGCATCCGGTGCGTATGTGTGATACGCTCGATGTGTGTGTGTGTGTGTGTGTGTGTGTGTGTGTGTGTGTGTGTGGGTTGTCGCTCTATTTATGTCAAAGTTTTGATGTGCAGCAAAGGCAAAAAGTACACACATATGACGAAAAAAAGCTGATATAAAGTGTGTGAAATCGTGCGGCACAAAAAGGCCAAAGTGTGTGTGTGTGTGTGTGTGTGTGTGTGTGTGTGTGTGTGTGTGTGTGTGTCACAATACATAAATTGTCTTTATTTCATGCGGATGTTCATGACAAAGTTAGCACTGTTTGTGTATATTTGTGCGCCATTTTTAATGAAAATTATTACACCATATCCTTGGTTAGCAGCATGAGTTGTCCTTTGCTCTGCTCCATAGTAAAACTCTAGCCATTGTTGTTCTTGTTGTTTGTATGTGTATTTGGATGGCTTGCTCATACAAAAACACTGTTGGCCAAGGCGTACGTACAGCCAAAAGTAAAGCCAAGCATCGGCAGCAACGAGTAATACTCCAACTACTACTGTTACGTACGATACTACTTATAAGTACTCTAAAGCGCATGTGCGTGCTCCCGAATTTCGAATTCGAAATGAGCGCAATTCAATGCGTGGAGCATACTTTATGTGTACGTTAACGATGTATGTACGTGTGTGTGTGTGTGTGTGTGTGTGTGTGTGTGTGTGTGTGTGTGTGTGTGTGTGTGTGTGTGTGTGTGTGTGTGTGTGTGTGTGTGTGTGTGTGTGGGCTTATGTGCATAGCCTTATTTATGCGTGTATGTGTGCGGCTTGAAACGCATTTCTAGGTCAAATTCACATGCGCTTGGAACATATTTTTTACTTTATTATCAAATGTTTCTAATGGAATTTTTTCATTTTGTTTTAATAATTTCTATTTAATACTTTTTTCTTTATAAATGTTTGTGGGTTTCTTTGATAATAAGCACAAACTCTAATCAATTAGGCAATGATGTTAGTTTAAGGAAGGTACATAAAAAACTAGTGGTTAGGTATAAGTCAGATGTTGTCGGTAGCAGCATATTTTTAAGCATAAATTAAGAGTTTCCTAATGATTGTATTTGCTCTAATGTATGGTTTGGCTCTACACATATATTAAGAACTAATCAAACGATTTCAACAAAAGATACCTTTTTTTAAGAAACAACCCCATTTCTTATCGTTAAGTTAGGGGTATCTCGTGGGCTTCATACTCAAAAGGCTATATATCAGCGATATAGAAAATAAGATCATAGTCTTTATTTAAGTTGATCAAACAACGCTTAATTATTATGAAAGTAATTGATTGTAAACTACTACTATTTTCTTATTCAATAATGCTCACACTTGAAACTGATTAAAGTTTGTTGTTGGTTTTATAACATGTCGAGACATAACTTAATAATAGAAGTTTCTTAACTAGGAAGCTCGACCAATACGATGAGCTCTGAATCGTTTTTTTTCAAATTTATAGTTTTTTTGTAACTACGAATGCCTTCTTTTACTCTGTGTTCAAGACAATGCGTCTTGACAGAAAGCTGTAAGTTTTTTTTTTTGTAATCTCTTTAAAAACCGTTGGTCTAAAGTTTTCACGACACATTTCTAAAGTTTAGGAAATGTTTGCGTTGAGTTCAACGGCTGATTCGAACTACTAAAATAAAACTAGACAACAAACGAAAAGCTTCTTTTTCACTAAATCTCGAAAACAGAAAAAAAATCGGGAAAACAGATTAATAAGAACTAACATTATTTGATGAAGTAGTTTCCTAACTTTCATAATTGACTTCCACATAGATTGCCGAAGTGGTCTTCCTCGGTATAGGCATGGGTATAGGTTTAGCATAAGATTTTGGGTCCATCTGCGATACGCAGGATTTGGTCACCTTCCCTTCCATTGGCTGAGTGCGTTGAGCAACCTGCTCCCAACGCTGCCACTATGCTTTTTCGAAGTTAGTAGATCTAAAGACACTATGTCTTTCCACTCCGTACGGAAAAAGCTTGCAGTAATAACGAGGCGTCTAAATTGCTTGGTGACGTCATATAAACCATTATATTTTCAAGTGTGTTAGTGCCAGTAAAAAACTATTCGCAACGAAACTGCAAATAACCGAACTGTTTTTTCGCTTCTCTCTACCCGTTATTCGTCCACAGAAACAACAGCACAGTGAAATAATTTTGTTTGTATAGGAAAATATACCAATTTAATGTACTAGGTTTTGCTACGGGTTTTTATATATGTTTGGAAATTACTTATTGTTTTGTACTTTTAAATTTAAATACCTTTAAAATGATGTAAAGCATATACAAACCCGAAGCGTAGCATGATTAAAAATTGTACCACAACTATAGACACGTGTTTGAATATTTTAACAATTCATACAATTTCAACAATTCTTCGCCATAACCCAACTGTATTTTTTACCAAACTTGCTTTAACACTCTCTCTTCTCTTTCATTACAGATATTTGCGAGACACCAACAATACATATCTGAATAAACAATAAACTTTAAATCCTACAAAAATGTTTGGAAATCATCAAAGGACATGCCAAACCTTTAGAATCTCAAATTGTTTGGACAGCAAAAAATATTCCGATCGTAAAAAATGAAATAAAAAGCGCATAACGAATAAAAAAAATTACAAAAGATACATATTAAATAACTTGTAAAGTGCATATAAGCATATTTGAAATAAATCTAATTAAATATTTGTGCAATAAACAAATAACAAAACATTTACTGTCAACTGTCAATAATTATACAAAAAAACAAGAAAATTGTTTGTGCGCGTTGTTGTAGTTTTTTGGATAATGTTGCATGATTGTGGCATTTGTCATACGACTAAAAAAATAAATAATTTTAAATTACAAATGTGCGCACCAAAAAAATAATTAAAATAAAATAGTTAAAAAGTGAGTCAATAAAATTGCAGTATTTATTGAGTGTTGATTGCAAAAAAAAAACAGAAATTTTAATCAAATTTCGCACTCTTAAAAAGAAAAAATAGTAAAAACGAATAAAAAACGTAATAAATTGAATTAATTAAAATGGAGCGTAAACGTTTGCATTGTATTTTGGGGCTGCTGCTGGGCATATTTATATTTAAAATGCATATATATGGAGTTCTCAGCGATCAGGAGGAGGATATACCACATAATGAGTAAGTTCAAATCAGCATGCATAAATTATAATTACAATTAAATTTGAGTGATTGTAATTTAAAAGCTTAAAATATCCAATTTAGTCACTTCTTAAAATTTATTACACTGGTCAAACATTTATGCCGGACTTTTAAGTGTTTTATGACAGGTTTGGCTTAAATAGCCAAATATGCATTAGTTTAAATCAGAGTTCGAAAATAACCGTCAACCTTATCGGCGTGCATGGAAAAAACCGGTTATTGGAGGACTCAATGAATAGAGGAACGGTAAAAATCAATGCAGCCCGGTTTTCTCATATTTTTCCAGGACTACTTTGAAGATAATAAACTGTCACACCTATTTTTCTACGCCAAACAATAACAACACACGACGCGTAGCCACATGGTTTCTGTTAAGCTGTTACTACAAGTTAGAACTTTTGCTCAGCCATTAACACAAGACCGAGGACACAAGCGCAGTAAGAAAAAGGGTTTGGCTCAGAGCGAAACTGAGTTGATATGATTTTTTCGGTTTTTCAGTGAGCAGAGCGCATTAAAAATATATGTTGACTGTTATATGAGAACTCTGATTTAATTAGCTTAGCAAAAAACGTAAAATAATTTATTATTGTTCAGTTTCCGAAATCACTTTTTTGGCCAAAAACCTAAAAGCAAAGAAACAGTATTGCAAAGCCTCCAGCAATCTTCAAATTTATCAGCATGCACTTCTTCTTCTTGACTGCCCAAAACAAAACGTTGTCGGGTAATGGCTTAATGTATAACACTCGTCCAGGCGCCTCTGCTTCGAGCGCGCCTTCTTCAATCGTTGATACCAAAGGTAGTTAGTGTGCTCTCTACCTGATGCTTCCAACGCAGACACGGACTGCCTCTTCGTCGCTTTCCTTAAACAGCCGTATTAAAGAGCTTCCGTCCGGGAGCTTTTTCATTCACACGCACAACATGACCAAGCCTATGTAGCCACGGGATGTTAGTTCGCTTGAGTATGACAATGTCGTAGTAGACCTCATAGAGTTCGTTGTTCCAACGAATACGACACTCTTTGCCAACGCGTTGAGTGCCAAAGATCTTACGGAGTAATTTCCGCTCAAACACTCTAAGAGCATTTTCATCAGACTGCATCATTACCCATGCTTCAGCGCCATTAAACATAATGGGAATAATGAGCGTCTTGTAGAGTGTTAGTTTCGTCTGGCAATAGTGGTCTCTATTCATTTGCCCAATGAGATTAAAGTAGCATCCATTGGTAAGAGTGAGTTTTCGCTTAATCTCCATTCAAACATCTTTCTTCATTCTGACATAGACGACATCATTGACTACATCAAAAGTGTAGTCTACAAACACCGCGTATCTTTATTCTTAGGAAACATGCACTTTGGTTGTACTTCGGAAAGGTTCACGTATATCGATATCTTCTTCGTATATGAGCGCTTGGTCGCTCTTCTTCTAAAATGTCCATAACAAGCCTTTACCGGGTTATGGCCTGATGAAGAGCAGAGGCGGTGACACTAAAGTTAGTTTGTGTACTCGCTACATGGTCCTTCCAAGGGTGACTGGTCTGCCCCTTCGTCGCCTCCGTCTGTGCCAGAATCTTGTTCTGGAGCTGCTTCGTGGCGATCCCAACTTTGTCATGGCTAGGTATAACCAAGATATCGTCTGTGTCGGGAAGTTAACTCCGGATGCATCATCGCCGTTAGCGCTTGGCAATACGCTGGACGGTAACCTTAGAGCACTCTTTGCATTCACTAACAGATTTCTCTCTACATCTCTATAGAAAGACTGTCCGGTACTTAATCATTGAGCCCTCTGTGGCTTTAATAGGGTTGTGCGTGGGGTTTGAGACATCCACACGAGTAATTCTCTAAATGTAAATTTCAAAAGTAAAAGGGTACAATAAAACATTATCAATAATATCTTCGGGGCCATACACATCGTGAATTTTACTCTTAATTCGAAAAGCCATCGTTCTGTGAAAAAGTACACTTCTGATCATCATCTTTTTTTAGTTTTAAATTTCTTCCAATTCAATTATAAGCTAAAATTTAAAATATTTTTAAGCAAATTAGTATTTATTATTATAATTGTACTTAATTTATGCAATTGGTATCTTGGCAATTGAATTTACACATTAATTCATTCATTTGATAGTTGCTTATTTGTGCGTAAATTCAACACACATATACATAGATACACACATACATACATATACGAAGCAGTCAAAGATACATTTTCCGATGCAAATCTTGTGCTTAATTTCCCTTTACAGGAAATTAATTGTAAATTTGTTTATAGACATTTGAACGCCAGATGGACCGCATGCATAAATTATTACCGAAACGTTAACTAAAATGCTAATGCTACAAAAACCAATATTTATAGTAGAACATGCAACAAACTGTTGAAATATTTATACAAGTTGAAACAGCTGTTACATGTGCTTAGTTTGCAGGTCATGATGTTCTTGATAGTTTCAATATTTGTGAATAGCTAATTAGATTAAACGGAAAACTATAACGAAATTTACCAAATTTAATTTTCATAAAAAAAGGCTGTTCATACATGCCGTCACTACGATTTTTAACATGTTGAGCACATCCGTTTACTGCCCACTAATGAAACGCCACAATTTGCTATTGCCAAATAAAAACATACTTCTTTTCAATCGCAGTCTTTGGCTTTTTCAATAGTGACGTAACTCCGTCAGAACACCCGAGAATAGGAATTTCGCATAAGTATTCGTAAAGAATTTAATGTTTAACAAAAGCCATTGTTCGTACATGCCGTCACTACCACTTTTAAGCACTTGAGCACAACCGCCTACTAATGTATCGACACTTATTCAGAACACCCCCTCTCGCATATGTAACTATCAAAACCATTTGATGAACAATTACGGCTATTCAGTGCTGAACCCCGCAAAACCTAGTGGTAAAAGCTGCTTACGGATATGAAATCGGATATCCGATTTGCCAATGAAACGTAGTTATACTTTTGTAGATCGAATCAGTCAAAAAAACTTTATGTTTTGCTTAAAATGTGAAATTTTGTCTAAAAACCTATTTAACATATACAATCGAAAGTTTTTCATAAGTATTCATATAGAATTGGTGCACGGATATTCGTGTTTGTAACAGAAGCGGGTAAAAGCCGAAGTCTACATACTTAAGTTTTGCAGACGGAACAGGATTGAAAAGTGGAGCTTTCTTTTTTACAAAAAATATTTCATATTGCATGTATTGAGATTTGGCAGATAAAGTCAATTTTTTTTTTATATCCGAATTCGAACAAAAAACCGGTTAACAACGCAACCTTACAAAAAACTTATAGTTTACTTTCCTTTCAAAAAAGTTTTGGTTTAAAAATGGATATTTTGCAATAGGAAATTTGGTTTTAGAAGCAACAAAAGTTACACAATGCAATAAATTTGAACTCAATGAAATATTTATAGCTATAAAATACATTTTCCGGAAAAGTAACTTCATACGGTTTTCAAATGATCGCTATTTCCAAAAAAAATCGACATAACAAGAGTTGCGAAGTCAGCAAATCGCATATTGCTCGGGAACCTTTCTATAGATCGAGATGAAGTGTATGTCGATTATCGCTGTTTCAATATTTCAATTTAAATTCGCAATATCGATAGTTGCGATGACAGCAAATCTCATATAAATCGAGAACCTTACTGCCTATTGGGACGAATTGTAACTTCAATGTTTAGAAAAAGTCTTCCGTTTCCAAAAGCGCCTACAAAAATGGGAATGGGAGGTGCCAAACCCGCTTTTATTTTTGTTGCCAAGCCTTCACATAAGTACTACATTGATACCTACCATAGTGAGTACCAACGAATGAAAGATTCAGTTTGTATGAGAGCTGCCAAGCCGTCTTGATGTTCCAAAACCAAACTATGCTAAGAACGTTGTATAAACCACAAAATTTGATAAAAATCCCTGAGTCTATAGAGGACAACCAAACAAACATTCATTGTTATTTGTATAGAATAAAATTCCATTTTTATTTCAATGTTTTTCTATTTTCAAAGCATCAAAGTTTAGATGTTCATTGGCTAAGAAACCATTCAATGTTCTTTCTCATACAACGCATTGCTTGTTTAAAAGAAACTTTATCCATTAATTTCTTTAAATGTGCATTTATAAATGTTTATTACTTTGTTTATAAACACTCTTTAGCGTTTTATGGCGCTTATTATTGTAATAACAAAATAGTTGCATACAAACAAGATAAAATATGAATAACTTAGTAAATAATGAGAGAATATAAAGTTCATCGACCCAAAATGAGGGAAAAAAAACCTAGGAAAATTATGGGTAAATGGTAACTAATGAGTAATAAAAATAAAATTCATAATGCTTGCATTAAGTATACGACCCGTCGTCAGACGTCATTAAACTTATTTAGGTTTTTGCTTTTGTTTTGTGCTGAAGAAGGCCAAATGTCAATATTGCTGACGCCAAGGGCAACATTCATTAAGTTAGGAGCGTGCAGCGCAGTAAATTTTCGAGCGAAGTAGCAGCTGTATAAAAGAGTATTTAGGACCATCAAATGTGATTAGTTATAAATGCTTTGTTTTAAGTTGGCTTTGGATATGACTCCATTAAATAAACGGGGTTTTTCGCACTCTTTATGCAAATTATTTCGAATGTTTACAAGTTTTAGGAAGACAATAAGTTGAATTTGGGCGACTTTTGTGCTTTAGGAGAGCTTTATCAACAAAAAATAAGACAAACTGGTGTAACGTTATGTTGCAAAGGTTTAGGTCAATATTTTAATGATGTAAGTACATTCTTTCATAGGATTTGTGGTTTTACGTGGTGGATCCCAAACCCTACGCACAACCCTTTTAAAGCCTGGGGTGGCTCTATCTGTCTTGAAAGAACCCAGTGTCGTTGTTAGTCGCCTCATACTAAAAGCTTTGACCTGCTGTGATGGTATTCTCTAACCCGCTCACCACACGGCGGAAACAGTACAGTAATCTGGTACACTAAAAGTTGTGCTGTTTTCAAAAGACACCATCTCGAACGCGGCTTTCTAGCATAAAGTAAAGAGAGAAGTCGGCTTCCTTCGCTCCTGGACAATAATATATTAAATCCTTAGCATTGGAAATCACCAGAACATCGTTTTTCTCTTTATCTTCATATTTTTAAGAAGTGATAAAAGAATAACGTTTTCACTTCCTTTATCCCGCTCACGACATTTAGCTATTTCGCCTCGCAACAGGTATTAAACCTCTGTTCTTTTTTTGTTCAAATGTCAAAATTTTTCACGTTGGAGGCCCAGTGAATGCCAAGCATATGCACTCATAAGTTTTCTATGGCAATTTTGCTAGCATCACGGCATTATGAATACTAGTATTTGCCTCTTACAACAGCTTATTACGAAGAGGAGAGAAGAAAACACAAATAGCAACGATTATATGTACAATTTAGCTTGTTGTTGTTTTTTATCTAATCAATCAAATCAGTTTTTACCTGTCAATAATGGTTTGTGTCCACGTAAAACGTATATTTGGCAAACCGTAATCATTTTATCTTTTGAATGGTATAGGTTTCACCTAAAACAGTTGCGTTATTGAGAAGCAATCGGTACCACACTGAATTTTTGCTTTGCGTATTTATATATAGTAGATTTAAAGTAAAAAATTCAATTATAAATTGTTAGCGGTTACCTAAACATGATATAAAATGTCATTAGCGATCACCAAACATGACATTTCGAGTAGCTGCTGCGTCTCCTTCCTAAAAACTGTTCATAAATACCCACAAAGTTAATGTACCCCTCCCGGTTACAGTGGGTGGCGGGCGAAAAAAAATCTGTTACTGCTGATGTGCACATATGTGTGATGTCTGCACTGTAAGTTACTTTGTGCGCATCTAATGGATACATAATAGGATTTTGCAATTAGTGTGTGACAGTATGTGTGTGTGTGTGTGTGCGTAAGTCAGCATGTGTGTGTGTATTAGTATGTGTGGCACACGTAACCGCAGCCTAATTAACCCAAAAAAACAGCCGGCAGTCGTTTGCCATTTGCAGGACAACATCAAGGCACACACACATCCACCCACCCATACACACACACACACACACACACCCACACACACTCACACACACACATACCCACACACACTCACTACACACACACACACACACACACACACACATATATATATATAGAAAGAGAACTTTGGCACACCCGTAAGTGACTTTTTGTCTAATGTCACTTTTATTTATTGAAATTATTTTGAGCGTTTTTGTATTAGTGGAGCGTGAGTGTGTGTGTGTGCGAGAGAGTGAGTCTATATATATTGGTGCGCTTTTTGGCAGTTTGACATGCTTTCATTTTTATACTCTGAACACAAAGTGTAAAAGGGAATAATAGGTTTGTGCAATGTATGTAACAGGCAGAAGGAGGCGTGGCAGACCATATACTCCATGGGCAAAAATGGTCAGCAGCAATAGTCGAGTCGATATAGACATGTCCGTCTGTCCGTCCTTCCGTATGAACGTCGAGATATCAGACACTATAAGAGGTAGAGGTACAAAAATTTCCAAAAGATTCGCATTTACACCGAAAAGATGAAGACACGTCGATATTTAGCACCCTTCCCCTGTGACATATTTTTGCGGTTTACAGCCGCTCCGTTCAATCTATCATCTCGAAACTTGGCAGATGTGTGCGTCGTACTTATGTGCATCTATGTTTTAGAAATTATCGAAATCGGATAAATACATCAAAAGTAATAGTCAAAAATATGCTAATTTCACCTCCCTCGCCAATTAACTGTGCCAAAATTCCACAACTTGTAGATATGAATACATGTGAGCTAGAGTTACAAAATAGTGTGGAGAATCGTGTGACCCTAATGTTTAAAAATGTATTCAGCTTTTTTCAATAAAATCCCCCCTTGCCCCGCAATCGATTTACCTTAATTACTGCCACACCCCCCCATATATTGATTTGAAAATTGTCACAGACATTTATAAATGTATTTTTGATGTATGTTACAAAATTCAACGGTGGGCATAAAAGGAATTTTTGCCACCACTTCCCAAGAGGAAAACTTATCAATTGGAACTTCCCAATAGGAAAATGCTTGCAGTAATATTGAACTTGTAAAAAGAGAACTGAAAATAATTTCGTTCCCATTTTACCGTATGGTGGATTAAGTGTTTATGGGAAAAAAGGGTACAGGGTATTCCACAGTCGGATACCGTCCCGACTGTCTGCATTAAATATTTTTTTTTTTGATTTTTTTTTGAATTTTTTTCTCTCTCTTGCTTTTGCTTTCCATTTTGTGGCACATGCGTAAAAATTAATTTCATTAATTTGAAACATAAACTTTTTTTGCGTTTAAATGTGTGTGTGTGTCGCTGCAGAAATTCAATTAAAATTATTTCAACTTTTACTGCCAGCAATAACAAAAACAACATGAAGAGCAACTCAAACAACAACAACAACAACAACAACTAGAGACGCCTTTGGGGCGTTGCTAGAGCGATTCTTTTGACGATTATGCTGATGATGAGAGCAGCCATAACGATGATGATGATGATGATGACGATGATGACGTTGCATAATGATGAAGTTGACGTTGGCTGGCGATTTCTTTATGTTGTTATTGTCGTACTTGTTGTTGTTGTTGTTGGAACTGACCCAAATCGCGTTTATAGTGCTCGTTCATTCGCTCATTCACTTGGCTTATTCATTCAAGGGTTCTGTTCACTACGCGGCTTGTTTCTTTTCGTTCTATCTTTGTCAGCCGTTGCTGGTGCTGTTGTTGTTGTTGTTGCTTCCGTTGCTCTTCTTCTTCTTGTTGTTGTTGCTCCCATTCATTTGGTTCATTTTGCAGCCTGCATTTGCAATGCCATTTTAATCCATGGCTCGTTTACTTAACCATCTTGTACTTGGGTTACTTGCCCTGCCAGCAGCCAACAGCCGCTGCCAAGCAACTTCAGCCTTCGACTCAGCCTGGTCAATTTGAAACATTGTTATACCCTTTACACAAAGTGTAAAAGGGTATTATAGATTTGTGCAATGTATGTAACAGGCAGAAGGAGGCGTGGCAGTCTATATGTTCCATGTGCAAAAATGGTCAGGAGCAATAGTCGAGTCAATGTACACATGTCCGTCTGTCTGTCGGTGTTGTCGCACCATTCTCGGAGACTATAAGAGCTATAGAAAAAATTTGTGTACCAAAAGATGCGCATTTTACCTATTCAGTGCAAGTTTGTCGAATTATGCCGATATCTTACCCCTTTCCTCGCGACAGAATTTTACGGTTTTAACCCACACCATGAAAGCTAACCAATTGAAACTTGGCACAGTTATGCACACTATTACTATGCATGTGTTGTTATGATGAAATGATGCATATCGAATAAAAGAACTTTAGCAGATATAGCTAATAATGTGCCAATTTTAGGCCCCCTCTCCAATGAACTGCAACAGAATTTCACTTTTTACAGAAATGTTAAAGTTAACATTTACGTTAACCAAATGTGATACGTTAGGCAACAATGTAGATCTTTTTCCTAATCATCCACCCTCCCCCCGTAGAACAGTTACCGTTATTACGCACACAGAAATTTCGATTTGGGTACAGGGTATTCCACAGTCGGACACCGTCCCGACTCTCTGCATCAAATTTTTGTTGCTGTTGTTGTTATTGCTGTTTGGTCACGTGCCACGGACAGGAATTAAATGAAAGAAGGACAACAACAAAACAGCAAAAAATAAAAACGAAATGAGAAAAGTAGAGCATATGTTGCATTTTAGCAGGCATATTCACAGTAAGCGTAATCCTTAGCAAATTGGCCAGATACCAAAACTGAATTTCACCAGAAACTATCTAGTATTTAATTCATTAAGCCTTTCGAGGGAAACGCTTAAGACTTTTGATGCTTTGGAAAGGTATCTTTTAGCACAGGAAAGCAGTAACAGTGCATTTTACTATAGTTCTTATAACAAGCAGCCTTAACATTTAGTAAACCAAAAAGAGATTTTCATGGAATTTGGCTTCTTTTGAAAACAGAAAAGTTGCTGCTACCAAATTGGCAAGAAGTAGCACTGTGCGAAATTTCAATAGGGTGAGAAATATAAAAAAACACAAGAACTTACTGCTTACCCCTACACAAAGACAGTTTGAGCATAATCCTAGTTGAATATTCTCATATTCACGATTGTGCCAGTAATCTCTAGTCGGTTTTGCCTTAACTTATATTTAAATTCAACTCAAAAATTCAGCGGCCAGTTGCCTTCATTTCATTTTTTCCCCGATATTTCTGGCAAATTGACGAATTGCTTTTTCTCTGTTATTCGGTTTGAAAAGATATTTGCCATACCAACAAATTGCTATTCGGTAGAAAGAGTTTTCTGGCACAAAACAGATTTCAACAAATTTTGTAGTTTACAAAAACTCAAATTATTTTGTTGCTTAGAAAATGTTGCGAATTTGATCAATTTGTATCTTATGAAAAGTTTCATTCTTGTTGTGAACTGCATTTTCCAAATGCATTAAACTTTAAAATATATATTCGAATGGGCTTTAAGCCTTCATCTTCATGTATCGTTGCTCCTTTCCCTATCCGTCTTAATTCAACAGCCTCATTAAACACATTTATTGTCCTCCAGCAAAAAATGACCCGCCTAGGAGTGCCGCTGGATGTTAATATCGATTCCCTATATCGACGTGTAGTTCGATCTTTAATCGAATTTGGTGATCATTTCGCTTCAACGCTTATCGCCTATAACTTAAATTTTTCCTGTTCTAAGTACTGGACACTGCAGGCTGAAGGGACAGATTAGAATCAGCCCAGATAATAAACAACATATCAGACATACTATTAGGTGAGCTAAAAGCTTGATAGAGAGCACAACGGATCCTAAGGATCGAATTGCACTACTACTAGAGACCAAAAATTAGCTTATTACATACAAGTTTTATGAGCAGAAACTTAAAATTAGTTTCTGAAATTAAAAATAAAGCTTGGAGTCCATTTCTTTTTATTTAGCCCAGCGTTATATTTGAATAGTTTCATGGAAAATGAATTACCGCACATTACAACAGATAGGCAGAAATATTGGCATGGTTTACAAAAACTAAGATGCTTAAAAGCAAATATATTGATTTTAACACTGCTTCGAAAATAACTATTAAAAATGTTTGGCTTGTATTGCTGGTACGAACAACTAACTTTTTATCAAGAAAAAATGTTTTGAGACGTAAATAGGAGTGTGCCAGTAATCTCTAGTTTGAAACTTCTTAAGAAATCCGTCCATCTGATGCTTACTTCCCTTCAGTTCGCAGAAGTCTGACTGTCTGAGGACTGAAACTTCATTACCAACCTCTTAGTTTCCTTCCTTCTTAGCATTAGTTCATGAATTAAACAAGGCCATAGAGATTCAAAGCTTCATTTTTAGGCGTGATGCAGGCCTTAAAATTCAGCACTGCCTGACTACCCTGAACTGAAAAGTTGTTAGTCCATCTATGCGCTCAAAGATAGTATAAAGATACAATCAAATTCGGTATGAAAAGATATCTGACATTCCCAAAAATTATGGCATATAAGCGAAAGGAAAGGTGTGGCCTGATAAGGTATACCACATTTCCTAGTTCGCCTCAAATAAAAAAAAATAGCCGAATTTCTTTCCTGGTAATGCAGGTTTCCAACGGTATCTTATAAATCACTATCGAATATATGAGCCGCGGAACTTTTTACTATACTTTTACTCTACTTTTCAAGCATCCTGAGTTTTCATTTACATGCCCCCAAGTCGCTTTTATGTTGGCTGAAGACAGTTTTATATAATTTGCATGAATTTCACTTAAATCCGAAAATATGGCCGCAGGGTGCTTTTAAATTATGGCATATATAATGCTAATAAATTTTTGTTGGAAGTCAAACAAACTTCAGCACAGTAACCTGCCATTTGGCTAATGAAATAAGACTCTCCCATTCTCTTCACTTGTCACTCCGTTAATGCTCGCTGCATTCAAATCAACTTAACGTGTTTCATGTTCTATGCAACTGTAAAATCCACTTAACTGCAACAAACAACAGTAAAAATGAGTGGTAATAAAATAAAAGTGGTAAGAGATGAGTTAAAAAAAACACCATAAGCCAGGAACGACGCCGCTTAATGCACTTTCACTGTCATTTGTCATAAGTAGTTAGCGCTTTATTTGTTTGCTAGTTGGTAATTTAGTTACTTTGCTGTTAGTATTTTTTTGCTCGTATTCACTTAAGCTGTCTGTCTGACGTAATTAGATCTGTCAAAGCCAAATGCTTAATTGTTTTAAGCGCCCATTGTGCTATATGCGACCAAACAAGAAAAAAGAGATATACATACAATCAGGACCGGATTATAGCATGGGCAAAGGGGCGACCTCAATGTGGGGCTGTTCAACACGCTCGGACGATCAGCTGCAGCAGTCAAGATCTGCAAGCTTCGCTAAGGGCCCGAAGTTCCTGCAGGGTCCCGAATTACAATCGCAACCCGGGAAAAATTTGATATAAAATACAATTATTACCTATTTTCGAACAATTTTTTTCATGCACACTTCGCGCAATGAAAGAAAGTGAATCTTACAAATTTCGAACTTCTGATGAATGCCAAATTGTAGCGTATAGTTTAAGCTATACTTTTCAGGAGAATATAGTCAAAGCTTAAGCTAAAAGTAAACTGAACGAAAAGTTCTCATTCTTGTCCCAATTTTCTGATATGGAAGCTCAAGAGATTCAGACAGGAGCAGACAAATTTTCAATTAAATATCTCGCTGATGTATCTCAGAAATTACAAAATGAAGTTGTACCACACAAAAGTACCTATGAACCGAATCTCGGATCTCGACAGCTTCCATTCTGAGGTCAAACATACTTTTCCCAAACGTTTGCACCATTCCAGTACCTGTTGCCAATGGTGAGCGTAAGAGTAAAAAACTTACACCGATCCCGCTCAACCCAAACTAGAATGTCGAGTCACGACCCTCTGTGCCTGGCAGCAAAAGCGTACTTTTAAATTATCGAATGTTACTACCCCCAGCCGTAACCCGGTAACGGGTTGTTATGGCCAGTCAAGAAGAAGAAGACTACCGCCTGGGAACCGATTTTCTCTCGACGGCCTGGATTCACAGTCTGCTAAGCCTTAGAATCAGTGAGTTGTTAAGTTACGCTTGAGTCGTTTGACTTATAGAACTATTGAAAGCTCTCACCTAAAGTTACGGCATCCAGTTTTAGAAAGTCCATTCGGAAAAGTTCCCAGAAAGGCTTTCGCTTACTGGATGTGAATGGCATGTTCGCGATTCGTCACTGCACCATGACCTTAATCTGGTACCCGTATAGGATTTCCAGAATTGAAAACGCTTTCAGCGAAATTTAATAAAGGGTTCAATTTACATAATTATACCATTAGATTTAACGCAACTTTTAAAATACCAAACTTTATACGTTGCTCCACATTTGGGTAATAATTTTGATATTGCAAAAGTAGGTCATTATCGTTATTATATCACACATCGTGTGCGAGTGCAAACGCAAACGTATTTGAAATCTCGTAGACCTAGGCACTATAGCTTGAAAACTAGTAGTATCAATAGTCCTATCGACATATCGATTTTATTTATTTGCGCCTCATCATCGATGTTTTTTCACACTCGATATAACACAAGCTTAGGTTACTAGTACTATCAATAAATCGAATCTTTTCGAACAGCTGGTACTATCGAATCTTTTTACTGAAACTATCGAAAATATTGAATGGTGCCACTATTGATAGTTTTGCAGCTGTACAAGGTACCTATCCAATTATTAAACGGAGTAAGAAGATAGTACCATCTTGATAGTTCTATGGAACATTTGTAAGAAAAGGTTGAGTATAATCAAAACGTGACTTTAGCACTTAATTTTAGAACCGCATGGGGCCTTACCATTGCTCCTTAAAGCCAGACTAGGACTCTACTTTTAGGAGGCTGTTGTTGTATCTGGACTGGTTTCACCATCGAGCGTTTCAGCTTAATATGAGGCACATAAAAGAATCCTGGACTGTGTGGATGTTCCATTTTTGTTGTTTCTTACTATTCCAACCTCTCTTTGGGAGGTTATTGCATGGCTTTTCAGGTGGTTTTTCGCTTTTTGCTTCTCGAGAAGCCACGAAAAACAGCACGACCGGTTTTGCTGGTCCAAACAGCGAAGGCCGGCGCTGGCCACACTTCAGCAAGAGTGGTCGATGTCGCTTTGCGTCGATTGCACGAAGCAAAGAATATAGGCAAAAGCATATTTTCTTTGTTTCATACATCGATTGGTTTTCGACGGTTTAAATTAATTTAATTGAGTTAAAGATACAAATCAAATGTAATCAACAAACATGTGTAACTACTATAAGTTTGGGATGGTTTATGTTTGGCACAAGGAAACTACCAAAATTACTTTTTCAGCCGCAAAATCTAGGCGTGCATTAGAACACATGCACACATATTGTATGCTCACATACATACGAATGTAGATTTCGGCTTTCAACGCACCGAGCATAGAGTACATTCTATTTTGGGCGCTTAGTACTTTGCGTAAGCGCACAGAGAAAATTAATTAAGTACATTGTACTCAAAGTGAGTACTGTTGAAACTAACAAACAGTATGTTGTTATCGATGTATACCGATTAGCATAATATCTGTATCGATAAGTTTGACGATAATACAATAGTCCTCTAAAAGTGTAAGCAAGCGAAGCACACGCATATTTGGTAATGAGATAAATAAACTCTAAGCGCTAATAAATATCAACAGGTTATGGACCCAGAACGCTTAAAACTGCGCCAATATGCTTAATAAATAAAGTGCAAGTGAAAATTAAGTAGTAACATTTGTGAAAGAGTCAAATTAAAATAAAATAATTTTCACAGGAATTGCGGCGCCTACAGTCGCATGTATGTGTTCGTTGCGTTAGAAAGCAAGCGACGCCAACAAAGTCGCGGTTTAGTTTGAAAACACAAAAACAGTGTTAAAAGTTGCGTAAAAGCAGTGTGGAAAATCGTGGTAATGAAAAACAAAACATAAACAGAAGTTAAAATTGCTGAAACAGTGCAAAAATAAATTTATTTAACAATGAGCTACGCAAATATAAAAATTGATCCTCTCGGACGAGACAATTACGACACATGGACAATTCAAATGCAAGCACTTTTATGCAAAAGCGATGGTTGGAAATATGTGAGTGGGTTATGTATAAAACCTGAAAACAGTTCTGCTGAAAAAGTTGCGGAATGGGAATCAAATGATTTAAAGGCTAAATCAGATCTAATATTGGCGATCGCAACCACAGAATTAAGACAAGTGAAAAATTGTGAAACATCAAAAGAATTATGGGACAAGCTAAAAAGTATATACCAATCAACAGGTCCCGCGCGCGAAAGGCACATTTATTAAAGTCGCTCATACTGCTGAAAATGCAAACCGGTGGGGACATGCACAGTCACCTGCAAAAGTTTTTTGATATCCTTGATAAAATACGTGAACTGGATATGGAAATAGTGGACGATCTTGTTACAATTTTGTTATTGTACAGTGTGCCAGATGAGTATGAACAGTTTAGAATCGCGATTGAAACCCAAGAAAAATTAATAAATCCAGAATTGTTAAAAACGAAAATGATAGAAGAATATGAAGCGCGTAAAAGAAATAACGATGAAACAGGTGTTAATGCAATGTTTACGCAGAAAAGCAACAGAAAACCACAACATAAGAATCAAAATGAAAAATTTAAATATGCTTGTTACAATTGTGGGAAAATTGGCCATAAAGCTAGTGAGTGTAAATTAAAGCCAAATGGTAAGCGTGGCAACGGCAACAACAGAAACAACGATAGTTGTGCACAAGCTAGTAAATCAGTTGTAGCAATGCAAATTACCAGTGAAAAAGACCAGTGGTGCTTAGATTCTGGAGCCACTTCTCATATGTGTGCACAAAGAAACAAATTTGATTTTCTGAAAAAGGATGTTCAAACATTAAAACTAGCAAATGATATGTCTGCTGAAGTAACCGGTAGTGGTAAAGTACTTCTACAAACAACGAATGTGTTAACGAGCTTAGACGAAACACTCTATGTTCCAGACCTGAGATCAAACTTGATGTCAGTGTCAAAAATCACAGATCATGGTTTTGAAGTTATTTTCCGCCGCAACGGTGCAGTAATTGTGGACCCAAAGTCCGGTGAGAAAATGGTAACAGCATCGCGAAAGGCAAATTTGTATTACGTAAATCAGCCAAGGGAGTGTGGCAATGTTGCACACACCGTAGAAAAGAAAAATGACCTGCAAGAATGGCACGAAATATTAGGCCATTTAAATGAAGCTGATCTAAAAAATATGATAAAAAACCAAAAGGCAGTTGGAATTAAAGCAAATGCTAGCCAAAATTTGTCGCAATGTGAAGTATGCATTCAGGGGAAGCAATCACAGAAGCCTTTTGAAAAATCAGAATCAAAGTCAAGTGAGCTATTGGAGCTCGTGCATTCTGATGTATGTGGGCCTATGCGCGTTCAGTCGCATGGTCAGTCAAAGTATTTTGTCACATTTATTGACGATAAAACAAAATGGTGCGAAATATACTTTCTTAAGCAAAAGAATGAAGTTATTGAAAAATTTAAAGAGTATAAAAATATGGTCGAGAATCGCACTGGAAAAAGGATCAAAACGTTGCGCACAGATAACGGAAAAGAATACGTAAACAACGATTTTAAGCGTCTCCTCATAGAAAAAGGTATAAAACATGAACTAACAGTCGAATATACTCCACAGCAAAACGGTGTAGCTGAGAGGAAGAACAGAACGCTAGTGGAAATGGCACGTTGTATGCTACTTCAAAGTAGTTTGTCAGCAAATTTTTGGGCTGAAGCCATCCTCACAGCAAACCACGTCAGAAACCGATGTCCATCACGCAGCTTAAATGGTGAAACTCCATACGGCAATATGGGCAAACAGAAAGCCAAATGTAAGTTACTTCCGCAAATTTGGCACAACAGCGTACATGTTGGATAAAGCACCTGGAAAAGGTAAATTTCAGCCGAAGTCACTAAAGTGCATTTTCGTTGGTTATGATCCACAATCAAAAGGGTATAGAGTCTGGAGACCAAATGAAAGAAAAGTTTACAAAAGTCGTGACGTAAAATTTACTAACAAATTTGAAGAAAATGAACAGTTTCAGGAGTTCATCAATGAAAGCATACCTTCAGAATCGGAGCATGAAATTAATATACAGCTTACAAATGAGCCAGGAAATGCGAAAACCGACATACAATTATTCAAGCAAGATGAAAAACAGAAGGATTTAATACCAGAAAATCTGGTTACTCCTCTCTCAAATAAGCCAAAGCGAGGAAGAGTACGCCAAAAACTTAGCTTCACGCAAGAGAAAGTAAAGGAGGATGCAACAACAAGTACTCCGGAAACTCCGATCACATGCAAACCAAAGCGGGGAAGACCACCCAAAAACACTTCGTGGTACAGATGCAGAAAAATTAAAAGAACAGGGAAATGTTGCAAATCTCATGCAACAGTTGGACCCCATAACAGCTGACGAAGCACTCGCCTGTCCAGAGCGCGAGGCATGGAAAGAAGCAATGTTGCAGGAATATTCAGCATTGATTAAAAGCAACACATGGACTTTGGTGGATCGACCACCAAAAACAGAAATCATCAAAACAAAGTGGGTACTGCGTACAAAGTACAAAGCCGACGGGTCAATCGAAAGGCGAAAGGCAAGACTTGTTGCAAAAGGTTTTGCACAGACGCCAGGAATCAGTTACACTGAAACATTTGCACCAGTGGCACGCATGAGCTCCATTCGTATGCTCATGGCATTGTCTGTTGAATTAGGAATGGAAATTCAGCAACTGGACTTCATCAGCGCATATCTAAACGGCGAAATAAACGAAGATATTTATATAGAAGTACCAGAAGAGTTCAAAATAATATTGAATGAAAAAGAACGGAAAATGTACACGCCAAACAAAGGTGTGCAAAATCCAAAAAGCACTGTATGGTTTGAAACAGTCAGGAAGACAATGGTATCGAAAATTGGATGAAAAACTCCGAGAACTGGGACTAGAACCACTTAACGCAGATCCATGCGTATACACCAAGCGACACAATGAAACATTTGTTATGATCCTCATATACGTAGACGATCTAATGGTTGCGTCAAACGACCAGAAGGCACTCGGCGACCTAAAAGGCAAACTCGCTCAAATCTTTGACATGAAAGACATGGGTCTTCTGAAATATTGTCTTGGCATTGAGTTTGAGCAAAATGTGGAAAGAAATGAAATCAAGATGAACCAAAGCAAATATGCAAACGAAGTCATCCAGCGATTTCACATGCAAGAGGCGAAGACAGTCACCACGCCGATGACACCAAACCAGAAATTAACAAGAGAGATGTCTCCAAAAAGTCCAGAGGATATATCTGAGATGAAAAACACCCCATATCAAAGCCTTATAGGTTCTCTGATGTATTTGGCTATATGTACTAGACCGGATGGATATATCACATGCAGTAAGTTTATTGAGTCAATTTAACTCTTTTTATGGTCAACAGCACTGGGTAGCAGCAAAGAGGGTTCTTAGGTACATAAAAGGTACCACAGACGAAGGTCTCGTTTTTACGAAGACTGGCAAAAAGCTATTCGGCTACACAGATGCCGATTGGGGCTCCAACGTAGATGACCGAAAGTCATATACAGGATATGCTTTCATATACGCTAACGCAGCTGTAAGCTGGGAATCCCGCAAACAACGAACAGTAGCTTTGTCAACCACTGAAGCAGAGTACATGGCCATATCTGATGCCGCAAAAGAAGCAGTTCATCTGAAGCGTTTCATAAAAGAAGTCCTGGGCGAGCAGCACGTCGTCACAATTTTCAGCGACAACCAAGGTGCAGGCGAATTAACCAGAAATCCTGTGTTTCATAGCAGAACGAAACACATAGATATACGTCACCACTTTATACGTGACTTAGTGGAACAAGAAGAAATCACCATAAAGTATATACAAACAGAAATCATATCTGCGAGCAGATGTATTAACCAAGGGATTGCCTACAGTAAAGCATGATGAATGCAAAATAGGTTTGGGTATGAATTAAGCGAAGAACAATGTATAAACTTTAAGTAAAGAACAATGTGTTAAGTTTTTGAAATGAATTGTAATGTAACAACATAAAGTTTGAGGGGAAGTGTTGAAACTAACAAACAGTATGTTGTTATCGATGTATACCGATTAGCATAATATCTGTATCGATAAGTTTGACGATAATACAATAGTCCTCTAAAAGTGTAAGCAAGCGAAGCACACGCATATTTGGTAATGAGATAAATAAACTCTAAGCGCTAATAAATATCAACAAGTACATCCGTGCACGAAAGCCGTGAAAGTGCATCTCATTATAGGTACAAAATTCTCATGTTGAGCACAAATTTAAGAGTTTGCAAATACTCAAATCGAACCTAAAAGGTTTTTGAGAATTTTTTGTACTCTTGCGTGTATCAGTGGTTAAGCAGCTAGCCCAAGAAACATGAGGTCCTGGGTTCTTCGATTCCCTGTCGCAGCAATTGAATTTTTTTTTTTCGTAAATTTTAAGTTTGTATTTGGGTTTAAACACTTAACCACTGAGCCACGCTAGCCAACTTAGATACTGTAACTAATGCAACACCACAATGCACTTCCAAATAGATACAAATATTTAAGTTGGGTTAAGAAGAAAAAGAGCTAAAAAAAGTAAATGCGAGGTCTCGCTCACACTGTCAATTTATTACGCAGTTCTTTTTTAATGCTACTCATTTTTAGTTTTTTGTACTTAATTTAAGTACATTATGTTCTTGGTCTTGGTACAAAAAGAGTATGAAGTATTTTCTGAAAATGAGTACTCAAAAATGCTTGTTCGCATATTGAGTACGCGGCAACTCATTTTGAGGATGTCGTCTTTTTCTCTGTGTAGCTGTGACAGTAACGATTTCGTATTTGCTCTCAATTTTGCAAAAATTGCGCTTCACAGTAAAATTTTTTTGTATGGCGTTACTCATCTTAGTGTTTCTATTGTTTTTGGTATTGCATGGCATGAAAGAAGACTCAGTAATTTAGAAAGCATTTTTTTTTTGATAAAAACTAAGTTCAGTATTGTGAACATCAACAATGATGTAGTAATGAATATATACGTAAATACAAGGGAATCGTACTTAATTCAATTTCACTTAGCACCCGGCACTTGGGCCCCCCAATAATTAATCCGGCACTGCATGCAACAAAAAGTAAAGTAACATGAAACGCGCTACATGTTGCAAAATCTGACAAGGAATACACACACACACACACACACACACACACACAGACACACCCACACACACACACACACACATATATATATATATATATATAAACGCACACACAAACAAATACTCGACAATCCCAGCAAATTGTAGACAAAGCTAAATTGTAGCTTTAAATCAGCTGCGTAGAGTTAAGCTTGTTGTATCTATGTGTTTTTGTGAGTGTGTTCATGAGTGAGTGTGTTTATGTGTGAGTGTGTGAGTGTGTGTGTTTGAGTTGGTTTGAATTCATTTGGGTTGCTTTTGATAGGATTGTTTTTGGGCTTGATTGCTGTTACTGCTCGAGCTCTATGGGGCATTAAGACTTGCCAAGGATTTTAAAACTTGTCTACTTTATTCTCTATGACTTTTAGTGTACATCTATGATCCAATGTAACTCCATAGATTGGTGCACAACAATGGTTTATTGTTCTAACGAAAAGCTGCTCAAAAAAGTCAATGATTAGGGAACAGCTGATGTTATATTGGATTAGTATTTATGTAGGTATTTTCCAAATACTTGGCTAAACGGCATTCTTTTATGTTTAAATTGGATACACATAAAATATATTGTAAATCTTTGTATTTAGACGAAATTCACTATTAAATGACTCATTAAATGCTGGTAGTATTTTATTATATTTCAAGCTAAGAACCTTTTTTGAAAAACAGCTTTGTTAAGCAGAATAATTTCGGAAAGGGACGGAAAATACGTATAAGTGCTGCGAACCGCAGAAATTTCTTTCAGTCAAATGAGTTTGCTTAATTGTGGTTAACAAATCGGCTTAAGCGTATCTTTAAACCAAACTTTAGTACACATTGCTTAATTTGAAGCTTTTACGTTTGATGATATTCCTTTATTTCGAAAAATTAAATAAATCCGAGTTACAAACTGAACTATCGCCAAAATGAAATGATATAATGATATCTAAAAGGAGGTTAACACTGATCACGAACGAAACACCACTCTACAACTTGGCAGAATGAGTCGCCATCATCTTCTTGCATGCGCCATCTCAGTCTCGTTGCTGCAGCTTGCCGTCACGGCATACGAGTTTGTCACCAAGTCGCAACAATAGAAGTTTCGTATCCAAAAGTCTTTGGCGCAGAAATAAGCAGCACAAATTAGAGTAGATTTGGTTTGAGAGTTTTGCAGCATGGGCTTAACAAGTTTACACCAATAATTTCTAACGAGAATCACAGGTTTGACATAATTTTGCATACTAAGTAGGCTATCCATCAAGTCAGAGAGTAACAATGACTCCCCAATTCCAAAACTTCCCGCTTCGTCGGTAAAGAAAATACTAGAGACGAAAAACACATATGTATTTTGTATTTTCCATACTCCGCCTAACAAACAAATATTATAGGAAACACCAAAACCATACCGGAATTTGGGTAAGATAAAAATCGGCCGACTGTTTTTATGAGCCGCACTTCTCCAACCTGGTGCACAAAATTGCATTACTTCGCTCTGCGCCTGGGACAATACCAATAAAGCCATTCCAGCAGGCACTAAGACTGAATCTTCCGAGACTGTACACTGGTGCAGCATAGAGGATCACAGCCATGATACCACTTATCAAAAGACGCCTACGCCAGTGCTTTAGCCCTTAAGTATTAAGCATTTTTCTTGCGAGTGACCTGCATGTCGCCACTACCTTGCTATGCACATAGGCTAGATGCTCTTTGAACGATATTCAAGATTCCAGCATGACGCCTAGGTATCCATTGACCCATTTAGAATGGACACTAGTGCCTCCGACCTTCTTCCGCTGCTAACTAATACTAATCCGTATATACGCTGCTGGCTTAAGCACTGCTACCTCCAGCCACCAATTTACACTGCCATCATTGCGTAGCTCCTCAAACGTGCAAAGCTCTTTGACCATGTCCACTACGGCAACGTCATCGGCGAAACCCACGGTATGAGTGCCGGGCGGAAGATCAAGTCGCAGTACACCATCGTACATAATGTTACACAGGAGTGCAGACGCACTGTGGTGCTCAGTTCGCACCAAAGTTTCATACTTTGGACTCCTATAGATAATGGGGAACGTTAAAAGCCGTCAAAGCGTCGTGCGTGCAATCCAACTGCATCAAAGGCATTTTAGACATCGAGCGTCCCAATGAGACAGTATTGCTTGGCACAGCCTTTCCAACGCTTGCCTGCGATAGCTGCAAAAGCAATGCCGACCACTTCTTCTATGGCGTCGATCGTGGACCAGTCAAAACTCCCGCTTTCGCTACAGCCACCTGCAGACAGCAGCAGCAGACAGATGGACCGGTATGAGGATGCAGCACATCCTCTTGTGGCCAGGTTTCGGGCGTAAAAAAGGTTCATTGTACAAGAAATTTCTACATTTCGAATGTAAAATATGAATAGGAATTCATTGAAAACTGTATAGCTGTCTCTGCCCGCCATAAGTTATTAAAAACCTAAAAGGATTTTCGGTTTTAACCACTTTATAAATTTTATAAAAACAAAATTTTTTTTAACACACTCATCAAACAAAACCAACATTGCTATCATAGCTTCAAATGCCAACTGAGGCGAACTTAAAAGTAACCACCTTGCACAACTACATAAATCACACACACACACACACACACACACACACACACACACACACATACACATACATACACATACATATATGTATATATATATAAAGACATTTACACATAAAGCCACAGCGGGTTCAAGTGTGTGTGTGTGTGTGAGTATAAGTGTGTGTGTGTGTGTGCAAATGTGTGTGTGTGTGTGTGTGAGCCAACGGAATTGTTTGTTTAAGCTCTGCCCTTTGGCTGCTCACACCTTGTGTTATTTTATGTTTGGTGCTTTCTTCTTTTTTTTGTGTTTTTTTAAAACTGTTTTTACAGTGAATACTGGCATTTTGAATTTATCATGATGAGAGTCGCCATTGTATCCACCATGTTTGTTTATTAGGAAATGAGGGTTGCGAAAGTTAATTCAGTTTTTGGACTGACAAGTATATTTCAATGCGAATGAAACCATATTTTTTTCTCTTCTTATTTCTGACAGTTAGTTTTTAGTCAATGTAGAACTCAAAGACAGACTCGAATTAAAAAAATCTATAAAAGTTTGTGCTTGAAATTTACTTTAAAAGCAATGTAATCTCTTCATATTCCCTCAAAAATGCTCGAAACGAAGAAACCTCTTCGAGGTAAAAACTTATAACGAAAGCGTAGGTATATGCAAATCATAGAATTTTTTTAATGACGAGAAAAGTTAAGTGCAATATAGCACTATTTTTCATAGATTATAGAATTTTGAAGCACATTTGTATGGGTTCTTGTAAAATAAATATTCCGGGAACAAGTAAATTTGCTTAGGCAAGAAAAGAAAACAAGAAATGAAGACGTTTGTTTGTACAATGCAGTTTGTTGTTGTTTTTTCCTAACGAATATAGTATATAGTTTTTACTTGAAACCAAAATTTACCTGACTAAAAGGAAAATTATGCACATAAAACGTATTTTCGGTAAACCGCATAAATTTTATCTTTTGAATGGTATAGGTTTTATATAAAAACGTAGCGTTATTGCAAAGCAATCGGTACCACACTGAATTGTTGCGTAATTATATATAGATTAATTTTTTGTTTATATTTGTTTGTATGTATTGTGTTTTTTGGTGCACTTTTTTTGTTTACATTATTTAGTTTAGTTTTTTCTTATGTATATAATATATTTTTGTAATCATTTTTTTTATATCATTTTAGTTTTTATGTATTTGGTTTTAATTATATTTTTTGTTATATTGTTTTATTAAATTTTTTTGCTTTTATTTTTTTGTATATATTTTTTTGTTTATATTTTGTTGTTCATTTTATTATTTAAAATCTTTTTATTCAAATTAGTGGCACACTAATTTCGACCAGAATATTTAAAAAAAAATTACCAAACTATCAACATTTTTCTGCCAAGAAGCAGCCCATCATCTCCTGCCGAAGTTCATTTTCAAGGCATTTCGTATACAAAGCAAAGATATATTAGAAATCTGATTTCAATTAAAAATAAAGCTAAAAACGTTTAGAGATTTCTAAAGCACCCTCGAATATACATTGCCTTGGTGATTTCACCATAACGCAAAGGGTATTAAAGGTTTCACATGCTGGTCTTTCATTTTTCTCCATGTTGCGCAACATTTTTCATTTAAGTTAGGCACGCTGGCTGCCCAAAGTCGACCAGTTTTTACACGGTCATAAAAAAACATAGACTATGCGAAATTTATATGCACGCCACAAGAAAAGAAGAAGAAAAGTGGCATGCAGCAGTTCGTGCTGCGGCTTAAAGTGTATCTGGAAATTAATTCATATGATGAAAAGAGAGGAAAGGTAGATAGAAAGGAAACCTGGTTGCTTTGCCTTTTTATAAGACTCATACAACATGACAGCGCAAGTCATTTCAATTTCAATGATCAAAACCTATTGACCTACTCTATGTAGTATGACATCAACTTGAAGCCAGAGAAGAAGAAGAAGAAAAGCGAAAAAAATTCAGAGAAAAACTCGAAAGACAAGTAAAAAGTGAAAAGCAATGGCAGAACTAGTTCGATGGCTTACCTCTATGACACTTGAGTATGACATACGTGGTTCGTGCTTAACAGCGCAAGCCTCAAGACAATACACCTGAGCTGGCTGTAATGGCAGTCACCCACACACGCACACACCGAACCAGTTACACTCACCTACACACAGTTACACTCACCTACACACAGTTGCACCTAGACCGAATCATTGTCAAGTTTTCTCGTGTGCCAAAATGGCAAAGCAACTGCGCCCTCTTTTTGCTATATAGTTTGATTGTTTTTTTTGTTATGCTTTTCATGCCTGAAACTCTTTTGGCCAATATGCAAGTGGCAACCATGTGCTGTTTCTGTTATGTGTCTTGGTTTTGGCCAAGATGACGTTGATGGGCACTCATTGCTGTTGAGGTCGATGTTTTTGTGGTTTTCCTTAGCTGCCTGCTCCTCTACGTTTTGTGTACTGCCTTTATGTGGCTATATTCATTGTATTGTTTCTTTGGCTTTTGTGTGGGTTACGTGATCTGCATTTGTTGCTGTTGATGACGCCGAGAATGGCAGCGTACTACTTTCTTGTCTTACCAAAGACCATGTGATATGCTTGCCACACGAGTTAGAAAAAGAGTGTCATAATATCGAACAAGTACTTAAAGTTATTGCTTTTGGTTTAAAATTTAAACTTTGAGGCACACAGTTGCTTTAAGCCGCACACACAGAGTATACTTGATATGCAAGCCTAAAAGTATGCTGCATTTGTTGTATATTTTTATGGTTTGAGTTAAATGATGTGGCATTAAGTTATTATCGCTTATTTTGATTCATGTATTCATAATTCACTGAATTAATAATATATATATGCAATTCAAATTGCGTGTTCGAAGTAAAGGGTATCTCTTTAAGTGAGGAGCACTCCTCCGGGCGCCAAATAACCTTTTTCATTGGGAGTTTTACGTGGTGCGTACCAAGCCCTAAGCACAACACTGTTAAATTGCTGTGGAGGTTTCGCTGCAAACATAAGTATTCTGCCCTCAGATCGGAAGGTAATTAGAGTGGCTAACCAGGAGGCACCAAGTGGAGATTGCGCGTCAACTTGGTGAAGGTGGAAATTTAGAAAAGGGAGCTTCACCTTGACCACGATCTCAAAGATCACTTCACTCAAATTACGTCTTTATCGTTAATCTTACTCTCCTCAGAACTTTGAACCGATTTATGTTTACGTATACTCTCTTGGTCAACATTCAGCCGCAACGAGCTGCCATTGAAGAAAGCTGTGACAGAAAAATCATGGCAGTCCTATAAGAATCCTTAAACGGGGCAAGAAGCCGGGCTGTGTGAACACCAATGGCGCGTATGACTGCAGAACATCTGTCCCTGCTAAGGCAGCAGTACTCTAATTTTTTTTGTTAATTTCAGGCCACGTTTAGTTGGCTATACGGCAGTTTGCCATCTTCTTCCCTTTTCACGGGTATACTTGTGCCTTCTGCTTTCAGAAGTTAGTACCTTGTCTGGCAAGTTCGGCTATGCAGTTACCTTAATATGAACTACTGGGCCACCTCATGTAGAGATCTGCGACAGTTTGTTACAAATACCGAATTTGACGATTGAGTTGAACGATTTATTGGATATTTTGTTGTTACTATAGATATTTACATTTCATTAGGCCCAAGGCCTTATCCTGATATAATAGTCTGACAAGTTTTGTTTGTACCGATTGTGAGTTTGATTCAAATCAAATTCCAAATTCTATGCTATAACACTTTCACATAATAACTTTTTGAGAATGTTTCTAAAACCTCATGGCATATAAAGAAAACGCTTGCCTTAAATATTAAAAGTTAAATAAATAAATCTTTTAAAATATTATGCACTAAGTTTACATTGTAATTGAAGTGAATTACTCTTATTACACAACTCAAAAGTACGAATTGTCATTTAAGATTTTCGTATGCAAAGAACCTTGTGTTAGCCTTAAATTATATCACCTTTATTTAATAAGCAATTACAAGCAATTTGTTATGTAAGTTTACGGGACTTTTGTGTCGTATTAATCATGGCTTAAAGTCTGAAAAGCAATAAATAATCATCATAAAATTATTAATTTGGTGTACTTAACTAAAACAAACACTGGCAGAGAAACTTATAATTGCACTTGAGCACATTTAAAACAAGTAAAACTCGTTACAACTCGCAGGGGAGAAATCAACACTCTAGAGGCCAACAAAAACAAGATCAACAACAACAAAAACCACTATGCACAAAACATGGCCAAACATTTACTTTATAATCTAAATGCGAAAGTCGAAAGCCGAGCAGCACAATGGAAAAGCTGCTCATAAAACAGCCAGAGACAAGAATGTCGTCCATTGCAAACAGAAAATTTGAAAATCAAGAAAAGAAAAGTTAAATGGCAGACAACGCAGGACAAGAGCCTGAGTTTTGGGGGGCGGCGAGTTATGGGCGACGCAGTTAAGGCGTTGATAAAAGCAAAATGAAATATTATTTCATAAAAACGCAAGAAGGAACAAAAAGCCAACGAAGTCAACAACATGCAAAATAATGCCGAAAAATATTTGCACAATTTTATGGCATTATCTGCAATATCAATAGCAAAAAAAAAAGAAGAAGAAAAAGCACCACTCAGAGGAGTACGCTGAAAGAAAAGTCTGTCGAGGCGCACAACATTGCGTATACGCAATGTTGATTATGTTGAGCGCCGCCAGGCTCTTCTATCTAGATACAAAATAAGCGCATGTTTATATGCACTCTCACAAGGCACAAGACAGTCAGTGCAAAGTGCCGTTGGAAGAAGCAGCAGCGCAGCAGCAGCGACGCAGCAGCGCAGCAGCGCAGAACGCGGCCGAGCACAGGAAGTGCAGCATAAAAGATACAAGCAAAAAGTTTTATGCGTTATGGTAGCGAAATTTCGGAATGCTGCTCTACGTTATTGTTGCTGTCCCTTTCGCACGTGCTCTCTCTCTCTCTCTTTCGAGAGGGAAAATGCCGAAAATGAATTTAAATTATATGAAAATTGTATTATGAGCCGGGTAAGGAGTCTGAGAATAAATTTGGGGGCTACTAAAAGTGGGACACTGGCTGGGTTGATGCGCAGCGTAAACAAAATGAAGCGAAGCAAAGTGTTGGGCAATCACTTAAAATGAAGGCAACCCTGGAGGGTAAATAAGCCCAGTGTACAGTTAATGAGTTGTGAAATAAAATATATAACAATGAAGAGGGAATAATATTAACGAACAAGTATCGTGCTTCGAATAGGCAAATAAAAATGAGTACAATGAATATTTTATCTGAAATATATCATTGAAAGTTATTGGAGCAGCAAAGTATTGATACTTAAAGCTGCACTGCGAAAAAAGGGGGTCAACAACAAAGTATAATCGTACCATAAAACTGAGGCAAATGTCTTTTTTGAATTTATAACGAATCTTGAATTTATATCCTTAGAAATTCAACAAAGGATTCATATCTTAGAAATCTCCTTTATCTTCGCCTGAAATTGTTATAACGAGCATATTGACGTAAGGCAATCAGCATAAGATGAGAGAAGGAGTGTTTGTCACCAACACGCTATTAACATCATATGTCAACTTGGAATACTTTTCACCTGTTTGGTTTTCTCAATATGCTATGTACTCTGAAAAGATTGAATCATATGAAAAAAAAGAGTAGAGTGTTTAAGAGCTTAAACTAACAGCAACGCTTTAACCTACCATCATAGAGTACTCTGAAGCTGATATACTTACTGACATTTCTCTAAACTTAAACTGACCGCAACGCTTTAACCTACAATCATAGAGTACTCTATCGCTGATATACTTACCGCCATTTAAGGATAGACAAATAGCCTTGTGGCCTTTATTCCCATATAAACTTATGCCAGGTGATGTTCATTAATCGTTCTCTTTGGACTGGATCAACTTGAGTCCGAATTTTGAATGACTCTTACAACTCATTATCCCGATTTTGTCTGTGTAAGAAGGTGAAAGTTTCGAAGTCTCTATTAAAGTTGTTAGAATTGATATGATTCAAAAGAAAAGACAAATCTACATCACTCGATAACGGCTTGGATGGCTATGAAAGTCTTATAAAGATACTGCCTCTCTTGAAAGTAGGTAATGCTAAAGCGTTTGCACTGAATGCTCTTTATCACAAAGTGTTAAGCCTAATATATTAGCTTGGATAGTGAATTAAGAGTATATAATACCTATTTTCTTGAAAGTTTGTCGAGCTCCTTTTCCAACGGGTCCGGCTGCCTGACTAAGGTTTGTGTGCTCGGTCGATGTGCAGATATTAACCTGGACAGGAACTGCCGATATAGAGATATAGCTATAGTATTAGGTGGTCAGGCCGCAATAGAACTAGAACAAACTGTAAGCTGGTTTGGGAAACACAATTCAAACATGACCTTTTGGGAAGAAGAAACCAACTCAATTCGATTTTACGGAAATTAACTTGCGGGCAAACTAGCTAGGAACGATGCTGCGAACCAATTGATGGGAGAAGGGGAAAGATAAATATGAAACGATCTCAAAGAGGCTAAACAGCTTTAAGTATCTTATAACACTAAAAGGTTCTAGAAAGTTTTGCTTATGATTAAAAACAAGATTAGAATGCTGACTGGCCTCCTTGTTGGACATCAGGCATCATAAGCCTATGCTAGTTTTATGGACACCGCGTTATCACGTGCAATCAAATGACAGCTGAGGGCCAGAGATAAAAGGGGTCAGTCAATTATGTAAGGAACGGTGGAAATCCTCCAAGGGAAGCCGCATAACTAAACACTTTATGAGAAAACCCCATCAAAAAGCCTTCATCTTCTTCCTCAGAAGAAGTTATTTTGGGTCTCATTGAAGGCCTGTCTTAAAGAGCACGACTTGAAAGAACACTTTCAGTGTTAAGTTTGTTTGCTTTTTGCTAGGACACGAATGATGGGAAGTGCTACTTCACACCAGGGAGATGTATTCTCCTCACATAACTTTAAGTCTACTCTATTTTTATGCTCTTTCTCATTTCAATTATACTTTAACTCCTCCGACTCTCTCTATCGGGTATGGCGCAATGGGTTAGTCTGTCTGAGTGCTACTGATGAGTAAACTTCTATCGATGAGCCTTCCCATTCACCACAAATCTAATCTAATAGTCTATGCAGAGTCTAGCATAGCTTCGAAATATGTGGGCAAACCTTTTATGAAACCGTAACCCATAATCCAATAATAAGAAGTTATCAGAAATGCAACGACTAGCTAAAAGCAATGTTTTAAACGGAACCGATATAACGATTATTTTAACTTAAAATTTTCACTTTTGTGACTTGGGTTTTGTCAGCTTTATAAAAATTGCATATTGGCGTATTAGCACTTAAACAAAGTTCGACTTTATGTTTCTTCTTCTTAATTGCCCATAAAAAAGGCGTTTTCGGGTTACGGCCTAATGTAAATACATTCTTTCATTGGAATTGTGGTTTTACTTGGTGGGTCCCAAACCCTATGCACAACCCTTTTAAGGCCTGGGGTGGCTCTACCTGTCTCGAAAAAACCCTGTGTTATTGTTAGCAGCCTCATACGACAAGCTTTAACTTGCTGAAGTGGTATTATATGTTTATCATTTATTATTTTATTTGAAATAATAAAATCTAATTAGAAGGGAAATATGCACAACATGTTTACTTTATCGTATAGTATATATATAAATATGAAACCCATATAGTACTTTAACAAATATTTACTAATTTGCATTAATTACAAATATTTCATTTAAATCTACTTGTTTTCTATTGCAGAGTTCGCAATTGGGCACTAAAATTTGGCGTTGATTTATGGGAGTTTGGCAGACAATTTACCAAAATGAATGAAATTAAGAGTGTAAGTACAAAATGCTCTACGATAAATAAATAAACTACAGAAACATATGTCCAAGGCATACAGAAATAAATGTCGCATATGGGCAACATATGTTTACCGCTAATCCGAAACAAAACACATAAGGCAGACACATATATGCTCCAATTGGGGGCTTAACTAATTAAGTGCAAGCGCTTGGCAATTGATTCTTGTACGGTTACACAAACAAATACATTTAAGCGCAGCACTTTGTTAACTCATCGATAGCAAATTATCGATAAATGGTAGGGATTACGTGCATTGCATGCGTCAATCACAGCCGATAAGAAATATAAGTACCAAAAAAAAAGAACAAAAAGAGACGAAAATGCTTGTCATGGCGCAGTAGGAAAAACAATTTTTCTTTCGTTTGTGCTTTTCTCTCTAATGCAATTTAAACACAAATAAACCTAATTGGCCTTGGGTTGTGGGCACACATAAGTATGTGAGTGTGATGGAGTGTGTGTGTGTGTGTGTGTGAGTGTGTGTGAGTGTGTGTGAGTGTATCTGTGCTAATCAGCTTCGGCGGCTTGGCTTGTGCGCTTGAAATCAGCTCGTCGTATTTTTGCGTTTAATCAGACGTGTATGAGTTAGCGGTTGCCTTTATGTACTCGAACATATACATATATGCATATATAGTATATATGTGTAGCTATGTATATATGTAGGACACACATATATACAAAATTTACATACACAATCAGCGGCTTCATACGCACATCAGCTAAAATGCAAATAAATTTGCTGCTGTGTCTGTCATTGAGTCTGTAATTGTCAACTGCCATATTGTTGTTGTGTCCATGTGTGTGTGTGTGTGTGTGTGTGTGTGTGTGTGTGTGTGTGTGTGTGTGTGTGCTTCATGGGTGCTGTTGCTCTGTCGCTGACAATGTTTGTGTTAATTTAAAGCGCGCGCTACACAGGAAAAAAAGGGCCGAACGGATAAGCAGAATACGAGAAAACTACGCCCAGATTGAATTAAATATCAAGTATACGCATCGTGGTCGAAATGCGAAATGCTTTTTTGGCCTTGTACGCTTTACAAAAACATTATGTCACTTTGTCGGCCATCGCAAGGGATGAAGGCATAGGATGTGTGCATATGTGTGTGTGTGTTGTGTGTGTGTCCTTGTTCAACATTAACGCGTCCTGGCAGTTGTCAGCTGCGTGTGTGAGCTTCATAAATTGCGTGTGTTTAATAAAATAATATATTGGACATGGTCAAAAGGATTGAGTCGACCATGTATTTTATAGCCTACAAATGGCCGCTAAATGCTAATAAAAGCGTATAAAATTAATATTTAAGTGTTTGAATGGCTCTAATAAAATTATTATTAAACAATTGATTGGGCAATGTTTCAGTTTATTGAAGTTATGTTAGCAGGCATTGTGCAAATCTCAAAAAAGCTATTGTATTGGGTTTTTTTTTTTTTTAGTTCAATCGAGTATCTTACGTTTCACAATGTGAAACAATTTTTTTTGCTTTTTACTCGATCGATGCAGATCCGAATGGCGTTCAAAGATGCACAACCGTGCTCTATTCATTGGATGAAAGAATCAAAAGACTTCCAGGAAATCCATCTTCGGTGTTATCCGAATGAAATTTTGAAATTCCGATAGCTTGTCTTTCGAATATTTTGCGCATTTTATTGAATTTTAATCGTTGAAAAAACTATTTCTGTTACACAACTATTTTTTGTGAGCTGCTTACATTGCAGATATATTATATTGTCGAGTCAAGATAGATCAAAACTGTTTAGCAGACCAACCTAAAATTTTTTCTTAAATAACGATGTTTTGAATATCGAGTTGAAAAATCCAAAGTGGTTTCAAAATTCGGATCGTCAAATTTATATCAAAATGTATGTTTTAGCCAAAGGCTTGCTTTTTTTGTTCCATTATGTTATGATGAATGATACTATAGATATATTCAAATATATCGTATGACTTTTCATGACATAAAAAATATAAAAAGCACATTGATGCAGATATATAATATAGGTTTCACGGTTAAAATAAACGAATCTTTAAATTCTGGGTAGGATATAGGGCAGCGACAAACTCCTCACATTCTTCTCCATCTCAAGACACTTTAGCTGTGGCCACGTTTTTGCAGTGTGTTTCTGCTTCGTCCAAGTGTAAAAAGTACATAGTCTATAGCCAGAAAAAAAAGGATCAGTGACAAAATAGTCCCTTCCTTTACTTACAAAAAGTCAGATAGCTATGGGATTCCTTTATAACAGCGACAATTTTCGAGGCAATCCCTCTCCTATGCCTAAGATAGAGCGGTGATTATGTTAAGGCTTACCAAGACATGTGAATGCTTGAATATAAACGGCTGATGGCACTGAGCCATTCACCGCAAAAATGAAACGTTAATTAAAGTGTCACAAGGACAACAATTAAAATACAAAACAGGTAATGAGATATAAAATTCCGCAAAATCGACGTTATATGAAACGTATCAACTTGAAAAGTGTGCCATATGTACCCTATTCGGTTATCTTATGATACAATGCAGCCTTAGAAATTATCTAACAAGATGGGCCTTTGAGATAGACTCTGACGTATTTTCAGTTAAGGAACAGAGGAAAAGAGAAATCACCACAACACTTTCAATACGTATGTATCTCTCTCTGTCTCTTGTAGCTCAATAACTTAATAGGATTTAAGATATTAACTCCTTTATGGTCTTGCTTTCCAAAAAGGATTGAGTCTTGTGGTGGTTCGCTTTTTCATAGAAGACCATTAGAAACAAATTAGTTTCTAGTTTACATCATTTAAAGGAATCGTTACAGAAGTAATGTGTACTTCATTGGTGTTCTGATCTAGTTCGTTTTCAGTGCTCAAATGTATTGTATTCATTGTATAGTGTAGATAATTCAACCTATTTGGAGCCCAATACCAAAAAGGCATTTTCCTTGCCTACTTCCAAATAATATATAAAAAGTGTCTTTTAGATTTCAAATTAGCTTTCAATCAAAAACAACTTTTCATTTGTTTATCAAAACTGACTGCCCCTTGAAATCAATAAACTGTACTATGTCAGCACAGATTCCTTTAGCCGCTATCTGAGATCACCTTGGCAAGCCGTGTCATCATTTCTCAACAGTGTTGACCCCATTACCGCAACAAAACGGTAAAATTGAAAGTATTGACAAGATAGTATGGCACACTTTTTTGTCAATAGTAATTCAATTATGGCCCAAAAATGTCCAAAACTGAATTCCCGTGTCTGAAGACACAGCCAGTCGAAGCATTGTGCATGCTTCAGCTGTCACAATGTTTCATTTGACAGTTGTCCTTCAAATTTTTCAATAAAAGGACAAAGCAAGGAAAAAAGAAAAGAAAAGAAAAGATCCGAACAATGCAAAAGCAAAAGCAACAAAAGGGGACTTTGGGATTGCTCGGGTTTTCCCGCTGTCATTTTCTTACAAGACTTTCAAGATGTCAGTGTGTGTGTGTGTGTGTGTGTGTGTGTGTGTGTGTGTGTGTGTGTGAGTGTGTTTCTTGCTTTTTTCTTTTTCCTTTTTTTGTATTTTTCTCATTTTAAAGTAGCATAATAAAATGTAAAACAAATGCAGAGCACACGTTCAGTTATGCGCTGCTATGCATAAGAAAAAGAAGAAAAGAAAAAATTTTGCAATAAAGTTGATTTCGGTTTGACGAAGTGCAGATACTCTTCAAGTGAAGAAGTTTAAATAACAATAATTAGGAAGGTTCAGGTTTCGATTCCGATTTATATTTCACGAAACAGTCAATAAAGTCATTTTGAAAAGTCGGAATCGTAATTCGGAAAAGATCTTATTATACTTTTAGTTCAGCAAGGAAACTAGAAAAATGGAATTACATTGAAATAGTTTAAAAAGTTGTATGTCAGAGCTACACAGTGGTTTGATTCTGGATATCTGAATGTTTTTGGGATTAGCGTCTCAACTATATAGCATTCTTTTTCACAAATTCCTGCTAAACTTAAAGAAACTACAAAAAATTGATCAAAAAGATAATATGATTTTAGGGGCGCTTTTTTTTAAAGGCATATCATAGTTTCTAGCCATAGTCTAGACCTGATTTCGAAATAATTTTTTTTTTATAAACTCGATTTCTGAGCTATTTGAAGTTTCAAGAACGCTGAGTGCTTAGATAAGCTTCTTTTTTTTATTTAAACATTAAAATATTGATATATTCATATACTTATAAAGAAATTAAGAAGACCGTAATCGAAAGTAGGATTCCGAAAGAATTTTGATTTGCGAACACTGATTTTACTTCAAGCTACTTAGAAGATTCATGTAATTTAGCAAAATCAGTGACCTGTGTGGGCAAATTTCGAGCAGGTAAAAAACGGATATGGTTTTATTTTAAGTAAATCTTCTTAAGCCTGAAAACTTCCGTACTGAAACGGAAATTTTGGAAGTTTGGCTATGAGCAAGGAATGAATGCGAATAAGCATAAGAAACAATTTTGTTTTTATGCTTGGGAGATCAGATATTGTTAAATATGTATTTCAAAGATTGCTAAAACCGAATCTGAAAATTATGAAATTATGTTTTGATTCTTCATATTCTATTTGTCCAAACTCGTAAGAGTCTAAAAACAAATCTAATAGATTTAAAATGACAGTTTTACGTATGTTTTTTGAGTTGTTGTTGAAAATTTAATGTGATACGGCAAAAATGCACTACAGATTTGCTTTCAGCGATCTCATAAGTCTGTATTAAGAAAGTCTGAATGACGCCAGCTGGTCATTTTTTATAATGTCTGTTATATCTTTCAGTTTAACAGTATTCGTCATAATAAGTTGCATACAAAATGGCGAAAATGTACATAAATATAAAAGGCATTTTAGACAGATATAACAAATGTGAACAAATAGGGTATCCACGTGTTGATAGTAGTGCACGCGAAAAACAACAACAAGTAAAATGGCGCGTTGTTTGTGAGTATGTGTGTGTGTGTGTGTGAGTGTTGTAGTCTGCGCGACGTATTTTCATTTATTTTATTTTTGTATGCGTTGTTGCATACTTTTTTTTTTTTTTGCTGACTAGCTACAAAATATCTACCTAAGCAATGAAATATGTTGTTCTGTGCAGACAGACAAACTCACACAAGAATCTACACACAGAGAAACACTTATACACATGCATATAGACAGCAACATGACAGCACACAAAGTGTTATACATTGTGTAGAGCAAAATGACAGCACGGCAAGGCAAGTCGGGACAACGCGGCGTATACGTAACGTAAGTTGTATATAGACAGTGAGCGTGGAAGTTCGACGCCATTATGGCAAATGATGATGTGTTGCTAATGATGATGACGTCCATGACGACTACAATGATGTTAATAATGATGTTGTCGTTGCTGTTGCAGCTTGTGATCATTATCAGGACATCATTCGCGACAAAGCCGTTGTCGCCTCTCTCCATCTTGCTCTCCCGCACTGTTGCGCTTAGGCTCCGTTCATCCCACTGACGCAATGCAATGAAATATGGGTCAAATTCAAGTCGAAATTGCAAAAGAAATGGCTGCTTACATTTCTCCTTCTTTTTGCTCAATTTCTCCTCAGTTGCTTTCTTTTTGCAGGCGCATGCAAATAAATTTAAGTGTGCGCTCATTTTGCACGTAATACAAAACTTTTTAACTGCAAAATAGCGCGTGTTGTCGTTTTTCTTTCTTTTATCTTGCTTTTTTTTTTTGTGGATTTTATTTCTTTTTTTTTTGTGCAGAAAGTAAGTAGCTTGCAAATTATTTTTTTCGTACGTACCTTGCATACATATACATATTCATTTGTGTGCTGCATACTTTTGTGCGCGGTGTTTCAAATAAAGGTAACTAAGTAACTGTAAAGTTGTTGGTACAGGTAATTGCGGTAGTTGATGACTTGACTGCCTTTGTCAAGCTCGCTAATGAGTTGGAATATAGAGAGAAAGTTTTTTAGTCTATTATTGGGAAAATATGTTTATTTCTGCAATTTTGCGTAGATGTAATGAGAAAGTTTTACTGTACTTGAGATGCTTGTTGCGCACAGCCAGTTAATTTGCATCAAAAACAACGACATCGAGCTGACACAATGAACAAAATTGAAAGCAACTTCTATCATACTGAAATGAGCAGCAAACTATAACGAATCGGATATCGATTTCATGGCGGACTCAGTAATTATTGGCAAAATGTCAATCGATTATCCGAAAACGAATAGGAACGGATAGAGGAAAGTAAATAGCATGACAAAGATGAAGACGATCTTCAAGGCGAAGAAGTAGACGACGATGAAGACGAAGAGGCAAAGGAAGTAAATGGAAACGTGGAAAGAGATTTTAAGAGTTAAGTGGAAGAGAAAGTAAAAGTCGAAAAAGAGAAGGAAATGTATATATTATCCTGGACCAAGCGGCAATCTGTTACTATGCGGAAACCGATTACAAGGCGAACTTAGTAACGATTAACGAAATGACTGTCGTTTGTCGGGAAACGAAGAGGGACTGCTTGAGGAACGTAAAGAGGATGACAAAGATGAAAGCTAATTGCAAGGTCAAGAGCAAGGAAGACGAATATGAAGGCCAAGAGGCAGAGCAAGTGGACGGTAAAGTGAGAAGTGGCGAGGGGTCGAACGAGAGGAGATGAAGATTTGAATACAAATAAAAAGTTGAAGAAGTGGTATGGAATAAGGCAGGAGAAGGTCCTGCCTACATCTTATGACCATGGTAGTTGGCGTGCGATCGAAAAGGATTATGAGATTGACGATGACATTGGATGCAGCACTAAAAACTAGACCGTTTTCGTGGACGACATTATCGGCATCGCTTCAAAAGTTTTCGAAAGCATATAAGATGGCAAACGAATCGCACAGAGTCAAAAGTTTTGTTCTCCATTTGTTGAGCTCATCTAGTATATACTCGCGCTCTGGATTGCTCATAATTTTTGTTGAATTCATATGCTCAACAACTCGTTGGAGCATGGAAACCGGTTGGTAACCCTTGTTGTAATCCATGACAAGTGGTTTTTTTTTTAAAGCAACCGCTCACAAATGCCAAGCCAAACTCGAGCAGCTGTTAACAAATGCCGTCTATCCAAATTTTGTATGAAAAGTAAGCTAAAATCGGTCATTGTTAGTGTACAGCTGCTTTCTTGTACACTCCCAGTGTGTTTTTCCTTAGTTGCAAAATCTCTTTCTCAGAGAGTTTTGGGTTCATGGCTGGAACACACTGGAACCCTTAAACTGCCCTTAAACTTTTTACTGTATTAAATTACAATGTAAAAGAATAAAAAAACTGTTAATTCTAACTTTGAGTTTAACTCTATTACTTTAATTGTTTAATTTCTGCTGCTGACAGCTACTCGAAAAAGTGCTGCTACTCCAGCTAATGCATTACATACCACAAAAATGCAGAGACTTGCTTAGGAACTATTTTGCACAACTTTTGGCCTCAGTCCTGAGGCCAACTTTAATTAAATTAAACATTTAATTTATTTTGTATTTTCATTAGAGCCACAACAGTGAATCTCTTGCACTCTCTACTCTCTCGCTCTGCCACAAATAAAGCATTTACATTTGTATGCTCGCTATATGTCATACTCGCAATTTCTGGTTCTAGAAGCTTTTGAGGGGCGCCAAAGAGTTTTGCAACCAAACGACAACAACAGACTTAAATATTTGCATAGACAAGCACAGTGCTGGCTATATGCATATAGCCAACTAAGGCTACAGCTGCATACATATGTACTATATACGTGTATGTGTGTGTGCATCACTTAAATGCATTTACGGTTTGGCTAGAATATACCACAAAAGGCAGCCAAGCAGGCATCCAGTTAGTCCCGGACGTAGAGTTTCGGTATCAGTGCGTTGTTTGCCTTAAAAACGCTCGCCAATTGCCTTGGCACGCCCCCCAAGTGCGTTGCCATCGCCCTAAACGGCAGTAGAAGCAGCGACAGCGACGCCGCCGTCGTGTCTTGATTTACGATTGGTCTCTTTACAGTCCGCAACACTGTTCACCACACACTTAGTTAGCCAAAAACACACACACACTCCAACGCCCACATGAAACCATGCCCCTCTTTAAGCGCGCCTAACAAGCCTTTTGTATTTGTCACAGGAAAGCGGAGTAAGAGCCTTAACCCGTTTGAGGCTAAGGCTGCTGCTACCACTTTGCCTAAACAAATGGCTAACAATCTGCATTTTGGGCAACACCCAAAAAATTATAATTGCATAGACACCAACGCTACACACTCATTCATACAAATAAAGCTGAATTTAATTTTTTTTTTTTCTGCCTAGGAGCAGACAATTGGTTGGGACTGTTTGTATTTCGTTGGCAGTGAGTGTAAAGAATGCAAAGTTTATGCCAATTTGTGGCACTTTGCCCTGTAAACAAACGTTTAACATACGATGCACAAACACAAGCACACACACACACAGACACACACACACACACACACACAGACACACACACACATACATATTCATATGTTTATGGCAATTTCAATAAAGGGATTCGAAAATAGGGCCAAAAATTGCATCAAGTTTTATAAGCTGCCATTGATTTCTTTTTGCGCTGAAATTTGGCAACAGCGCATTGCCAAATTTATTGCGATGTATATATAAACCGATTATGCGTTGTTGTGACTATGCGTTTAATTTTTAGAAGCTGAATTTTACAAGATTTGAATTGGAAACAAAAGTTTATCGATGAAACAGCTGATTGGTAATAAACGTCAATTTTTTTTTATGGAAAAAGCAATCAAAATGCACTACAACAATTTTTTTTTTTGCATTTAAGCAATAATTTATAATATAACGAAGAAAAACAAAAAAGAAACGAAAAAAGATCCATGAACACGAATTAAGCAGTATCCTTTAAGCACAGAAAATACTTTACCAAGCGGTATTTGTACTAAAGCAGTGGTCGGCAAGCGGCAGCTTCCTCAATAAGCGAACAAACATTGCTGACAAAAATCAGAATACTTGAAATAGGTGCAACTTATACTCAATCGAAATGTGCGACTAACATGAAGCGAAAAGAATTCCTCAGATCAAAAAATTTCATAAATAATTTAATAAATAACAATTTAATTCAAGTTTTTGCAAACTTATAATGAGAATTTTCAACTTGAATTGAGACTATCCGTGCTGATGTACTAAAAAATGAAATACTTCAAAATCGTTAAGTTGCCTGTACTTCACTGCTTAGGACACAGATTTTAAAATAATACTTAACAATATGTTGTAGAACCTCAAAGCGCACTTTCAGGCTTGACACTGAAATTTGGCAACAGCGCATTTAATGTTACTACCGTTGTGCATTATACTGCAAGTATTTCAGTTGACAAACTTGACAACTCTGATAGTAAAGCGTGCATAGAACTAAAAAGCACACAAAACATGCTAATTAAAACTTGAGAACAGCTAAAGTACTTTATACTATGAAAAACGCAGCAAGTAACTAACAAATGCATAAAGCGTAAAAATTACATTAACTTGATACTATTATCTACGCTGACTTCCAAGCTGACTAAAAATAAAAACTATTAACTTTAATTTTTATAAAAATAAAAAAATGAACAAAAAAGTCGCTATTAGTAGCGTTGGGAAAGTTCAAGTTATGCTGAAGAAATCTGTGCGTTGAATTTTCTGTGCATTTTTGCAGAATTTTCTTGCTTTCTTGGGACTTTTCTTTTTTTCGTTTTTAATGCAATTCGCTCGACTGCACATGAAAACATGCGCGTTGATGCTCGACATTGTTGCCATTGCGTGCGAGCGAGAGGCAAAAGGGATGCTTAGAAAGAGATAGCTAGCGAGCGTACGACATCTTCATTAAAATCTAATTAGCGCATTGCAAGTCGCTGCATTTGAGTTGGTCGGCAGCATTTCGTTGGGGTCGGAGTGTGGACTGGAGCTGGTGCTGTTTTTGGTGCACTACCTTCGGAATGGGCGGTTTTGGGTTTGGCTCAAACGTTCCGGATTTTCGGTTTAGAGTTTGTATACATAATCAGTCAGGCGGCAGGTACTAGGCACTGGCTGGTATTGCTGCAGGTGCTGCATTTTGAGCAACGAATGCGTAAGCTGCTTAACTTGTGCTGGAATTCAAGGAGCAAGCTTACCATAGCAGAAGAACGCCACAGCTATGGATGGCATCGTTGTCCTTGCTCCACTTAAAGTTTGTTGTAGTTCTTCGGCTGCTACTTCTAGATATTGTTGTTGTAGTTGTTGCAGCTACTGGGTGCGTGTGAAGCTGCTGCACCCACATTGCCAGCGCCCCGGGCCTCCTGCCGTTCCGTTCGTACTGCATTGCTCGGTTCTGTTCTCTGTTTCATCCTTGCGCAACATTTTCAAATTCCAGAGTCAACCGCAAAATGAAAAACTTTCTATGGTTGCTGTGGCCGTCGCTCCCTTTCCTTTCTATTATATTGTATACATATTGTATATCGTATAGTTTTTTTTTTTTCTATATTCGCTCGCGGTTTGGTTCGAAGCAAGGCACACGCACACACACACACACACACACACACACACACACACACACACACACACACACACACATGCACAAAAGTGTCCTTCAAGCGTGCATTGCATTTCGATGTTGCTCGGGGAAATTGCTTTATAAAATGTTGCTATCGCATAAAACTTATGGGCGTGTGCGGGGCGAGGCAATTTTCATATGTACATTTTCATATATATATTGTACATATGTATCCTATACATATGTATATGTATAAGCTATCCATGTATACTGTCGACTTGTGGCTTGTTGTTTGACATGCTTTTAATTTTCGATATTTTCCTTGCCTCTATTATTGTTTTGATTTTAAAAATGTTGCTAATACATAAAAAGATAAATCATGTTCATCTTAAAAGCGATAACTTTATTGGTTCTATTGTGGTTATTATGTAGCCATTTTTTGATTCAATTACGTCACTATTTTGACAAATTTAGGCAAAAGCTACCTTATAAACAAAAGCAGGAGAAGTTAGATGTGTTATATTCTTCTTGAAGCGCCTTCAGACGTCTTATTATATCTTTTATTGGGAGGTCCTCAAGCCCTAAATGTGTAATAGGTAGGAAATAATTTAATTACAGAATCAATTGAAATATAAAACTTTTCCTCTTTCCTCCTCTTTCTAAGCTTAAACTTAGGTTTCTTTCTTATACAAAAAGATTCCCATAAAATTAGCAAAACCGCAAAATTGAACAAATAACAATAATTTTATTGGGTAGTAAAACATCGCAACTACAATTCTATTGTGCCTTCTTCCAGTGAACGGGCTACAAGCCTTCATGGCCATCTGAAAACTATGAAAGAATCAAAAGAAGCTTCGGTATATTTGTGAAAAATGAGCCATATACACACCGCCTCTCCCACCTTGTCAGCGAACTTACTGAGCTTATCGCTACCTTGTCATTTTTATCTCTGAGCTAAACTTTATTGCCTCGTATGGTTACAACTGGCTGGCATCTGAAATCTGGATTCCAGGAACATCCTTTTGCTCGCCAGGGTATCACATTCGAATAGTATGCGCTGGGAAGGTTCCTTCTTAATTCACAAAACTTGCTGATTTTTTTTTTTTTTTTACCTGTTTGTGAGATTTACGGAGATGCTAGTAGTTGTGCGGCCTGCCTGATATCTGAACCAGTCTGTAGTTTGTCTCCATTTTTGCTCTTCTCTTAGTAGGATTCCAAAAAGGGCCAGTTCTATTCGCGTTTTTAAAACCAGCTTAGAGCTTTTTTTGGTTGCAGCAATCATAACAGCTTACAACTTAAGCTGTGACTCCGGTCCCAGAGTGAAAAATATAATGGCTATTATCCATTTGGCTTATTTTATAGATTCTGTCACTGTCAAAGTTTTCCTTCAGGAAACTGCGCCCGGGGTGGGTTTTGGGTGCACCTTGTACCGATGGGCATCTTTATTAGAAACTTCAATAATTCTAATTCTACATCTATTTCAATACTCATAACGCGTTCAGCTTAAGATCAACCTTAATGAAACAGTGCATTAAGATCTCAGAACACAAACGTTGCAACTTTCTGCCCGCTCTGCTCTTAGGCTTTACAAATCAGACCACTCGAATCACACCATCCGATGACTTACGTGCCGGGTTAGTTTACTCCCCCCTGGCAGCAATTTACTCAATAATCAACTCTGCCTAAGTCTCTCCTTTGATTTGTGTATATAAACAGTCAAGTTCTTCAACTTGATATCGCTCATCGACTTTCGTAGCATATTTGTCAGACTTGTAATATACATTAGCCTAAAATTTAATTGAAAAACGTGGCGGGTACTCAATTTCTGCCTTTTTGTTTTTCAAAAACTGTCAACCCCTTGTACTTATTTTAACAGTTAACAACAAATTTTCGCTGCTGCCTAATGTGTCTAATTAAATTTCACATTTCGTTGCGCAGCATTTTCATTTTGAGACTATACATACGCTTACTTCGGCCTCAACATTCCTTGAGTTGTTCTTTTGCCAGGCTGCCATCGTTGGCATGTTAAGCAAGTCAGACACACACACACACACACACACACACACACACACACACACACACACACACACACACACACACACACACACACACACACACACACACACACACACACACACCAACACACACACACATTTAGTGGCCATGTTAATGGCTGACACATTTTCTTGTGCTCGATTTTGCTTTAGTTTTTCCGTGCAGCCAGCATCGTTGCCAACCCATAACCATCAACGTCATCATCATCATAATTATGATAATCATCATGAATGAACGTGTCAACATTAGTTTTAATGCGTAATTTGAGTTCGTTGAGATTTATGCTTAATATTGATGCATGATTTGCCAGATCGATTCATTTTGATTTTAATGCAAAATCATAGCATACTTTTCAGCGCTGCGCATAAATTGCGTGGCAAATACATAGACACACACACACACACACACACATACACACACACACATACACACACACACTCATGCATTCAATGTTTTAGCCATGGCAAATGCATTTTATGACTTTTAATGATTTCTGGCATGCATTTTACTGCTTCCATAATTAGCCAAGCAGCCAGCCACGCCCCCAGGCGTGGGCAGGCAGGCGGCAAACTCCCTTTAGCTCTGTCCCCAGCCATTATATTACAATTGTCACTTTTCAAACAAACTGTCAGTTAAAATTATATTTTTTGCTAGTTGGCAGGCTCATTTCAAAAGCGACAGTCTGCCAGAGTTGCCGCCGCTTGGCGCATTTGCAATCATCAACGTCGTTGAGCATATTTCTAGAATGTGTTTTCACATGCTATGTCTCCCTCTCGCTCTTTGTCAATCTCTCTCTCTCTCTCTCTGTGTGTGTGTGTGTGTACATGTCTCCAGCGAATTAATTAGAAAACTTTTCTTAACTGATTCAGTGCCAGTTGCAGAAGCTGAAACTGAAGACGACACAGTGAACGCCTTCAAAGAAGTTTGCCATAGAAGACAGTATGCTTTTTGTATAGCCCACACACACACTCAGATACTCTAACACACACACACACACACACACACACACACTGCATCTACACTTACAAGTGCTCCTAACTATGTTTACATATACACGAGAGACAGACGCAAACATTTGTGGTTTGGGCCGAAATGCTTGTTCCTTGGCTCGCTTGCATTTATCTATATGGAATAGTGTGCACATGTATATATGTCTGTATGGGTTTCACTGTACTTTTGGCTGTGTGTGTGCGTGTGTGTATGTGGGACCACACAAAACTAAAACTCTTTGAAGCATTCATTAGATTGAAAGAAAATGCCATTGCTGGCTTTTGCTGCTCTGCTTCAAGAACATATGTACATATGTATGAAGGAAAAAAGAATATTTTCCGAAGAAAGTGGCACAATCTAATATATGTCTGTAACTTATGCAATGTGCGATTGTATACACCGTTAAAAACGCGCTTCGATTGAGCATTTATGCAGTTAAAGTTGTAAAGTAACATTTTTATATGGATTTAAAAAATAGTTTTAAAACTTTAGCATGGGTTCAAAAACCTCTTTCAGCTGCACATTTAACTAAAAAATCCGTTCATTTATAGCGAAGTCAAATCTGGATAAAGACGAATTAACAAATAAACCAATAAAACTTTTCATATGTCATATTTTTTTCAAATGATGTTTGTAAAAATCTATATGATGTCTTTTAAGCCTTATTCTGTGGTTGTTATCTTCAAGTAGGTTCAGAGCGAGCTGGTTATGTAACCGCCAAGGCGCCATTAAGAATTGAAGATGGTTCTGAGAAGAGCTACTTCGCAGCGCTACATTTTTAACAAACTGATGCCGCAGTACTTATATAAATAAATCTGTAGCGAGCAGGGCAGTGCCATCTATGTATGTCGCTGCCAAGGTCCACTGTCTCAAAGTATATATCCTTTACTTTGGAATCATATATCCCACTCATTGCTCACTACCGCGGTGAACTTCCTTGGTTTCCAAACGCTCATTGCCGAGGAATCAGGACTGTCGCAAATCAACTGTAGTGAAGAACGCCGTCTATAGGAGGGCCCTGCAGTCGACTGTTACGCGATCTATGCAAAACCACTTTCGGAAGATGAGGACGTAAAAAACGAGAGTAGGAAAGGAAATCGAGATGTGCAGAAAAAGTCAAGCGTCTGACTGAAGGATAGAGTACCGGTGCGTCAGCCTGCAGAGATACAGAGGGAATTCCGGCTGTGGATGGACAAGGTGCACTGAAATGGTGCATGTGGCAATGAGTTGTTAGGGTGCATGCACAAGTTCTTCTGCAGAATATGTCAGAAGATGAGAGCATGCCCAATGATTGGTCCTCTGCCCAGTCCTCCAGCAGGGTATTCCCACGGTGTTTGATAACTACTTTGGTATGAGTCATCTTTCTGCTCCATATAAGGTACTATCGAGGATATTTTGTGAAAGACTAAAGCCTGATTTTACCTTATCAGCGTGGCTTTGACCATTTATAAGATATTTACATTGAGCCAAATCTTGGAAAATACCAGCGAAAATACTGCTGGTTAACTTGTGCAAGAAATGACTCTAAATAGTAACTACAGTAAGATAAATTTAACTTTCCAAGTTTTGACAGCGCAAGCGTGAAACGCCGTATGGCTATTATACCATGATAAATAAATGTTTTTTAGATTAAAAAAGTTATTTCTTAGTACTATATTTTTCTCGTTTTTAACAAATTTGTTAAGCTGCAATCTGCAAATCAAAGAATACAACTAGAATATCTATTCTAAGATTTCGTCCAAATCGATGGAAAATTGTCATTCAGTTTGAAATCTCCTTGAACCCAATAACAATTTAGTTGTTTGCTTTTATTCCTTTTAATGAAATTTGAATTCAGAAGCAAAGTGTCATAACTATTTTTAGGAGCGTTAAATAGTGATTTTTTTCAAAGATATTTAATCTTAACAATGAGTCAAACCCGTCTAAAAAATGGCACAAATCCCATTATGGTTATTTTCAATGTAATAATACTTTTTTTTCAAGTTCAGGTTCAGATTAAACAGATTCAATTTTTATCAGCAGTTTTAGTTTTATTTATAGAAATTAATTAAATCAAAATCGTATCGTTAAATACCAACGATACAGTACTACCTTTCAAAATTAAAGCTAAGAGGAACCTTTCAGCATACTAAAGTAGCGAGTTGGCAAAGTTTGGTGTCAATTGAAACAGCAATTCTCGAGGTTAAGAGTCTTTTATTCGGAATGAACATTTTTATATAATTGAGATAGAAATTCGATCAGCTACTTATATAACGTATACTCAATTTTAGTTTTTCATAGTTATTCTCTGATCCTACACTCTAAGTCCCACGTTTCATATGCAATAATACATGTAATAGAAGTCAGATTTTTAGAATTTTGTTTTTTCTTAGGCGTTAAGACCCAGCTAAAACTGAAACTGAAAACTGATACCATTAAAAACTCTTCGAATCGGTCGAATAACCATTTTTTGCTCTGTAATTTACAATCTAAATCATATTGAAATTTGCCGCATTTTTCGCTCAGTGTAGGCATATGCCCTTGCGATTCTGGCAAGCATTATAAATTCCACATAAAACGCCCAAATTATGTCTTTGTTTTATGCTTGAAAGCATTTGCCAAAAAGCCGCCAGGGATTTGACTTTCAACAAACCTCAAAATGAATGTCTTCAAAATGAAGATAAGGAAATGCATATCATTAAATAAATTATAGGTATATTATCTCAGTTTAGTATTTATGATAATGGACAGTGCCTTTTATGGGCTTCACATGACTGTAAGATATGCGAATATTAATTTGATATGCATACGTCGAAAATGTGTATAAACATATAAATCGCACTTGTCTCTGTGTGGTATACTTAATAAGGTAGGTTTGCGCTCTTGCTTTCGCTCTCTTCGCAGGCTTCAAGTTCTGTACGATGGGAACGTCGGGGAGAAAGGTTGTTCTCGGAGAAAAAGAAGAATATATCTAGAGAGTTTTTGATAGGTTTATTGCACAAAGTGCTTAGTTAGTGGAGGAATTTCTGTTTGTCACATCATTATAATTCTGCAAAATATACGCATTTCGAACTAAAGTTGACATCCTTATTTGTGTTTCTATGTGAGCTTTTACTTTAATTTTGGTAATTTCTTCTTAGAACTTAGCGCCTTCATAATCACAAGAAGAAGAACAGTGTGTACTATTGCTCAGAGTACAGGAATTTTATAATTACTTGCGCACTCCTGGCCCTTATTAACAAATTCCAAGCCAATTTCTGCCCAATGGCCATAAAAAAGACATCGAGACGCCAACTTAGTTAATTGCCCAAAAACCCGCAGGAAATGTCAATCAAAATCTAATTAAATAAACCAGATACATTAAAGTCAAAATCAATTTTAAACAAAAGTTAAGTGTCGCCTTGAGTACGAACAACAACAACAAGAACAACTTTTATAACCCTTTTCTTTTATTTGGACAAAGGCAAAACTCCAACTTAAAGACCGTAACGTTGTCAACCATTTAATAGTGTACCAGAATAAAGACAAAGACAACAGTTTACTGTCAATTGTTTTATGGATATCGATAGCTAAAATTTATTTTTGTTTTCTTTGTTGTATTTATAGCGCTTTAAGGACAACGACGTGGAAGTGAAACGCAAGGATGGGATTCTGCTGTTGCGTGAATTAGCAGCAGAGGTGAAGAATTTTATGGATTTCAAGCGCAACGCTGTCATGGTGAGTGCCAACAACAAGACCGGAAAACCAGTCGGACTTGTTATATTCTTGTTTTTTTTTTTTTGGCGTAGTGTATATATTTCTATGTTAGGCTGGACCAAATCATTTGTTACAATATTCGTTGCTTGTTTTTCATGAATCAAATAAATAATAATAATTTTTAAATGTCTCAGTTGTCTCTGCCACATAAAAGAAAATCAGGAAAGATACAAATATACAAAGTAAACTATATAAAACACTTCCTTTTACTTGTGTAACGATTTTCAATGAGGCATATTTGTGAAATCTTTATTTCCTATTAATGTTTTTTTTCATTTTATAAATTTCTTATAAATTTTTAATCATGTTTTTGGTTTGCCCGCGGCCTTGACACATCACATCACATCATCCACTACATATTCCAAGAAAAAAGAATTTGGTGCATACAGTTGGGACGGAGCACGATAGTCGGATACCCTGTACCCATTCTTCCCATGAAAATGTTGGCAACATGTCAACATTGTTTCGACATGAATCGATAAACTTTCTCTTCTCCGTTAAAATGCGCATTATATATGGTAGTTCTCAGAGAAACACGTTACAATACGGACGGATATGGCTATATCGACGCGGCTATTGCTCCAGATCATTTTTGCACATGGAACGTATGGCCTGCCACACCACCTTCTGCCTGTTACATACATTGCACAAATCTATAATACTCTTTACCACTTTGGGAACAGGGTATAAAAAACGTTGTTTTCCCTTTAAAAAGACCTTTATTTGAACAAAAACATATATTTGAAAAGCATATTTCTACTTCGCTTAACTTCGCTTTCTTTTTGTTCTGAAGAGTTTGATAACCCCAACTACTTGGTACGATTTTTGTTCTTATTATCTTAGTATAATTCTCTTGAGTCCGGAGACTTTATTACCGACTTCATAATGACAGGATTGATTCAGTGCAAAAATGATTTCTTTTATCATATGTATATACTTTTACATTCAAATTCTTAGAGTCTTCTCCTTTAAGGCGTCTTTTCTTTTAATAATAATTGTGGAATGGTATCTTATTGTCTCGTAAAATTCTCAACTTAAAACATTTTGTTTTTCGTCCTTTACGACAAAATTGTTTATTGCAGAATGCCTTCAGCGTTTTAAAACTATAATGAATTATGCCACTTTATTTTATTTAGTATTTCTACATATTTTACTATTTTACCTTTCTTTAGCCTTACGAATTGTAAATCCCACCCAACGGGCCAAAGATGCTGATTTTATTCTAAATTTTAATGGAAATAAGAAAAACACTTTTCTTCAGTTTAAACAGATTTATAGGAACACCATATCGCTGCCATTCATCACGACAATGCAAGTTATTACACAAGAGGCTTTTTGTGTTTCCTTTCCTTTCCACTTCGATGCAATGGCTTTTTCGATGTATAGTCCCAATTTGGTATCCAATGTTTACTTTTTGTTTCGATGGAGATGCATTCAAAACACATGTCTTGAAACTACCTCATTTAAAGTGGCAAAATTGTTTCAAAAGTTGGTAGTGCATCAATTTTCATGGTGAATATTTGAAAAAACAAACACCTGCTCTGGATCAGTATACCTAAATTTTAAAAGGCAACCTTCTAACTTTTTTCTGTAATCTGGTCACACTTTTCCAGTTGTGATCCACAACAGTCATGCATTGTAAATTCCTCATGTTAATTTTAAGTTCAACTTAAACTTACTTAACGTATCTTGCAAGAAGAGTGTTTTGGTCCAACCTAATATAATATATATATAGGTACATATATATTTTATGAGTCTACAATTGCCTGAGGGTAAAGTACAATGGCAAATGACAAGTGGCTCAATAGCTCAAAGCGCACGCAGCAAACTCAAATTTAAGGGACACTAAAAACACAAAACAATAACAACCGGCGACAGTCGCACGCAGCAATGGCCAAGAGCATTGTACTGGGCACGGGGGGTATACGCCGGAGGCTATACGCCGGGACATTGGCGTAAAGTGGAAAACAATAAATTGCCGTTGGGCAGCAGCGGCAGCCGCAGTGGCCAACAACAGGAATAACAACAAAAAGAAAAGAGAGGCGAGCAAATTGAAATTAAAGTGCGCGCTCTCCACAAGAAAAAGAAGAAGTTTTGATGGCTTCCACAGCTGGTGTGGGTTTCCATTTTGTGGGTTCTGCCGTTGCCTCAATGCGTATCAATAGACTACGTTTGTAGCTGTAACTGCTGCCATGGCACAGTGGGTCTAAAGAGTCAATCAATGGTAATCACAAAGTTTAGTATATGACTGAGTTCACAAGGATAGTTATTTCACCAAATGTATAACCTATATTCTTTTTAGACCCAAACGGATTTGGGCCAAAGAAATTTTTTAAACATTTTTTTTATTTCTTTATAATAAGTTATTATTTTTGATGGAAATTAATAGAAATTTTTTCACTAAATACTAAAAAACCGCCAATAGCTCATTTTGTTTTATAACTTTAGCTTTTAATGCAAATCTTAAAAACTTTTGTATCTTGTTTGTTGACAAGCAAGTTTAGCAATTTAAATGTTGCACATTTTTTTTCCATTTTAAGCTACTTTTATCGTATCATTTTTATCTTTAAAGATTGATTTTTCTTTTCGCTGCTACAAAATATGTTAATGTTAAACAATTAACTTAATAGTAGAGCTGCTAATCTATTGCTACCTTTCTAACCTTAGCCGCTTATACCCTTTTCACACTGAAGGTTGCACGACAATTGCTAGCCAAAATGCCTTAAAAACAACAAGGCTAACAATCGTTGTTATCGGCTAGCAATCGTTGTACCAAAAGTTTCGATGCTATCGATAGTACCTTAGTCGCGTAGCTTGTTTATCGATTGTAAAAAGAAAACATAGATAGTGAGGCACAAAGGAAAATATTCGATATATCGGTAGTACTATCGATATTTTATATTTTATATATTCCATAACCTCGGCACAAAACAATTCAACCATGAATGTAGAACACTCACACACACTATGATCACAGAAAGAAGCATCTAGATGCAAGCTCTTACGAAACCGGTTCGAAGCTTAATACTTACAAACACGTTTTGTAAAATGCAAATATTTATGAACTGTGAAATTTATTGCCCAGCTATAATAATAATACAAAAAAGGTTTCGGCGTGCAATCGGAATCAAAGAATATATAAACTTAAAGTGTGACATTTTGAGTGAAAGACATTGATTTGTGAAAAAAATTTCGTCTTGGGCGATGATGGGCACAATCGATTCATTCAAAACATGTTTTGACTAACTCGTGGCATGAAAATTGTCAGACAGGCCGACCATAACTTTTGTCTGCTTTAGCCTTTTGGCCAAATATAAGTAATATGATCTCTCAAGTTTCTCCAGATGAAAGAAAGTATGAATTAGTTGACAAGTAATGTGTACGACGTTGTTTTTGTTGTCATATAATCCGCAGCATTGAATATTTTGATGATCATTTAAGCGGTTCAGTAATCGATTATAAACTTGTTTTAAGCTTTTCAGTTGATTGAGTTTCAATATTTTAAGTACGATTAGATGAAGGCAGAATGAAATATTGATCTATTAGGTTACGAATAGCTTTTTGTGACTTAACCTTGATAGATTCGAAAAACAAATTGCTGGCAATAATCTAGCAGTTAATGACCTGATTCTTAAAAATGTAATTGTCATAGGCGCCTTAATGGGCGTCACAGGCTTTATGGGTTTATCTGTGGCCACATCCAAACATTCGGGGCTTAGAAAACGTTGTCCTCGGGCCTAGGCTTAATAATGGTCTTCATCATATCATAACCAGTCAGTAGTGGTTTTGAGTATTACATTAAGGCGGCATCTTAATGATCCTTCTGAAATCACTGCGGAACTTGGCACGTCGCAACGCCAGACTGTCCACCTTGGCTAATGCATTCAAATAAGTCTTTTTGGTTTTGTCAGTGCCCTTGAACACCTGACGCTTCAACTGATAACCTTCTTAATGCGCTAATCAATAAATTAGTTTTCGGCGCCCACAAAACTGTCTCGTTTAGACGTTAATTTGTAAGATATAGTCCAGCCGTACATTGGCCGCGAATATGTAAGCCTTAGGCAGTCGTTTCGACGTTGGCGTGCTCCATAACGTCTACAAATCTCCTACGGCCGAGCCATTTCTTCAACTTTATATATATGAAATATTTGCCGGAGGCTAAAAATGTGAATAATATCTCTTGCATTTAAAAAAACTGGCGTTATTGTCTTTCCCCTCAGACCCACCTTGGCCATCAACACGAAAATTGCTCTACTTTAACCGTTCCTTAATCACCGGTGTGTTGCACTGCTGCGCTTATGGTCGAGTGTGAGCAATTGTAGCACCCATTGCGTGGATAGCGTTACTAATATTCCTGTAAAATGTGATGCTCCGCCTAAGTTGAGTAGAGCCTACCTTCCGCCATGACTTGCGCGGGTACGACCATCATGTGATCCATAGCTATTGAAATTAATGGTGCAGAGTTCTCAAATGTACCCTTTTATAAATAAATTTCTAAAAAAATGACTATATACGAGGAAGAACCCTTGAACATTGGCATCAAACCTGCTAGGATGCAAGTTAATGGGCTCATATCCCACAGGCACATACATAAGTACTTAAGAAATATCATTGGAATCTGATGATAGGACAGGTGATTATATTCTGCGCCCAAGCAACATGAAGCAGCGCTGCTTCTGCGATCAGTGTCTCTGCCCAGTCTCTGCTTTGGCTATTTTGCTGCTTGACAACGACGATGGGCACGGTAATATCGCCCGTAAGCTGTCTCGCCTGCAACTAACTATGCAACTTGTTTCATATTAGAATGCATTCTAACATCATGCGACATTTTGTGGAAGAATTTTTCGCTTTCTCACTTGAAAATCGCGCTTCGTGAAAACTTTCCACGCGGGAAAACAGTGCACGTAACTCTCCACAAAGATTTCACCATTGGCTTTTATGCTTTTGCCACACTGTGGCATACTAAGCGCCGTCGGCTTATAGCTATTAAAAAAATGTACAGATTTTGTGCGGACGCAGTTTTTTGATGGATTGCTTCCTGTTGTCTCTGTTGCACTTGAAGGCTCCTTTACCCTGCTCTATCTATATAGCGCTTCATTCAGTTAGTCAGTCATTCGTCTAAGCTGTCGGTTCATTTGGGTGGGTAATGCCCCTTGACAAATGGCACAAAGTAAGTGCAAATTGTTTTATATAGCAATATATACATAGCACACACTCACACACAGAAAGTCGCATATGTACACACTTATTTTGTGCTCATATATGTATTTGCTCATATTAAATTGACTGAATTATGGGAATTTCATTGAAAATATTTACAACCTTGCTGCACAACACGTACAGTCATCATTAATAATATATACAAACAATTAAACGTTATAATCAAGGCATAAAGCCTGATGGGCTTGCATGTGTGTTTGTGAATTAGTGTCTGTGTGTTCATACATAAATAAATTTTTATGCTTTCCGCAAAATATTGATTAAATTATGTACTTTTGTGTCCTTTACCCATAGGAGTAAGGGTCTTAGAGACATCTGCAGGCAGAAGAAGGCGTTGCAGAGCAAAATGATAATCGTCGACGCGTGTATCTATGTCCGTCTGCTCGTCCTTATCAATGCCTTGATCCTGGACATCTTTGGCAAGAAGTTGCGCATAGTAACGGCACAGTTTAAGTTTGTCGCTTTGTATTGATTTCTACCCCACTTTTACATAGTAGATTTTAGAAGTTTGTAATAATCGGATAAATAGAACAAAAATTATAGAGCACAATTTACTAATTTCAACACCGCTTCGCATATATAACGTGTGAGACTAATAATCAAAACTATGTTGACTTATAAGTACAACACCCACAAGCCATTGCCTTCATTGAAAGTTTTTTGACCTATGTTGTGAACAACGAAAAAATTGGCTAAAATGGGTTATACAAGAATTATTTTTTGTTAAATTTTTCATTAGAAATAGGCTGCTTCTCGGTTAGCTGTGAAAAGCTTATAGGAAGTCCAGTAGAAATAAAAAATTTTATAAAATAATTTTCAAGAACCCAAAAGTGCTTTCGAAATCTACTATCAATGAAAAATGCAATATTCACTGCATTTATGGAAAATAACAACAGACTACAGCAGCTTTTTTCTTCATGTTCAACAGACGTTTGACAGTCTTTGGCATGAAGACATCTAATTACAATCACAATAAAAGTTAAGCCTTAAATCTTAAAGATAAAAGTTTGACACTAAAAAGACTTGAAAGAAACCATTTAGATTTGCTAATTAAAATAACAGAATAAATAGAATATAATAGAAGCTCTCTATTGGAAACTTTGGCTTTTATTTCAAAACTGTTAAACAGTTTTTTGGTTTATATGAATTTGGGGGCGAGGTTGAAAGCTAACTTGTATCCTGTGTTTGACAATCGAAGCGAGCAGGCGCTAGGGCCCTCTGTGAATGTTAAACTTGCCTAAAGGTGACTAGCTTGACCTTTGGCATATTTGTATTCACTCTAAAGTGTAAATACTAAAGTTAACTTTTTACGGTATTTTTGGTGCAAAAAGGTTAAAGTGTATTCCTATGTCGTGCTTTAACTCGACTGAATTTGTTGGGTAGTATGTATGCCATCTTACAATATGGCAGCAAAGGCACGTGTGCTTCTGTGTATGTGTGTGTGTGTGTGTGTGTGTGCCGTGTGTGTGTGTGTGCCGTGTGTGTGTGTGTGCCGTGTGTGTGAGTATGTGAAAGTTTTCTGACGCAAAACGCATACGAAGCACCATTAATTAAAAATCAACCCACATAACAACAACGACAAGCGCAGCAACATCAAAAACAGCAAAACAAAAACAACAGCTGCAAACACACAAACAAAAAGAAGAAGAAGAAGAAGTAAATTGGTTGGTAGAAAACACACACAAACAACAAAAACAAAACAAAATGGAGTTTTTTTTGGCTTGTGACTGCGCCAAATTAAAGATTGACCAGCAAATGTTTCAAACATTTATGAAATGTTATACGCACAGCTCACCAATACACGTGTTTGCGCACGTGTGTGTGTGTGTATGTGTGTGTGTGTGTGTGTGTGTGTGTGAGTATTACATGGTCCAGTCAATTGCTGCTGGGCCGTGCAACAAAACTTTAACTTCAACTTGGCTTTGACTGTAGCAACGAGCTGCAAAGCGCGTCAGAAATGCGTCAGAAACGCGTCATAAACGCGGGTACATGAGCTTGTTTGTTGGCCATCTAACCCAGCAGGACAGTGGCAAATGCTAAAAATGTCCAAACATTGCGCAGCTTGTACCCTTTTTTATGCATACATTGGCTAAAGTTCAACGGCAGCAACGTGACGTATACGTAACGTGAGCTCTGCATACAAGCTGGCTGTCTAGCAACAACAACTTTAACTAAGCAACTCCAGAGACACATACAGCCACGCACACCTATACAGCAGTACAAACGCACACACTCGCACAAACGGACATACCTTGTTTATACCCTATACACGAAGTGTGAAAGGGTATTATAATTTTTGTAATGTATATAACAGGCAGAAGGAGGCGTGGCAGACCACACATTCCAATGAGCAATAGTCGTGTCGATATGTTATAGCCATATCCGTCCTTCCGCCCCTCTGTGCGTGTTGGTCTGAGTTTCCCATTATGTTACCAAAGATGTCTGAACATTATTATGATCAGATAGAAACTATAAAAGATATAGGTAATGATAGGCCAATCTTAGACCCCTCCTCCTATCGAGTGTATTGTGTTAAAGACTAAAGCCATTCGCGAAAGAACTGAATGGACCTTGTCAGTGTGACCTTGCCAGTTAGACATACTGAGGTATTTCCACCAATGACTATATATTCACACTAGGCCTGGAAAAGAACCACGAATACCAAACCAACCACTATCAAGTTGTCGATTATAAAGCAGCATTTGATAGGCCGTTGAGGTATCACGGATATGTTAAAATAATAAAGACTAGTTTTTACGGAGTGAGTTATCTGAATGATTTGGACGGTTACTCAGTCGTACTTTGCGAAACGTGGTTCCCAAAAGAATGCCTTCTGACACGTTTCTATTAACAGTGGAAAAGTAAGTACATTCTTCATCACTAGGACAGAACGGAAAGTAGAAACATGAACAATGAAACTGCGAGTTTTTCACTACGAAAGAAGGCAAAAAGCAGTGATGCCTGAAAACTTCCAGAAGTACATTTAGTGTGCTATACGAAAATGTTCGGAAACGACCTTAAACTACAACTATGATAAAATGCTTAAATGGAGCGATACATGAAAACTTCTCCAAGAAGTTCGTTTAGCATTTATTCACTTTTTATAGAAATATTAGGGTTATCATTTTGTATCTAGACTTACATAAGGCGATTCGATACGAAATTTGACCAGAAATTTCATTTTCATGGGAAAAATGTACAGGGTATCCCAATGTCACTTACCGTCGCGAATGTCTGTCTTAATTTTTTGTTTGTTGTTGGGTTTTTTGCTGCCTTGTGTGGTCCTTTGAGGATTAAGTGCCCTTTGGTATTGGTATTTTGCTATCTGTGCGTTTTAACTGTTTATTTGTGTGTGTTTTTGAATTTATTGTTATGCATACAAGTCTACATAATTAAAGTTATACAGTTATGTTTTTATGAAAAATTTTTAAGATACTTATTATTGATAATTGCAAATATTGAAAAATGAAAATCTTAACTTTTTGCTAATTTAAATTTTAAATCAATAATTCCTTTAAGAAAGTAAAAAGAATTTTCATATTAAGTAGGTAGTTAAAGCCTCAACATATGTACTCGACTGTAAAACAACTGTCCGAATGGGTATCTACGAGCTGGCTAAATATTAATCTCGATAAAACTGAGTGACAGGGTACTATAGCTCCTCTTCTCCATGATGAAGAAGGTACAAGTATACACCTGGCTACTTGTAAGCTCCATATTAAGAATTATTACTGAAGTTAGGTCAACAAAAAGTGGAAAAACGTGACTAACAGTAGAATCGCCAAACAAACTTGGCCGGATAACGATCATAAACGCACGATAGAACTATGTTCGAGTGCGAAGCTCTGATGTTGTGATGTAGCTGGGACGAGGATGAGGAAAAAACGGTTCAGCACCTCTTCTGCTTTTATCCAGCTCTGTCCAGAAGCATTATCAAACCTAAACGTTGTTTGTGCCAAGTCGAACACAATCGTTTCTTTATAACATCAACTTGCCATACAAATTATCGGATAACATAAAATTTGAATTACTGTCGCCATATGTTACCTATTATAGTTGGATCACGACTTGACCATCTAGAATTATTCTAAAAGTAGTCAGTGTGGTAAAATCACGGCATGTACGCTACGTAGGAGTCCTTTTTACCGCAAAGCTGCGAGAAGCCTGCTCATTGCGTGAATTAAAACAATCTTGTCTTATTGTTTCATGTCACGAAAACTGTTCTGAAATGTGGAAATGTATTTTTCTATACGCGTTTTATTTTGAAAAATTTCGTCGGAACGTTTTTAGGAAAAAATTAAATGTTCTTTGACTTTTATGTTGAAAGTTTTTCGATTTGAGTTGCAGAAATAACTTTCGAAGTCGAAGCTCTTATATTTTTTTTGACTTCTTTAAGCGAGTTCCATTAAAACATTTGCAAATTGATTTGGTTTTAAAATGTTAAAGTTTTTCATATTCTCTCAAATCAAACTGCAGCTCTTGCCTTAAACTTAAATTATTAACTTGTTAACGATTACCGTAACGTTAGGAAGTGCTTTATAAAAGTTTTTCAATTTGCGGAATTTTCATTAAAATGGCTCTGATTAATGGAATGTTGGGAATTACGTCACGCTATGTTCTTAACTAAATAGATAAATATAAATAGATAAATAACAAATCGAGAACAAAGCCAAACTTAAAACAAGAGTTTTTTGCCTCATTTCAGTAAGATTTTCTAGTCTAAGGAAAGTAAAATCTTTAAAATCCAATTGTATAGAGTGTACAAAAAGCAAAACAAGTAGAAACTAACAATTGAAGTTTGTTAAAACTTACATTTGCAATTTTTAAATTTCGTCACGTTACGAAATTCTTCTATACTCAATTCATGAGTCACATTATACATTTGTCAACAGTTTTATGACATAAAAGTGATAAATAATGCAAGCAAATCGAAATTGAAATTTCCCGGAACTTCGATATTCATATTTACACAAGATACATACTCTATAGCCATGAAGTAGATGGATTGGGTTAGTATGAAGACATATAAATGCCGACTTGCAGTGCAATGGTGTAGCTATAGCTAATATATTTGTTATGTAGCATCTATTATATCCTTTGGTGTATGATCGACTCATTTAGAGATTTAGATAGTGTTAGAATTTGGGGAAAACAACTTTCATCTATATCCATTAGGCATCTTGTTGACAGGCCACCTCCTCCTGCACAAAATATCTTTCATTGGTTCTTAAGCAGCGGGTTCCAAGCGTCATGCACAACCCTGTCAAAGTCTGGGTAAGACTTCGCTGCGCAAATTAGCTTACTGCTCTAACATCAGGGGTACCAAGTGGAGATTGTGCGTCAACTGGCTTAGGATGGTGACCTTCCATTGAGCTAATTCAACTAAACTCGAGCTACAATTGAACTAATCGTGAATAATGTTGTAATGAAAAGCTAAGTTCGATTGAACTAGTTCAGAGCTGTTGTTTCTTTGGAGGTTGGCACAGCAATGTAGCGTCTTGGATGGCTCGTATGCCGCAAACATGCCGTTATTGTACCAAATCACAGAGACTGAGATTAATCCAAGCATTTAAAAAAAATTCTATCTGTAAATTCGTCCAATAAACATAAATTTAGCCCAATGACGGAAAACGTGACTAGCTGTTGTTTTATCGGAATTGAAGTTTGGATAGTCCTGAGAGTTGGCCTGTACTTTTCGTCTAGGAGATTTAGTAGCGCTTAGAAATTATAAGCTACTCTAAGAAGATATAAACTGCCATCTTTAAAAGTAAATTGCAGGGTATCTGAGGATTGCTATTACATAGCTATGACTGCAATATTTTTATTTGATTTTGTTTTTCCATCGTCTTATGAACTAAGAACAGGTTTGTGGGATAATTGCCACACGTTATTTTGCAAAATAATTAAATTGGCTTAATCAATAGTACATAAATCAGAACTACCAGTTTTTCTAACTAAACATGATTCAACTTGTTGGTTATTATTGTGGCAAAAATTAAATTTATGCTTAATTTCTAAGCATAGATCAAAAACACATTTATAAATGTCTGTGGCAATTTTCGAATCAGCATATTGGTGGGTGTGGCAGTAATTAAGGTAAATCGATTGCCGGAGAAGGGGGGCTTCTATTGGAAAAAGGTGAACTGTTTTAACTATTAGAGCCACACGAGTCTCCACACCAAAATTAGTAACTTTAGCTCACATATATCCATATCTATATGTAGTGGGAGTTTGGAGCATTCTATAGGGGAAGGGCGGTGAAATCAGCATATTTTGACCATAACTTTTGATGTATCTATCTGATATGCACATAATCACTGCCTGTTTTAAATCGATAGATTAGACAGTGCGGCTGTAAATCGCGAAAGTCTGCTGGGGGGAAACGCGTGCCTATAACAACTCAATCTCTTGCACTTACGGTCTTGCAGATCTATCAACAGACTGACCGACCGACGGGCGGACATACGGATATGGTCCAATCGCTTCCAGAGTTAATGATAAGACTTTCTGCCACTCCTCCTTCTGCCTGTTACATACATTGCAAAAATCTATAAAAACTTGCAATTCATCAAAGTTTGTGTTTGAAACCGACTTATTTTCTACGTATTAAGTTTGCATTACCATTTCTTATATTTTATTTATATATAGTATTTTGATAACCTTTATGCTTGGTTTTTTTCGTGTGACTTTAATGCCTTCTTTCTCTTATTTATTCTTTTAATCTTATGAAATTGACTTTTCTTTGCGAACATTTCAATACACTTTCTTTTTCCAACACATTGCAACGGCCTTCTTTTAATACACTTTCTTTATGAATTTACTGTAATAATGGTTAAACAAATTGTACATGATTGTTATAGTGCAAAAATAGTTGAAAGTATAAATTATTAGATTATCTTTCAAATCATGTCATCTTACTTAAAACCTAAAGCGTTCCAAATTGTCGCTTACAGTAAAAAGCTCAGTTAAGAGTAGCGCAAAAAAGTGCTGTTGTTGATACGCCGCTTGAAATCTGGATTTTCCACTTCTCAATTGAATGCTCTATTGATCTTTAGTATTTAGAACACTGACCTGCAACCATTTAGTTATTAATAGCCAATTTCTTTAAGAAAGAAGAAAGCGAAATAAGGTTTCGAAATCACACGATTGTTATGCGAATCATAATAATTTCTCTTATATTTGTTCCAATTATGAAGTGAAATCTTGTCAAAAATCGATTGACGATAATATTTGCAATTTAAACGAATAAATTTTCAATTCTATGATTGATCAAAATAGTAGCTGGGTTCCGCGTTTCATATGTAGCTCGTGCAGAACAATGTTGTTTCAATAGAAGGTCCCAACGCGTAAATCACTGCATAAATCTTCTGATGAGAAAAGAACCCGCTATAGTAGCACAAAAGAGTCTGTCATTTGACTTATGTGTCTGATTTTTGGATCGTGATCCCGCAACCAGACATTTTTTTTAAACATTATTTTGGGGTTAAGTTTAAGCCCTGACGTGCTGGGATTTTTTTGAACCTGAAATTCAGCTTTTGCAACAATATAGTAAGCGTGATCTTACTCCCGGACTCGAAAAAAATTGTTTTTTTTTAGGTTTGGGCCGTGTTTTTAAAAAAAAGATTTCACAAATATTGCCAAAAGGCGTATACTTTATAAAGATCTTCTTTGACTTCTTCTTACTCAAGGCATAAAACTGAAAGAAAAAGTTGTCTTAAAAAATGAATTTTTGTTAACTAAATGTCAAGCTGAGCTGACTTCTCGAATCATCAAAATTATTTACACGATATGTCTTTTAAGCTTTGTCACAAATAGACACATAATGTGATGTCAAAAATAGAGCAAAAAAATCCTTTTAATAGAAGTTTTTGACCTTGTATTAGTAACGTCACTTTTTCGAAACACCCCTCTTCCGAAATGTTAGAGTAACGTATATCCCCCATAGCAAAACACTATTATATACACCGCTACACTACACATCAATTCAGTGGCTTATCTGCATGTTTCTTTTGGTTCATTCCAAACTTTTTTATGGATTCTCCCGGTATATTGATTAACATTGCTTTGCATATATTATGGCGCTACATTACGGTTGAAATCAGAATATTATTTCACATTGAAGCGTTCAGACGTCAGCTCTAAATTGTATTCTCGACAAGATGTGGACCTATAATCTGTACAATATCTTGGTGTTCATAATTGTGATTTTCTATCTTTCGGTCTCTGCGTTGGCTGAGTGCAAAGGTGGATTTTATATAAAAGGCGGAAACATTGTGCTCGATATTAAAAATTTAGAGGAGACTCTTAGTTGTGTGGATGAACAGCATATCAGACAGTTTGGGAACTGAATTCGTATTGTAAACAAAAGATTAAATTAAAAAATTATAATTACTTCTTATTGTCAACAAAGGTATTTTGTGAATTTTTTTCTATGGTTGTGTGGAATCCTATTATAAATCAAACATAGTTCGTATTGAATTACTTTAAAAGTTTTGCAAGCATTTTACAAACATACTATCTCTAGCCTTTACATTGTATTTGATACTTTTAATTTGGCTATAAAGAAAAAGAAAACAATTTCCTCAAAGCAAAAAGTGTCTTAGTAGGAAACTTCGCAGATAAAACAAGGAGAATTTACTTCTTCAGAGCACAAAAACTATGAAAAGATTTTGTGCCTAGAACCAAGGCATATCTATTACAATATGTTTCCGTGTAAATTGATCAGCAGACAGTCATGTTCCTTCTGTTCTTCCAACCTTTCCAGTTCAATCACCTAACACGATTTTAACATCATGAGCTGGGCAGCGCCCATAGACAGACTCCAGTCTGTCATAGAAAGCATCTTTGGTCATCGTCTGCGAAAATCAGGCTGATGTTAAAATATTTTGCCTTGATGCGGATTGTTGCCAGCCTTTCGTTCCCTAGGGTGAACCGGGAGACACGGCTGCGTAGTCTCCGGCCAAAAACAAATCCGCACCAGAATTCGCGCCGCTCCGCATGGCAGCTGTAGTAAATGGCACAATCTGCTGCCTCGTTCCTTCTGGATGGCTGTTATATCTGCTTCGCACATCCAGAGAGCATGCGTCAGCAGGGCAGAGGCACCATCTGAACTAAGGTCCGGATATTTCAGGTGCATTGTCAAATCATCGTCATTTACACATTTGCGGTATACTTTTTTGACGCGGTTTCTTTAAGTTTTTTCACTGGAATTGGGGTTTTCTGTGGTGGATCCCAAACCCTGCGCACAACCCTTTTAAGGCCTTGGGTGGCTCTACTGGTAAAACCCAGTATTATTGGTTTGATCTGCTGAGGTGGCATTCTCTAGCCCGCGCACTACATATACAACATCTTGTATATAGTGCAAAATAGTTGAAAATATAATTTATTAGATTATCTTTCAAATTATGACGTCACATACCTTAAGACCTAAAGCGTTCCAAATTATAGCTTACAGTTAAAAGCTCAATTAAGAATAGCGTATTTTGAATAAACCCAATTTACATAATCGATCATGGAATCAATTCAGTTTCCTCAAACAAATTTTTCTTGTTCATACATAGCAGGTAGGCTGCTTGAAATCTGGATTTTCCACTTCTCAATTGAATGCTGTATTGATCTTGAACACTAAGAACACTTTCATCCAAGCATCTTGTTATATAAATATATACTTATTTTCTATATAAAAACCAGTTGCGTAGATAAAGGGGATTATTGGGCTTACGAAAATTAAGATAGGAATGTTATTTTGAGGACTTATGAATATTAATTATTTATGTGTAATCATTGCCTACTTAATTAATTATGTTTAAAAAACGTATTTTCTGCCAGTTTTTGAGCAACACAATTTTTTTCCCTTTTTCACAAATTTGTCTAACATTTGATTAAATGTCAACCGAGTTTTCGCTCGTCTAATGTATAAAGTTTATAAAGTTTTGTATAGATAGTGCGTATTCCCTATAAAGAGCTTCTTGGACTTGTCAAAACATCTAAATTAACGAAACAGGTAGAAATGTTGCCTTAAAAATGAATTTTCAATGGACAAATGTGAAGCTTGCTTGACGTCTCAGATAGCGAGTTCAAGTTTTTGCTTATCACGAAATAGATCCAGGTGAAATATAATGTCTTTTTCATAAATGAGGAAGACTTTTAAGAATTCAAGTCGCGTTCCTCTCTCGGCTTAACTTGAGAGCAAACACTTGAATTGTATTCGGTTGCAGTTTTTGACCTTGTAATAGTGACGTAACTTTTGCGAAATACCCCGCTTACGAAATGTAATAGAAACTCTTATCCCCCTTAGCATTCTACGCCACTGATTGTAATGATTAACTCAGCCGCTTATCGGCATTGTTGGTGTTGTGTTTCATTACAAACTTGTTTATGGGATTCTCCAGGTATAATAATAATGATTGGCATTGCTATGTATATATTATGGCGCTTCATTGCATTTGCAATCAGTATATTATTTTACATTGAAGCGTTCAGACCTCAGTTCTTAATTATATTCTCGACAAGATGTGGACCAATACCCTGTACAATATCTTAGTGTTCATATTTGTGATTTTATATCTTGTGGACTCTACTTTGGCTGCCTGCAATGATGGTCTTTATGCACGAGGCGGAAACGTTGTGATCGATATTAACAATTTGCAATCGCTGTTTCGTTGTGTAGAGAAACAGCATCGCGGATAGTTGGTGCAATGAATTCGTATTGTAAACAAAAGATATATTAATAAATTATAATTACTTATTGTCAACAAAGGTGTTTTGTGATTTTTCTATGGTTTTGTCTACAATAAATCGAACGAAGTTCGTATTGTATTACTTTAAAAGTTTTTAAAGCTTATAACAAAAATAATATCTCTGGCGTGCTGCAGATTTTAAGCCTTTGGACTGTATATTGCTCTTTTTAATGAAAAAAAAGGCAATTTTCTCACAAACCCTTAGAATGTCAAGTTCATCCATTAGTAGTGTTGCAGTATTCAAATGTACTAACTGCAAAGTGTCTTTGAAGTAAACTAAATCGGTCGCAAGTCTATTGCCCTTTAAATCATAAAAAAATGCACTAACACTGTAATGATGTGCCGTAGATATAGCAAAAAGAAGTTACTTTTTCAGAGCACAAAAACAATGAAAAGATTTTGTGCTTAGAACCAAGGCATATCTATTTCAAGGCCTTCTGCTGACGCTCCCTCATATTTAAGGCACTATTTTTCATTCTGTTGCAAATGTCAGTGAGTGGTGTTGTGTTGGCGCATGTAAGTTGCGCCCTCTCTTTCTCTCAGTGTCTACCACTCAATAAATTTAGTGCCTTGAGCCGGCAGAAGGCTCATACCTTGAAATGGATATGCCATCCTTAGAACGAAAGACAACACAAAGAGAGTATTGTACCTGAGAGCGAAACGAATTTGGAATCAAACGTGGACAGCAAGCGCAGCTAAAAGAAGTGCAATAACAAAAACTAAAACTAAACGAAGAGGAAAAGAGTAAACTTAGATTTGCTCTTATTTGAAATGCATCTATTATATCCGACATTTGTTTACACTGTTACGATTGTTTTTTGGTATAACAAGCCATCGTTGCCCACAATAATATCATGGGTCCCACCACGTGATACATCCCTACCAATTGCAGTTGGTATGAACTGCCTCTACATTAGGCCATAACCCGACAACGGGTTGTTTTACCAGCCAAAGATAAGAAGAAGTGTTCCTTGTACTTTTTCTTCGACGCTTTCGGCCTGCTTCAAGTCGATTTTGAATCACGGAGCAACGAAATAAACATTGATAATGACAGTTCTTTGTCATTTTCTAGCTAATTTTGTTTGGGCTAGTAATTATAGATTAATCTAGCATTTAACTTTATTTCCGAATATCATAAATTATGGAAAAATTTACAGTTACGCCTTGTCATTCGAAATGGAGTCTTATTATATCCGAAAATTGCAAAAAAAAACAGTTGATTATATTTGATACATACTTTTTACTTATCGAGCGTACTGCTAGTCATACGAGTTCCTGGTACTCGGGCATCCGTGTTTCCGAAATGGATTGCAGACTATATTCTATATATATATAATAAACCAATAAAGAGTTAAATGCCTCATCAGTTGCTCAACATTTCAATTTCCTTAACATAACGCATTTATAATATATGTAATGCAAGTATTGCAATCCTTATAAGCCAATTTGTAGTCATCATTAACTTCTGGTCAATGACTTATTTCACATTGTACCTATCTACTCTGATGAGTAGCATAATCAATACTATTTGTGTTTAGTACACATTTATTTGAGTTCCTAATTGGGTTGATCAAATCCTTCCTAATACATCGAAATTTATTGCAGTATCTACTAATACTCAGACGCCCACAGACACATCAGAACAACAGCCAAAGGGCTAATCTATCAAACCAATCGTATAATTAGTGTGGCTTACATATGTCAATATACATTGGTATAATTCGCGTTATAATTGTGTTTGTCAATACACGCACACCCACTACAAATAAGCACACATAGACACAAACACTGACCTACAAATAGTGACAGTGGGGCGTATACGTAATATTATTTAAACAGGCTGCTGCACGCTGCACACTGCCCGCACAATTAATCAACCAACTACGAAGCATTTGGCAAATGATGACGGTAAAAATAAAGACAGACAGAGATAGTGGCAGACCGAGAGAGAGAGAGAGAGAGAGAGAGAGAGAGAGAGAATGGTGAACAAAAGCAATAACAACTACAAAAAGCTAGAGTCAAATGCTTGCTTGAAAACGGCAATTGGCCAACAACAACAAGACTATGTAACAACAATCCTTGCAACTTTTGTGCAGCTCAGAAAATGAGGCAGGTAGATTCCAACTATTTACTGTGTAATTTTGATACCCTATTGTAGAAGAGATAGATAACATCGCATCATAATAATTCCAAAGAAAACCTACCAAATCTTAGTTTCAGATGTGTTCTGTTGAATCCATATTTGATCCATGGATATAAAATGGCACAAAAACTTATGTTACTGGCTGGAATCTGAAGTTCTTATTCTTAACTGGCCATAACAACCCGTTACCGGGTTACGGCCTGATGTATTTCTTTCATTGGGATCAGGGTTTTGACCTGCTGAGGTGGTATTCTCTAACCCGCTCACTACACGTGGAATCTGAAGTTGCCTGTCTTAAATCTCATCAATTTTGTATTACTATTCAAACGTTTTTCCTATCTTGAGCTGGCTGCGGAAGAGACGTATATTTTACGGGATTTCGATTTATTTTGAGTTCAAATATGGTCGATAGAGCCAATCGTCGTAATAAACTTGTAATATTTAAGTTAATTTTGTATTTAAACCGAACTCTTTTCCGCTAGAGCTAGAGCTCTGTAGAGGGTTCTGCGATTGAGCTACAAAAACAAGTATCGTATTAGTCCGTTGTACAGTTCATATTACAAACCTATGTGGAATATCATAAATAAGTATTAAATATCCAGAGAAAGTATTATCTACAATGGACTAAAGTTGGCTTAAATTGAAAGACGAGAACTGTATTATAGTCGTCATAAAAATGAATCAACTTCCTAATTTTTCCTGTAATATATGACTTCTACATACATAAATGAGCCAACTCCTAAATCCATGATTACCTTAGGTAATTTGTATCCTTAAAATGGAACCATCGGGATCTGCATATAATAAGTGATATTTCAACTCTAAAGATGCCGGTTCGTCTAGAAATTAACAAAATCAGAATATAAAAATTTTTATGAGTTTATTTTTGTTGTTTTGGTTTCTTACATCAATTGAGTACTCAAGCATTTGAGTATCGAATAGGGGGCTAGGACCCCTACTCTCCCTTTCTTTCTCGAGGCAGATCATATTCCTTAATTATAACTATTTGCGAGACTTTAACTCTTTTTCCGTCGTTTACTTTGCGTCGCACGTCTTAACTTGCTCGCTTCGTAGTCGCAGGACTACTATGCATAAAACCCAGTTGACAGGTGTGTCATCTATTGTTAAGTTTGCAGGAAGTTTGAATTACATTTCATTAAACCGTTTGGGGTAACATCGACCACAAACACAACATTGTATTCCTTGGTATATATCTAGATTTCTTCATTTTAGGTCATAAAGAGCAAATGTCTAAATGTTTGGTCATCACATTTTTCTGAGCATAATAAGAGTATTGTCACTTCGGCTCTTCAAAGTTAACCAATTTGCTTGTTGCCTTTTACGTTTGCCTAGCCACAACAATTTGCACTCATGTCGAACATGAAAAATAATGAAAAACAACTCGTGCGTACGGTGCTTGGACCAGCTCCCTGACTGACGTTTCTCTACACCCTTCTTCCACTATCGCTCTGCTAGTGTTGCTTGTGTCTATGTGTTTGTGTGTGTGTGTTTGCCTCACTGTGGTCTCATCGTCATTATCGACATCAGCTGCATCGTCATTATAGACATAGCCATCAACGTTGCTGCATTTACGCACCAACACCTGTCAGTAATGTGGCTGCCTTTGTTATTGCCTTGGAAATTTCCACCGCTTCACTCCCCAACCAAGTGTGTTTTCCCTTTCTCTAACACACACTTAACTGTTGCCTTAAAAATGCTAATTGCCTGTAAACATAAAGCCAACTGTGCTGCACAGTGGTGCAATATAATGTTATTATTAACACATGAAATGCCAATATGGCGTATGCGTATTATCTGTATGTGAGTGTGTTTGTGGTTAAATATCCATTAACAGCAACTCTAATTCAATTTTGCACCCACTTTCAGTTCACTTTACACTCTGTCACAAACCTTTTTCGTCTCAAACCTGTTCGGTAGAGTTAGAGATGAGAGCGTGATTTAAAGAAGGATTTTGTTAAAAATGACTGACTGGACTCACAGTTTTATTCCAACCCCCACTATACAGCCTGAGGGCATTTAACAGCTCTGGCTGTTCAGCGATGCAAATGTCGCTCAAGTGTTTATATTCAGTCAAAATACGCTGAGAACTTACTTTTCTCAAACTTATACCAAAGTTATTCTACAGACTTATTATTTGCAGACTTTCGCGTTTTCGCTTAAAGTTGGGATATTGCTTTTTAAACATACAAACAGCACCGAGCTGGTTGTTGTTTTATCGATAGCGACTTGAATCTATACTCTTTTTAAATCAGAAGTTATTAGTTAATCGCATTTTCAAAAGAAGAAAAATCAGAATATGCTTATTTTGGCAGGGGCATGGTAGAATAATATAAAGTATGATTACTCTTATTCTTCTAGGCACCAAAATTTTTGTGATGCAGGTCGAACCGAACCGGCCGGAAGAAAGATATCTGAATATTCTTGCGATTTGAACCGGTGATAGAACTTAAATCCAAAATGAAATTTCAGACTTTTGCTTCTCTGCACACACACAAAACGCAGACTTCTGCCGAAACTAATCAGCTGTGCTACCATGAAAATCGTATGCCTAGGTGACCTCCACATAACGATAGTTTTGCTCACGATCAGCTTTTTCGCTCATCTCTAGCTGGCATCGACTATATCCTGTCGCTGACAGGCTTTATTTGCGTTAAGTTTGAAGTTTAAATTGACTTTAAAATTGCATTTAATGGCAAAAAGCTTTGCAGTTAGTATTTTTTTTTCATTCTTTTTGCTCCACTTCAATGCCGCCGCTGCTCTCCCCCTTCCTGTCTACGCCATCCATCCCAATCATCGTCATCGTCATCGTCATCATCATCGTCATCGTCATCAGCATCTAGCTGTTGCCCTGTACTTCAAACGTTGCACATTGTTGACTTCTTTGCAATAATGCCACTTGCACTTTGACGTTGACATTGTAAGCTTGTATGTGTGTATATTTGTGTGGACGTGTTTGTATGTATTGAGCGTATTGAATAGCTCTAGACTTGCTGCAGATCTTAAATAGAAACATGTTAAAAAGGCTCCACGAAAGACCGTCAACGAGCCAAGTGAATGTCTTCACACTAAAAGCACTGTCGGCCTGGCTCCCCCATTGACGTTAACTTCGCCTGTAATTTTGATGTGGATGCATAAGTTTGTGTACATATATACTAGAAACATGTTGGCATATGTATAGATATATATGTTGTAGATGGGCGTGGTAGCTGAAGCTGTGTGCAAATGTTATTGCTATTTAAGTGGTGTTTATGGGAGCCGAGTGCTAAGCAATCAAACGGAAATGTCGGTTAGTCATATATAAAAAGGAGTTCTGTTAGAGCTTCTAAGTATTTGTAAGTACACCATTGATTGAGTATGCAAGTGAAGCTAAAACGTTTGGGAAGAAAAACAAATTATAGACACCGAACAGTGTATGAAAATCTGGCTTTTAGAAAGTTTGATACTAGCAAAAACCATATAATATTTTCAAAATAATTTAAATCAGGTAATTTGACTAATGTAAAATCAAACGCATATTTGTTGTTGTAATCAGTTTCCAATATGTCAACACTGTTTTGTTTATTAGGCTTACACGTATGTAGATTACAAATTGTGTCACTTTAGTGTAAATTTTCCCTAACACTAATGGTCTCCGGGCATGTTTATGCCAGTTTTCCGTAAAAGAATATACATTGCATAAATTAACCACATAGCCTCACCTAATCAGCTTCAACCTTTTACGATGAGAAAGGTGTATATATTTCATCAATGGTAATGTTAAGTTGTAGGTACTGTGCATTGAAGACTTTTCCTGCGTTAACTCTTCTTCCATTCGCACAATCTGTCAAATGTCATTCCATCGAATGCAGTAGACGTTCCAAACACTTCAAGGGAATCTGCATCAGACTGCGTAATCATCGATGTTTCAGCGCAATAAAGCAAAACGGAAAGTTTGAGCGTTTTGTAGAGTATTAGTTTTTCTGGGGAGACTAGTTTCTACTACTCAGTTGCATACTGAAACAAATGAAGAACGTAGAACGATGGTGTTGACAAGGTAGACGAAATGCTTGACAGCAAAAATATAGTTTTTAAAATCAATCTAAGAGTCTAACCCTTGCGTCTCTTTACATATTGTTTATGTACATGCATAACCAGACGCACCATAGCAGATTCTTTTTCAATAGCCGGAAAGGACCATCTAACTGCATATGTGACACTCGCAAAGAATATAGTCCCATACCGAAGTACTTCGGCCTTTCAAACTACACTTTCCTTCAAAAAGTTGAATAGTTTGCGGGAGAGGGCAATGGCTTTTCTGGAGTATCGCTAGATATAAAAATCTTCGGATAAGTTCTTTCCTACGTTGACGGAGCTGCGTGAATTGCTTAACGTCATTCTCCAAATGAATGGTTTGAATGGTTCCGAGCTCAGATCATGTAGCCTAAATGGGCTATCAAAATAACAATAATTACAACCTAGCATAAACTACAAAAGGCTACAAAAATAAATGTGCAACCTTCACGCTCTACTGTTGAGGCTGCAAGCACAGAACGCACAAGCGTAGAACCACCCAAGCGTAACAAAACCCGATCGTAACTCCACCCGAGTGTATTCATTTATTTTATGTGACGGCATATGAGCGGTGTTATACCCAAAGCGAAAAACAAGATGTTTCACATTGTGGATTTCGACTAATTGAAACCAGGCTGGCGCTTTTCGTTTGCATAGATGATATATAGAAAGCAGTCCATGCATGTTACATAAACAGGTCCACAAGCTAGTTCTTCTCTTGTACGCTGAGTCACATAACATATAGTATATGGATTATATATACACGACTCTCTTTTTTTTTTTTAGTTGCACCAAGCAATTTGTTTCTTTTTCAAGTTTTCAACCAAGAGACCATCAAAGTTTGCAAAGATTTTAAGATTTGTACCTAACGCTGACAACAAAATAGGACTTGGAACCTTTCTAAATGTTACAAAACTTCAAGCCACATCTCAAGTTTCTCGTTAGAAGAGGCAGAGTTAGAGAGAGAGAGAGAGAGAGAGAAAGAGAGAAAGAGAGTAAAATAAAATCGAAAAACTCTAGCCAAACAACAACTAGTGTTAGTGGGTAGACAAAAAAGTACAGCCCGCAAACCAACTACAAACTCGCACACACACACATAGAGACACACACACATAGAGACACACCCACCGTCAGTCAGAAAGCGTTAATAATCCTTAAAGTAAACCACATCAAATGCGAATGTGGCGTTGCAGTACAGCTCAGAGCTCAGAGTTCGCAGCTCAGATTGCACGGTGCACAGAATTCACGGACTAAATGGCAGCGTGGCAGAGTGGCAACATGGCAGAGTGGCAGTGTGGCAAAGTGGTTGACATGAGTCTATTTGCCAGTTGCTTACTTACACGCTTACTTGCTTACTTTGGCCACAACTGCGACAGTCGTTCTGTCTAATAACTTGGCATAATCCACACGGCAAAAGACGCTTGACTGTGTGACTGTGACTGTGTGCCAAGTATGTAAAACTAGGTGGTAGCTGCAAAGTTCCTCAACTTAATATAACTGTGAGTTAAAGTTTGTTTTGCGGCTTGGCTTTTTCAAAATATATACTACTTTATAGTTATTGTATTTCTTGCTATTTAACTTATGATATATTAAATGTAATTTTTGCTGCAAGTTATTGCCAACTTTTTTTTTTTTGACAAGTACAAGTTCTTGTGCAAAGTCCGAAGAGGTAAGCATAAGCTGCAAATGAAACTTAGAAAACGTTGCACAGACAGTGCAAAAAAATAATATTGTCGCCCTCGTCTGGGGCTTGTCATTTAAACACACATCTTACATTACACGGGGACGTGAACAAAAGTATATAAGAAAATCAGTCATATGCCAGCCAGTTGGCATTTGACTTGCCACTTGCAACATGGCCGTCTTTGTTAATGGGGGTTAAGAAGTTTTTCAAACATGTTTTCGAAAGTTTTCTTTTAAAAAAATCTATGTTCAATTTCTGTGTTGTTTTGGCGCTTATATAATGTGTAGGGATAGCGTTGTGCCTTAAGGTGGACAGAATTATAGTCTGTCCGAAACACTCGTTTAAAGATTGCAATTATAGAATAATACACTTGCCATATAACCTTATCTAAAGAAACGCAACTATGATTTCGCTTTCTAAGCAGTCAACTGAGTCTCGTTTCGCCAATTCTAGCATTTCGATTCTGTTTTTAGTAAACTTGAATTGTCAAGTTATTTCATTCATATTTATGGAGCGATATTCTTAGCTTAGCTTTCATACCGAATTTGCATTTTTCCCTCTTCAGCATCCGCATATGCTTCCTTAATAAATCCGAATAGTTTTGTGCAATCGTTTTCATATATGTTTCCAAAGATACATACAATGTGTCACTCTTCATTTCCGACACCTTTAAGTATTTGCGCTCATACGGTTTTGATAATCTTTGCCTTTTTTTATACCAAATCTTTTTCGAAAATGACTTCCAGTCACAAAACCCGGTGCTCAAAGATAGCTCGCTGACACATGTCAGCTTCCCCGTTCCCAAAAGAGGCGAGAATGAGGAAGAACGAGAATCATGAAGCAAATCAGGGCCACAGCTCTATCACATATTCCGTCAATGCGTTAAATTCGATCGCTGCACCGATTTGTACCACAAAGCGCATCGTGAGTCACTAGTACAAATAACATCGCCAAATATTGTAGCTCAAAAGACGAATTCAATGTAAATAACTTTGATTCTGTTTTCTTCAATAACCGAAAGCAGATGGATTACTTATATAAACAACTCATTGCGTTAAATTGTGATTCTCTAATCATCTGCAGTTCGATCTTAATATACAAAGAGTCTACATATGTATACTTAATATACAAAGAGTCTACCTGTTTACACAGTATACTTTGTATATGAGGTAACTTTTACCCTTCTTAGATACAAATTGCCATTTCTATTTAGAAGTATGGTATTTTATGGCATAGACTTACATAGAATATTTTGCTGTTCCATCACTCTATTGCCAGCATTGACTGGTTAAATTCATCTCGTAAGAAAAATGGAGTTGTCTAGTGAAAATTTTCATCCGATGATTATTTAGTATGATATTCTACGTGGACTGTCATGGTAGGAATCTTTCGAAATACCAAGCTTTTGTCATTTCAATACGAAATCAATAAAGATCGGCGAATACCTTTGTTGGTATTCAATATTACATGAAGGATTCAAAAAGTAGATAATAGTTTATCTTAAAAGTTTTTATGTTTTACTAACTATAATTACTATATAAATAAAAGAGAGCACAAAATTTGTAGCACCCTGCAAATTCGCTTATCTCCATGAATCTAGCGGTTCGGATTTGTGAGCTTCTACTGTACTGCAAAACGTCCGCTAAGAACTGGGCAACGCAAGAAAAATGTGTTGCATACTTTCAGGCTGCTCAATAAAATGTACCTAATAGCAACGCCCATGCAATTGCACACTTGCACGCATTGTGTGCGAGTGTGTGTGTGTGTGTGTGTGTGTGTGAGTGTGTGTGTGTGTGTGTGTGTGAGTGTGTGAGAGTGTGTGTGTGTGTGTGTGTGTGAGTCTACTCGCCATTTCTATGACACTCACTGCAGACTGTACTAGTTCAGTGCTTCTCCCTCTTTAGTATATATTATTTTTTTATTCATATGTCTTGCAAACAAATTGCGTGCAAGTAGCTGCATTTTGCTAATTCCGGACGCGACAAGGAGGCACGTCGGAGAAAAAGGGCAGCGTTGACATTTGAGCGGGTCTCGCCGTTGCCATCATTGTCGTCTTTGTCGTACCCGTTGTCATTGTTGGCTTTTGAATGTTAAGATGTCGACAGCTGCGGCTGCCACTGCTGCCATTGGGGACAGAGCGACAGACAAACAGATGGTGTCAAATGAAAATTGTGTGCGAGGGCATTGCACAGTAACCAGACCCAGACCCAGTCCATGTTTGTAGTCCAAGATGACACCCGTTTTGCAACGTAGAGTGTACTTGTGTCTACGGCAACTTGCTGGAGCAGCAACCTTTGGTACTCTTTGCGAAGCATGTCTAACTTCATCGAACATAAGTGCATAATATTGTTAAAATATGTTTTTATATTCATGTATCTTTTGTAGGAATTGCTTAAAATGTTTTTGATTGTAAAAAGCCCAAAATTGCAAACTTTATGCAAGCTTCGACTATTTTATTTTATTTATTCTTAAACAACAATCATTGTAGCGAGTTCATTGGAAGTTTGTTGCACTTACAATAAACAAATGCACAACTTACTTATAACGCTTTAGAGAACTACTTGTCAGGTGCCTGGAAGACGCTTCCCTCAATATAAATACTGTTTAGTTGGTTTTTTTTAAAGAAGGCTTCTTGATTAGAATAAAGTGATAGAATCTGTAAGAAAAATACATGTACAAGGAATGCAACAAAGATTATGTTGTTCAAGCCACATTATGTCTCCGAGTATCAGCCAGAAAGTAGTGCGATATCTTTCACAATTAGATACCCTACGTGCCAAAGGGAGCGACCCAAACAGGGCTGGTCTATGACCAATCATTGAGACGGAATTAACTCTACGAGACGAAAATAAGAAATGTCGTGATCTCTTACGATTCAGAATCTTATCTGCTGATGACGAATTGATAAAGCACATTATTAAAAATTTAAGAGTCATTTTAGAGTCACAATATTTACCCCTTGTGTCGACACCATAGCGCAGAATTTGTCACAAAGATTTCTTAAGAACGAGGGTGATCAACGAAGATTTCAACTGGTTCTTCTTGAATTCGCTGATATAGGAGAAAGAGTTGGACAAGTTAGCTTCATACTTCGGTGATACGATGTAATTTTCGCAGTGAAAGTTGATATATGTGCGCTTTCTTCTATAAAACCAATAAAGTCTCTCCTTCAAAATGTAATGAGTAATGGCAAACTAATAATTTTAATTTCTTTCAATGGATGATTTACCCCAACTTCTTCACAGTGTTTTTTTCTTTGTTGTATTCATGCATCAATCTCAGGTTCAAACTATTTAATACTTAAACACTTGTCTATCAGCTTATCCATCAAATCCAAAAATCTTGATTTATATTCTATCAATATACATACTTCCAGCTCTTACTGAGCATAACTTCCAAATTTCAGCATCATATTCTGAGTATCCAGCTTGGAGTGCCGCAAACCTTGTGAAACTATGCAAAACTTGCAGTCTTAATAAATAACCTGAAGCATACCAAAAACTCTGCCACTCTTCTGACAGTTTCATCTTTTAAAAGTTACTTCACTTTTATTTTCTATTTGTGCAAGTTTCAGTTGGGAACTAACTGCTGTTTATTATTTAATGCCTTAACTAGCTGCTACTCAACACCTTTACGAAAACTTTAAGTCTTAACTAATTTCTCTTGGCTCGAAAAATGTGCAAATAACTTTAGCTTCAGCTCCAAACTTTTCAATGCAATGTGCAACAACTACAACAACAACTGCAACTGCTTAGTGCACACTTTGTACTAGTAGTAGCTGAAGTGACTGTGCCCACCAGATGTCTGGGAACTGAGGCACTATGGCAGGGGTTCCGCCATTTGTCTAGCTGTGCCCCATTACTAAGCCGCTGACACATTCCCGTGGTGCACACACACACAGCCTTTGCCCAGCGCCAGCCAATTTACATTGAAATCTGCTTTATACTTGGGGGCGTCTTTGGATGTAGGTGTGGCTCTAAGTAGTTGAACTATTTCAATGCAACCCACATAGTTCTGCAACCTCTTCAGGTGCAGCCCAAAGGCGGGTGTGTTGTTTTTGTTTTTCTGGTGCAAACCTAAAGACATTCATCTAATTCGAGGAGGAAAAAAATGAATGAACATAAAGAGTCTGAGAGATGGGTAGAGAGCTTGCACATGTTCTAGGACTGCAGGTGTTTGTTTTCGCTCTGCCAGCATTTAAGATGGCAGCATCTTCTATAGGCAGCATCCAAAGCGCTGCGCTTCAGCAGCGCCGCATCTAATTTTGCTGCAGAAAAGTTCTGGCAGCGTCTTAGCCTTGTTTGTTTCTTATGAAAGTACACATACAGCCAACTTAAACTTGTGAAAATAATTTGTGCGCCAAGTTTTGCAGCGACTGTACAAGAGGGTGCATGTGCATGTGTATGTGTGTGCAAAGCTATGGGCGTGGTACAGTGGTGCAAGATTTATTGAAATTGGAGCTTTAGAAAAGTCATGTATAAATCATGTGTCTAAGTGAGAGTGATATACTGCCTCTGCTAACTACGTCATACGTCCGCTGTGTAGTTCATTTAGTTCGCTTTTAGCTAACGCTGCTCTCTATTTATAAAACGTACCATTAGAAAGAGAGCAAGTAAAGTTGAAGTTTGAGTTAAAAACTTATCTGTGCCTCTTAAGATCATTGATCATGTAGAACAGAGTATGTTAAAATCTTTTCCTTGCCATGAATTTTGAGGAAATAAGGCTTCCAATGAGTTAGTACATATTTTTACTCACAAATACACAAATAAACTATATCCTTTTGCCACTGCCTACAATTTCCATTGATTGATTTCTATTGCATTGTTATTTGTTTACTTTCGACTTATTTAACTTGAGGTGCAAAAATTTAAATCGTGACCATTCGTTCACAATAGTCTGTTCCCTGTCTACGCCTTTTCTCGATACGCAATCTCCTTTTAAGAACAGAATAATTAACATTCTTTTATTTAGAACGTCTTTGTATTCATTTTATTTGTGTTTATGAATATTTCGTTCATATTTTAAGAACAACGTTCTTATTGCAGGAACGAAGTTCTTATTTTAAAAACGAAGATCTTATTTCAAGAACGAATTTCTTTTTACGGTTCAATTAGAATTTGCGTTCTTTAGAAACACTATCAAGAACCAGCGATCTTTTTTTAAGAACGAGAATTTAAGAACAATTAACTAAAAAGATACTATTCATTCTTAATTTTCGAACGTCCTTTTTTCTATTAGTGTAATAATGTATATACTGTATACACAAAGTATAAAATGGTATTATCTTACATATCAAGGGTCCTTTTTCCTTTCCAATTTCCGGGAAATCTATATACAGAGCGCTTGGTATACCCAAAATGCGGTCTGTACAAATGAAAACAGAAGTGATTCCCAAATATTTAAGTTTTTGTTTTCTATAGTTTCAATTACTGTGTCGTTAGTTCTCAAAAAATTATGTTTGGGTTAGAGCGGTAACTTACCATTTCAAGGGCAACGCTCATTTTAAATCTAGGTCTTTCAACTTTTCAACTTTTTCAGCAAAATAATGTTATACAAAATATTAAGTTTCTTGTATTTGCTTGGAACTTTATGGTTCTACAAGCATTTTGGCAACACTCTGGAGTGCATCTATAATATTATTATTTTTTTTCAAAAAAGGTCATTTTGTAAGTAACGGAATTTATAAACTACAACTGTTTGCCGTGTCTCTGGCAATTTTCAAGTTTTACCTTTTTAAGCCAAAACGGATTTTGATTTCACATTTCTGAGGGCTGCGCTGCGATTGCGAGTTCCATGAAAGAGAACAAATGATAATCAGATGAAACCGTCTGTTGCCTAATCCACTTGGGGAAGTGCATTCCGACTAAAAGCTTTTCTCTTTTCCTTCTCACTTTTCGGCCTATATCAAGGAAAATCACTTTGTTTCGTCACTTTTGTTAGCTCCTGCGCTTTTTGAGCGAAGCACGAAAGGGGGATTAGTTTCTTGTATTCTGGTTTTTGTTTTCTCTTGTTTTGACCTTTGTCTAATTCCACCAATTGAAGCACTTTGAAGTTTACAAACATTTACGTTGTTAGTTTCCCATATCACTGTGATTTACTAAGAGTATGTTTATGCAACGTTCTTGGCTTTAAAACAAAGAAAACGAATTCCGTGCAAAAATCCGACTTCATATAGAAAATCGTAGCCATAATCGATGCGTTCTTGAAAATGCAATACCGGACCAGGAGCAATTCTCAAATCGGTATAGCAGTGTCCTTTTTATGGTTCTTGTTCGAATACTGTTACAATGTGTGGAATCCCTGAATTCCCATTTGTCCAAAAATCATGCAAGCTTTTTGCTTTTTGTGGCCTCAGTTGGATTCCTAGGACTCTTCTTTCTCCATACTGCACAATATTACTCTTAATTAATGGCTCTTTGGATTTTCGAGGAGAATTTCATTTTTTTTGTATATAAACTTCGATTTTACGTCCATCGTTGAACGACTTGAAGCTTTTTCCAACTACTTTATGTTTATTTTTCTTCCTTTAAGCTTACTTCTCGAGAATTAATAATTTGATCACACTTCGCCTGCGAGAATTAAAGTTCCTCTACAGGTTACGAAAGATTGGATACAAAGCTCCGACCATTAATTGGCTGAATAAAGTATTTCAATCGAGACGGCATGCCGATTTTTGCACGTTTCATCAAAGCACAAATACAACAAGTAATATTTTTCGTGAAACGAGTAACAAAGGCTTTGTGTGTGTTTTTTTCAAACGCATCGGTAAACTTTTCTGCTATTTGGAGAACAAATTTGTAGGTAATCGGTTGAGTATGCAAAAATAGTCACGGGCTAGTCCTCAAGGTTGATGTAGACTTGTGTCGTACCATAGATTCAATGGAATGCCAGAAGATTATTAAAAATTTGGAAATTGGTCAAAGGCTTCCACGAGATTTTTCTAGGGGAAAGTTATTACAAATCCAAGATGTACGAGTATGTGGTTTGCTGCTGACTTAAGATTTCCATAGATTCAATGGAATGCCAGAATATCATTAAAGATTTGGAAATTTGTCAAATGCTTTCACGAGATTTTTCCAGGGAAAAGTTATTACTCATCATCATCGATGTTGATTAAAGATTTCCTTAAAAGAGATTTCTGGCACACAATAAAATTTGATATTTTCTAATTATGCTAGCTTTCATGTCTTTCCAAAGTTGAATTAATTCAATTCTATACTTGTTGGAGTTGGATTCCATAACTTTTTCACTCTTTGAAGTAGCTTTAGGATAAAAAAGCGTAGCCTACTTTTGTGCATTATAATCACTGTACCTAGCCAATATTCACGTATGCACTTTGAATTACTTTGCAAACACAGAGCGCAAAACTTGCCGAGAAAACAAAAAATAAAATAAAAAAAGGGGGGTTGGCGGGTGTGTTTCGGATGTGGGAAAACTACAGCAAACTTCACGTCGAAGCGCATTCAGTGCGCTTTGTGCAATTGAAAGTGCAGGCAAGGGAATAAATTGCATAAAGCAAAGGCACAAGAAGAAATATTTAAGCGAAAAACTTTTTGAAGATGTGACTTAAATTAAACAAGCTCCCAAACAAACGTGTATATGTATGTGCAGTGGCGTAGAAGGGTGCGGGGCTTTATGGAATCAATCCATCTATGGCAATTATGATAGAGCTCAATAAAAGTCGCTGAATTTGTACATAAATGAAAAATTACAGATTTTGTTAAAACTGGCTAAAATTTTTCATCAATAGACCGACTAGCATGCCGTGACGGGTAGCATGCAGGCATGCCAAATGGCGCGATGGTGGAGAGAGGGAAATTCTTCACTTTCAAACAGCTGCTTATCACGTAACTCTGGCCGCAATATATAGCCAAAGATTTCTCCAATGATTTATCGATTGCCATAGAGATGAGGCGTGCCAATAGTTGTTCATATCGAAAACAGATACATTTTTACAATAATTTATTCAACAAAGCATAAATGGAATTTGCTATCGAAGATAATTTCCGCTATGTCATATCCCTCCCATTTGCAAAAATATATCTACGTCACTGTCTATATACGTATGATAGTGTTTGCACAACTTGCGCTAATGTGCTTGAATTTCTCTCATCTTGCCTTTGCAGCGTCTGATGGACTCGGCGGAGCAGGCCGCACTTTCAGAGTTGGAAGGACAGAGCAGCTCTACGCTGGGACAGCAACATTATGATGCCCGTCGCATCAATGAGTACAATGCCGATGGCAAGCTGGCTGATGGAGCACGTCACATGGACATACGTTTCATGAGACGCTTCGAACGCCTGCCGGTGAATCTCAGTCTAAGCTCGATTCTGGTGCCGCATGGTGTCGATTTGGATGAGGGTGATGTCAAGGCGGCATTGCAGTGGAGCGCACATTTGGATCCACTGTTCCAGAACAACTTGGAGCGAGATCCGGCATTGTCTTGGCAGTACTTTGGCTCGTCGTCGGGTTTTCTGCGACGTTTTCCAGGCACCGCCTGGCCGCCCGAGGGTTCCAAGGGCAGCAAACAGATAAATGACTTTCGCACGCATAATTGGTTTGTGCAGGCCGCCTCTTCGCCTAAGGATATTGTAAGTGCAGTTTGGTTGGAACATATTTCTGATTTATACTAAAATTTGTGCTTTTTGCAGATGATTTTGCTGGATGCCTCATCGAGTATGTCGGAAAAATCCTTCGACTTGGCCATGGCTACGGCTTTTAACATTCTGGATACGCTGGGCGAGGATGACTATGTGAATTTAATTACATTTGCAGATGTGGTCAAAACACCTGTGCCCTGTTTTAAGGAGCTCATGGTGCGTGCCACGCCCGATAATGTGCAGGAAATCAAATCAGCTGTAAAGGCCATTAAGCTGCAGGATACGGCCAACTTTACCGCCGGACTGGAATACGCTTTCAGTTTGCTGCATAAGGTAAGTCTTTGCATATGCGCACTTTGTAGTAGTAACTAAACTGATCCCCTTCTGCAGTACAACCAATCTGGAGCCGGCAGTCAGTGCAATCAGGCCATTATGCTGATTACGGAAAGCACGTCAGAGTCGCATAAAGAGATCATCAAGCAGTACAATTGGCCGCACATGCCCGTGCGCATTTTTACGTATTTGATAGGTAGCGATTCTGGAAGTCGTAGCAATTTGCATGAAATGGCCTGCTCCAATAAGGGCTTCTTTGTGCAAATCAACGATTATGAGGAAGCACGTCGCAAGGTTATTGATTATGCTTTGGTAATGGCTCGACCCATGATCATGTATCAAGCGGATCATCCCGTGCACTGGAGTCCCGTATTTGTGGCTGGTAAATCTGGTGGACTGGGTAGAGATTCAGAATATCAGCGTCGCTTGGTGACGACAGTTTCAACTCCAGTCTTCGATAGACGAAATCATTCGGTGCGTGTTGCTAATCTCTTGGGTGTGGTTGGCACTGATGTGCCCATTGAGGAGATACGCAAAATGATACCGCAGCACAAATTGGGCCCGAATGGCTATTCGTTTATCGTCGATAATAATGGGCGAGTGCTGTACCATCCAGATTTGCGTCCGCTAAGCGATGGCAATCAGTATATTGATCAGTTGCGCCCTAAATATGCTTCCGTAGATATTACGGAGTTGGAACTGCCGGAAACGGAAGTTGGCAACGATCATGAGGTTGTTGAAATGAACAAGAACTTGCTCAATGAGGTGAGTAGTATTTATTGCCATCACGGCTGTCAGACAAAGGCTAAATGTTGCGTTACAAATCGTTACTAGATGCGTAGTGACATGATTAGACCCAAGGAGGGCGAAACTGAGTTCACCGTGCTGAATCATTATGATGAGGCTAAGCGTGTGTCCACGAGAACTCATCGCTACTTCTATGGGCCCATTGAGGATACACCCTTTACGCTGGCTATTGTGCTCCCGGAGAAATACGGTAGCCATGAGTTTGTCTCCCAACAAGAGATACGTCATTCGCGTAGCAATGGTAAGTGCCACAAAAATACCTTAGAAAGTGGCTCATAATCTAATGCTATGTTTCCTGCAGTTACCGAATACTTCAAGGGAGACAACTGGCGCGTGCATCCCGATTGGGTGTATTGCGAGTACAATAGCGTTAGCGATTTAGAAAAGGAACGTGAGAGTTCCGGCGAGTATTCATCGCGCGATCAAGAGCCTAGTTTTGGTTCGCCAGAGGAGCAGGTTTTGCACTTCTTGGCACGCGCTGGTCGCCCCGGTTGGAAGTGGATGTCGGTAAGCACTCGATCTATAGACTTTCATTTGTACACTTAAAAAGATAATTTTCTAACCGATATCTCTAAACCTCAAGGTACGACCAAAGTCGCCGCAGCCACATCATAATATACATGGTGCATCACCCACAGGGCATTTTGCGCAACATCTCAATGTACAGGGTTCTCGCAAGGCTGAGCCCTACTTTTGCGATCGATACCTTTTACAGAGTTTGGTGCGCGATGCCATGGTTACCGATGGTTTGGATCGTAACTCCACATACAAGGAGGAAAAGCAGTAAGTTTTGCAGGGTTTTTAATTTTTCTTGTTTGTCATATATTTTTCATCACAATTTTAATTTAATTGTACGACACTTTCGTTTGTTAAAAATAGTTTTTAAAAGTCCGAATCAAATTAAAATTTTATTTTTATCCAATTTTTTATTTTAAATTACTATTTTTTATGTAAAGTTTGAAATGACATCACACAAAAACGGAGATTACGATTTTCTTGGGGATGTTCTTTGTTGTTTTCAAGAAGAATCCCATTCGTAGTTTGTCAAGAAAGCCCGTAATGGAGTTAAAAACAGTAACGAGATAGTTTACTATTTGAAAAATTTTACCCAATTTTAAAAAGAGTATTTTATAAAATCAAAAACATTAATGTCAATTAAATTATTTTTGTTTAAAATTCTTTTAAGTGAATTTTTCGCATATAAATATTGCGAAAATATATATATTGTATATTATTTCGTTTTAAATATGCCTTAAAAAGTTATAATTTATGAATATTTTTTTGGCAAATTTTTTACACACACTAAAGCACATGTTTTCTCTTGCAAATTTTCCTCCAATCTTTTTTCTTTGCCGACAAAACTTTTTTGTCACATTTGTTTTTTTTATGCACTAATTTATAACCACTATAATGCAAATTTCTTTCTACACTGCACAAAATAACTGCGCCTATTTGAAATGCATTTTTTTATATGAATTTTTTCTGCACAATTTATGAACTTTAGTCCAATTGCCACGTTAATGGCAATTTTGAAGAGGTAAATGTATTGAAAAATTCTAAAAGGTCAAGTAGTTTTTGAAAATGCAACGCTTTAAGGATCCGAAAGTGGAAATTTGAGCTTCCATTCGAAATGATTTAGATTTTGCTAGTTTCAACAGGAAATTAATTCTTTCAACCTTTAAAGCCCTGAAAATTGCTAACAAATATTTTTACATATTTTCTAATAAACGTTTTTTTAACTTTTTCGCATTTTAGGCAAGGTTTTCAGAAATTCGGAGTGGCCACATCGTTTGTAGCAACACGCTCAGGTCTACTACGGTGGATCGATCATATAAAGCGGCCGGAGGATACGCCCGAACCGTAAGTGGCACGAGAATTACTCGCGGATATGCCTAATAACCTCTTCTCCTTTTATAGACACTTTAGCGAGGAAAATGTGCGCGCCATGGATTCGTCCTGGTACAAGCGTGCTGTGGATCAGCATACCGTAGAACCTGATAGCTTTGTCTATAGCGTGCCCTTTGGCTCTGGATATGCGCTCAAATCGAATGCCACCTTGGTAACTGCCTCGCATGCCATATTCGTGGAGCATCGTGGACACAAAGCACCAGCTGGTGTGGTGGGCTTACAATTTCAGCATGATTCTCTAGCCAAGCATTTCATAAACATCACATCAACGGTGAGTCGCTAACTTCAACCTACAACAAACTTGCTAAGTTCTAACTATATTATTTCGCTCCTCAGTGTACCGGCATGATTGGCTGCAAGCGCACCTGCGCCTCAGATAATCTGGACTGTTATGTTCTGGATAACAGCGGTTTTGTCATAATATCTGAGAATCTCGAGCATACTGGCAAATTCTTTGGCCAAATTGATGGCACCATTATGGACTCTCTTGTACAGGATCGCATTTACAAGCGCGTTACTGTAAATGACTACCAAGGTGTTTGCTCCGATTCGGATAATCCCTATACGGCAGCGGGTGGCATTTTACAACCTAATCGTATGGCTTCCTGGTTCTTCCATCATCTGGTGGCATTGTGTGCCACGTGGTTGTCACTCTTGCCTGCACCACTACGTGCCTGGCCACAGGATGAATATACATACGATGGCGAGGATGTTGTTTTTGTAGAGAACAACTATGACGAAGACTATGGATTTGACGATAATGAATACAATCTACCCGTGGATCAGGAAATGGATGAATTCTTTACTACGGCAGATGTGGTAAGTCGTGCAATCGGGGAAATTGAACTAACAACTTTTGAGATAAACAAAAGTTCACCCAAAGAATCGAAAGGGAGTAGAAAACTGGTCGCAAGACTAGAATAAACTCCACCCTAGTTTGGCAAGACCCAAATCCAATTAGGCTATCTGGGTCGATAGAACAAAGCAAGCGTTATATTGGGGCACTGAACGAATCACTGCAAATAAAGGGTCCGTAGTGGCAACAACGGAGTTGTCTGGGATTTGGTCACACACTAATAGCCGGTAATCTAAGGGAAGAGTGGCTGCTTTTCTTGATGCCTGCTGATAGTGTTGTACCAAACGTGAAGTTTGGCCGCCGATACAATGTGGTGTTTCCGCCAAGAGAATCCTGGAGAAATCCAGCACTCTTACTAAGGGGGAACACTTATGTCTTCTACAGAGACGGTTCCAAAACGAAAGATGGGACTGGTAGTGGTTGGTATATTGATGTAAACTTAAGTTACTTATAGGCGTAGTAGACAGGTAGTCGGTATTTCAAACGGAAATCTACGCAATTCTAAATGCCGCGAGCTGGATCCATGAAAGAAAGAAAGATAAGTGGGGTAACAGAATGGATCGACTATAGTGACAGTCGGGCTATGCTCAGGTCTCTGGATAATCCTCTTACAATGTCGATCATGGGCAGCGAATGTAAGACCAGACTTAACATGATTTCTCCTCATAACAAGGACACTCTCTTATGGGTTCCTGGACACCGAGGTATCCATGGCAAACAAAAGCCCGGCGTCACTACCAATAATGCTTGAGCCAATCCACCACTGGATGCCGCGTAACAAAACCCTTTGTGAAAGAACCCAATCCAAAGGCGAGGTGTATACGTTCCTCTTATGTAGTCATCACGCCTACCTACGGGAGTAGTGAAGATTGTGCCAATAGGGAGCCACTATGCAAGCTTGCTTCGTTTTCCTACTCTTTCTCCTATTTCAACTGTTCTTTTAACTCCTCTGCCGGACATGGTACAATGGGCAAGGCTGTATGAGTACTGAGCTATCGCACCCACCGCAAATCTAATCTAATCTCATCTACCGCCGATAAAATGGATACAGGAGTAACAGTAGAGGTATAAGCTTAAAAGTAGGAGGTAGTGCACAACCCCCAAAGAACATTTAATTTTTAATATCGAAAGGCGTTAAGAGCAAGACGTTAGTGATATAATGTTAAATAAGGTTATTGATTTTACGTGAAAAGTTAAATTTTGCAATTTCTTAACTTAAAAAGATTTATAAACTATTGCTCATATATCTTGTCTATTCTTTAGGAATACACCACTCCAACGCCCAAGCAACATAAGCCACACGCTGGACCCAGATATTCGCCAGATCCACAAAATGCGCGACGCTGCGATCTGCGCACTGATCTTTACATGCTGCAGCCCGAACGCCTCAACCAAGGCGGCCAAAATAATCCCTTAAAGGTGGGTAACAAATATAAAAAGTAAATTATAATACTCAACAAACTGGTATTTGTACTTTTAGGGCAAACTTACCAATTGTCATGCTTCGGGGTGCGAACGCCCATTTAGTGTACAGAAAATTCCACACAGCAACTTGATTTTGCTTGTTGTGGACACGCTGTGTCCATGTGGTTCAAAGCAGCTGGACATAGAACCCATGGAGGAATCGGGTATTGTTGGTAAGTGAACAATAGAAATAAAAAAGTATTTGAAGTTCTTTTGTTGTTAAGAGTACTTTGTCTGTTACGACTGTAACATAAATGATTTTCTTATTCCAATTTCCAATAGTTGGGAATATCACATATAAATTCCGAAACGCATATCAAAGTGAAACACTAAGTTGACGTAGTTCATGAGCTGAACAGATCCGTGCTTTATTTCCGCTTTGCTCTTTGTGCGTACTTTTACCACGGATAATGTGCTTGACACGTTCAGCTCCGTTCATTAAAGTGCCGCTCTCTGTGTGAGAATTTGCTATTACCCCATTCTGGTAAAAACTTTCCAGGTTCATATGTCCACATGGGCACACACTTCAGAAAGACATAGTTTTAGACTTATGCGGTCCATCAACTTCAAGTTCAGTGCCTTCGATTGTTAAAGGCCCATCTGTGTTCCAAAGCTATGGGCTCTCTAGGGCTGTCCATGCTCGTTGGATGCTCGTAGTAGTGCTGTAGATTCGCGTGAAATGGATCTCCATTTTATCATTCATACATTGGAGGGCTTGTAAAATATCATGAAATCATTCTTTACTGAGGTTACATCCACTTTGCCGATTACTCCTTAAGTGGCCATCGGTCGTATTACCATTAGTTATAACAAACGGACGCTTTTAGAGAAGTTTCCTTAAGATATTTCAGCTATTCCTCTGCACGTGTACTTGTTGGTCACATTCGAGGCATTGGTACCAAATCTGAGTTTACTGTCAAATGTGCCTCCAAGGTACCTGATTTCTCGACTTTTGTCAATATGACAGCTCCTAAGGCGGCTTAGTGAAGTTAACATTTGAGGTTTATTTTCATACAAACAGCCGGAGTGCTAAATAGGCAGAATCCTTTAGCTCTAGTACTACATCATATTGTTTTCCAAGCTAATTTATTAACTTTAATGGCTTTTCTGTCCAACAGGTGCCTGCAGCATGCGGCGTCAGACACAGGAACAGGAGGCGCGTCGTCGACCCAAGAAATGCATCAACTATCATCCCGAAGAGATTGAGATACAACAGTGTGGGCGTGGCAGCACCTTGCTGCGCACCTCCGCCTCCGTCATAGTGGCACACATTCTCATGGTTACGGTCACCTTTGTGTTGACCAATGCGTGATACTAAATCCCGTCAGTCAGTCGTCTTATATAAAAGGCTTAAACTAAGTTTGGTTACTGCACGCAAAATTTAATTTGAATTTATTTATATGCCTTGATTTTGAGGGCATTGTTTCAACTTGAATAAATTTGTTAGGATCAGCAGTTAGAAACCAAAATGAAAGATACATTTAAAAGGAATCCAATAATGTTATACAAATAATGTATGTAATATAAATGGAATTATTAATATCTATGTTTGTAGACAATAATTTGCAAAATTTCATAGTCAAAATGTTAGCTAAAATATGCCATACAAATAATTGTTTAAATCAAATGAGTTAGTAAGTTTTATAAAAAAAATAATAAAAAACAAAAGGTATACTAATAATAATGATATAAAATCAAATCAAATATTTAAAAATCTGCCCAGTGTCAACCTTGCTTTGTTCTATATACAAAAAATACTTTATTTTGAAAATAAGTGTTAAAAAGTGCATGCATCACGACCTTTTTTTTAAGCAAATTAAAGTTAGTTGAGTTTTTATAAACATAAAACAAAAATAATAGTAAAAAAAAAAAATTATAGTTGCCCAAAAGTCACTACTTGTAAATAGTAAACAAAAAATATTTTTAAAAATTCCTACCGAAATTTTTTCATTAAAGGTTTTTATTTAAAACTAAAAAAGTTGAATCTAAAAAAGTAAAACCAATTGATTTTGCACTAACTGCGTACGCACAAATATTAATGAGTATTATACTTTACACAGAACTTAATTTAAAAAAAAAAATTTATAAAACTGAACAAACAGAAGACTTAAAATAGTGACACAACAAAAAAAAAACAAGTGACAGTTCATATCTATGACATATGCGAGCAGCCAATTTTGAACAGCAATAAGCAAAACAATATAAATAAATATATATAAAAAAATAAATAATTTTTGACAACACATATAATATAATAAAAATAAATGTATAATATTTATTTTATATACAATTTTATACAAAACATGATTTTGACAAAAGAAGCAAAACAAAAAGCAAGCAAACTCTAAGACATGCGAAACAACTAACTTAAAAACAGACAAAATCAAATAAATTTTTTGTGTTCACGTTTTTAATAGAATTCACATATCGGTTTTACATTCGAAACTAAAACTTAAAACAAATTGAGCAATTTTATTTTACTAAAACAACAAACTTACACACACTTTGCATGAGTATTTGTATGCACTTATGTACAATCACTCATACACGACTACATACACACACTTATACATTATACATTTACATATATATAATATAAAATTAAAAAAAAAAATAATATTTTCTGTGTCTTAAACTTGTATAAAAAATGTCTTCCATTAAACATACTTAAAACAAAAACTATATATATAAAAACTTAAAAACTATTAATAACGATAACTAAAAAGTGTATTAAATATTTATCTAAAACAAAAAACAACATTAACATGTTTAAGTTGCAAAATGTTGACAGCTAAAAGTTGTCAATGTATTGGCAACAACATATTATATATACAAACATACATAACATTCAATAGACAACTAGTTCACAACTAGTATGTTAGTTAGACCAGTTGGGTGCTATGGCAATGAAACGAAACCCAAAACGAACGAAGTTAAAGCAGCAGACTTAGAAAACTAAGCTAAAAGCCACAACAACAAAAACAACAACAACAACGCATGCAACTTGTAAAAGCATAATAGACAAAATATTAGCAGAATATAAAGTATAAAAGTAATAATAATAACTGTAAAACTACAATACCAATTGTACTAATAGCTAAAATAAGTCCTAAAACTTAAGTGCTGTTTGTTAAACGATGTTTGTGCGCTGTCCCCAGTGCGTATGCGTAATATATTTGGTAAGGCAAGTAGCACTACTTACTTCTACGCATGTTTGTGTGCGTGTGTGTGTGTGTGTGTGTGTGTGTGTGTGTGTGTGTGTCTGTGAATATTGACTGACGTTTGGGAATGTGCGTGCGAGCTACATACATACATACATATATGCCTAACTGTTACGTTACAAGATACAAAAATGCAATTTCTTAAGCTGTTGAATTTTGAAAGTAACTAAATGCAAATACAGTGTTGAAATTAAAAAAAAAAAACAAGTTTTTTTTACTGCAACTTCTTGAATAACGAACTCTTCTTATCAATACATTGCGTATGCTCATATAATCATTTCATAACCTTGCATACTTTTGCCATACACTAAAATACTCCACTGTAAAAACGCATTACTTTCCTGAAAAGATATAAAAAACAAAAAATTAATGAGTAAATCTGTCGATAGTTTTCGACTGCAAAATGCCCTGTACAACATTTAAAAACAATTTTTCCAAAATTTTACAGCTTGATTCTGAACTATGTTATGTTTTATGTTTTCTCACCTTCGAAAACCTATTTGAACCTATATACGTATACGTATCAGAGATTTGCTGCAGCTATGGATTCCTTAGTGAGTTTTTGAAATTTCGCAATGTAACATAATGTGATCTTTTGGAAATTCCTTGAACATGTGCGTTACGGCCAAGAGTCTAACATTTCACATATAACTTCTTACTCGAAATGCACTGATAGTATAGATGGATTCGGAATCAGCTTCTGACTTTTCTCAAACTCTTACTTATGCATAGTTTGATAGTACAAGCCATTCGAAAACACTTCGAAGCCATCCGAACTTCAGCTTAAATGTAAAACAAAACAATAACTTTCTGTTATGTTGCAACTTCTAAATGGCGCAGCCAACATGGCAGACTTAATAATAAAAACTACTCAAATTACCGCTAAGTTGTTCTGAGTTCCTTATTCCCAATATAAAATAATAAGCATATATAAGCAATCCAATCCACTAATTTTGCGTCTGTTTTCATTTAAAATATCCGCCAGTCGAAAGTTGTAATGAAAAACTGCTTAAGCTCTCAATTTTTGGCAAATAAACAGTTAGTTTTCAGTTGTAAGAGATATGGAGAAAACTAATCGATTTCTGTTGGGTTAAAAGAGAGTTCACCACTAGATTAGGCGTGTGCTAGAAATCTCTAGACGGTTGTGCCTAAATAATCCTCAATAAAAAGCCATCGCACAGATGATTTCATGTCAGATTATCCATACTCTGAAAATTGAATTGGGAAAATTAATGGTATGACGTGAAAGTTCGGACTTATTTGCGACTTCTTAACACAATGGCACACTTGATTCGACAATAAAGTTGTAGTAACTTGAATATTGGTAACTGGTGGTTTTGGATCGGAATTATGTTCTGGACAAGTCAATTGGTTGCACTTTCATTGCACTAGTAGCTCATTCTAAGTCCAAACGTGCAAAGTTAAATGCTAAATTGAAGTACAAATTGTCTTTTGGAAAATCCATATCATGGAAGTGGTTTGAAAAAAAGGCTGCACTTGAAACTTGGTACCCAGCGTACTTAGAAGTTGTTAAGCAAGAGAATGAAAATAGTTTTGGGATACTCAATATGCTTCATTTTGATAAAGACTTGGTTCCCACTAGAAAATGAGAAAGAAGAAGCGAAAGGCATTTTTACTAACATGAAATATCTAGTAGAAACTGTTAGCCAAGTGCGATTTCGAAATTAGTCTTTGGAACTTTACTTTTAAACTCGTGTGCACCATAGTTTCCAAAAACAAATCAGTTTCCGAATCGGCAAGCCCTGGAACCCAGTGCACCGACAGATTCAAAAGCGCACATATTTCAATATAATAAATAACCTGTACATTATTATAGTTATTAAAGTCTCTTGAAGATCAGAGGTCTAAGGGTTACTAATTTGTATAAACTAGGGTCATTAACCTAAAACTAGGTTAGTTTTGTTGTTTGTTGATTCCGAGTCCGAAATTGTCTTTGTCTGAGAATTCGGTATAGCGAAATTGATTAAAGTGTCATTTTTAAGAACATGGATTTAGGAGTTACTTATTGAAAGTCCTAAATAAGCCTTTGGAAACCTATATGACGCGCATAATATTAAATAAGCTTATTTTGAAGCTAAAATAAAAAAGAATATTTGTAAGAGTTAAATATGTACAATTTAAAGCAAGCTCATTGTTGGACATTTTTAAATTCGAAATGAAAAGAAAACATTGCATGAAATTATAAAGAAAGCCTCTCGTCACCAAATGTCCGAATTTAATCCATCATTTATGAGCAGCTCCTTTCTAGAACGAAACTAGTTTCTGCATTCCGGTCGGCTCGGCGATTCCGATAACTTTTTTCGCAAACAAATACTTGCTGCATTTCTCTGATAAATATTTATTTTTCATTTATATGAAAAATCTTTAAAACTCTTTCTACAACACCGTCATTCGAAATTCGAAGATTGAGCATTTTTGTGTACAGGGCCTACGAAAAATACGATATAGACATATGAATGTACTTAAACTCCATATCAAAGCCGCAAGATTTTCTATGTTTGTTTATTTTTATAAAAACCCAAAAGTAAAACAAAAAAAAATATACTAAATACGTTTGTATGTGTAGTCCATAATTTTCTAAAGGCGTACATTATACTAACATATTTAAAAATAATATTTATAAAAAAAAAATTACCTACATTGGTCTTAACGGCATACAAAATTATAATAAAAACAAAAACTATTAATAATAAAATCTACCATTATTAACTTACGAATTAAATCAAATTTTTGACAATGCGATTTTTGCTTTTTGGAAATCGTGCTTTTTGCTAACAAAATACAAAAGAAAAAAAAAACTAAAAACTATTATTAAAAAAGAAACGTACTTTTGCTCTCTATAATCCCTATATACAACAAACTTTCTATATGAAATATTTATATAAAAATATATAAACATATAGGACTTATGTGTAACAAGCTCCTTCGACTCTCTCTTCAGACATTTAACGCAAAGTTTCCTACATAATGCCAGAAAATTCTAGCATCGAACGTAAATTTTTACTTAAACTTATAAACCTTATATACGTTTAAATATGAAAATATTTGGCACATTTTTATTTAACGTTTAATTTAGTTTATATTTCAATTGCAGCATTCGAATTTTTAGCTAAATTGTCAAAAGCTAATACGCTGTACAGTTAAAGACCAAAAGGCAACCATAAATAAAAAAATACATAAATTTATTAAAAATAACAAAGCAAATTTCAATGTTATTTAAAAGTCAAAGATCATTCTAAATAATATTAAAGCGAAAAATAAGAAAACTTTAAGCCCAAATTCTGTTATTGTTGTCACAACATTAAAAACAATTTTAATATGTGAGAGAAATTGTTAATTTATTAAATTTGCCATTACAGATATTAAAAAATAAGCAAAAAGAAAAACACAAAGCGTAACTACATAAAATAACAAAAATATAGGCACATATTATTTATATATAAATATATATCTGTATATTCCAAATCAAGGCAAATAAGTAACAAAATTGTTCAAAAGCTTCAAATCGGGGAAATCTATTATCGAAATGCTAAACGAGTTTTATTTGTTATGAAAACACGTACAGAAAAACGCTGTAATATTATTGACCACCAACACATACACATCACAATACTTATACATTTACATACATACAACACATTTCTCACCAACACAAATAAACATTAAGACTTAAGAAAAAGTCAACAAAGAATTTCACCTAATAGTTTAAAAACTATAAGATTTAGAAGAAAAATGAATACACAAAAAAACGAACAGAAATTTCAAAAACCATTTGAAATACTTACTATTAAGATAACTGCATACTTACATAATTAATAATAATTAATATTAAATTGCTCATTACTCTAATTATAAATTGCAAAAAAAAAACAATACAAGTAAATGGTAATACTTAAATAATACAATTTAATTTAAGTTTAAAGCGAACAGAAACAGGTGGAGAACTAAAAATATTATAATTAAATAAAAAAAAAGAAGAAAACCAAGAAAAGGAATGAGAAGAACGAAAATAAAATGAAAAGTATTACGAAATTAATATTTGGTTTTTTTTTGCGGTACGCTTAGAGCTTTTCCTTAAGCCTAGTACGCAGATGGCTGAAATATTTCAGCACGAAATTCGCAATTAGATCACTTCAACAGGTAAAAACTTGTCATATGAGGCGACAAACAATGGGTTCTTTCGAGACCAGTAGAGGAAGCCCAGGCCTTAAAAGCAACCACAGTTCCAATGAAAGAATACATTTACATCAGGCCGTAACTCGATAACGGCTGTTAAGGCCAGTTAAGAAGGAGAAGAAGTATGAGTGGTAAATGAAAAGGATGACCATATAACCGAAAAGTAGTGAGTCCAACTGAAAAGAGCGTTTTTACAATGTTGTATTATATGGACATTGTTGTAACTGACATTAAAAAGCTCGAAAAAGGACATCAATTTGTTAAACGATAGCTTGGGCTGTATATATCTCACCAGTGTAGCGATCTTCTACTGCATTTTATGTTTTATGGTGCATTGTTGATGCTCATAAATAAAAGATCTGAGAATAACTCTAAAATGGTAATTTAACCGCGGTTTATCTTAAAGATTCACGGCTGCCAGCCAATTTGGTTTGATCCTATTACAAGAAATCAGCCGCAAATTTTTTGTATATCTCGAGACAATTCTGCTATGCCCTCTTTTGTTATGGCTATGAGCGCTTCCAGCGATGTGACGTTTCAGTTTTGGCAACAAGAAAAGGTCGTAGTTGGCCCATCCCGCAAAAGCAATCTTTCACTTGGATATAATTTTACAATTGGGAACAAACTTTGCCGTTATACGAATCACGTCCAAAGCATTCGTAAAAATTGACTGGCATGAGTCAAGCGATATGCCAAAATCCTGAGCAACTTTTCAAATAGTTGTAAGTTGTAAGGTAAACCTAAATTCAAGAACCCAATTACCTTTTAAATTGTCCTACGGTGTATTTTTTACAATTATGTAAGGGGTAATATCAAAAATATTACAATTGTGATCACGGATCAAAAGGGATTGTACAACTTTATGTGGACCGAAATTTCTAAGGTGTTAGTGTTCCTTATATTGATTTGGATTGAAAGCCACAGGACATTTCGTTTGTTTAGGAGGGGAGGATTAAAAACTTTCAACAACGGATGTATTTCGTATGTATAAAACGATTTTGAAATTTCCGCACATTTTGTGCTCAAATTCTTGATAAATTTTCTGGGAAAAAGTCGAAAATATAAGATTTCTTAAATATGAACACGGATCAAAAGGTAAAGTTTTGAACATTTCTAAAAAATACCAAGTTTTTATGATATAAGCCTATTATAGTGAGAGAACTTAGAACCAGAACTTTTTGCAATAGTGAGCGATCGTAGGGCTTATGCTCTTCGCTTTTGAAAAACAAAGATGGAGAATATTATCTTAGGAATCTTTTAGTTTTTGATTCTATTAGAGATGGTTTATGCTCGTACCTTTTTTCCTTATGGGAATAGCCCAATTTTGTTTCGTTGAGTTAGGTGCAACTCTGCTGAACAATACCGAATGTATTTGCTAACAAATAAGTTGTGTTCGAAAGTAGTAACTTCTATGGCTCATTCTATTATGCTTCTATTCTCTTCAGCTTTGGCTCACAAGATTGGTTGGATAATACATTCCCATCCAAATTGTCGCCTTTTTTTAAGAAATCTTAAAAACACAAACAATGTAACACAGATTTCATCATTTTTTTAATTTTCTACCCTGGAAGCCAACCAAAATCAACTTTTGCTTTTAAAATCTTAAGTAATTTGCTTAGCGATAAGCGCAGCATTGTTGTTGGTAAGATTATCAACACTGCTTTGGCCTTTGAACATAAATATTACTTATAATGAGTATAGCTCTGCCGTATATTTCCAGGCAGCTTTTGATACACTATAGACTTACCATATAGCCATATCAACATGAATCACATTTCAAGCCATTCAAAGTTTAATTACCATTGTATTATCAGTTTCTAGAACAAAAGTCCAAGATAGTCGTCAAATTTGGTGATACCAAATTGGCACAATTATTAAAAATGCAAAATTAATTTAACACGCTTGTGTTGAAATAAAATAAATAAATTATAAGCACACTCTTAACAAAAACAGATTAAAATCACACTAAACGATTGCCAAAATGCCAAAAATTTGAACAATAAATTAAATGCACGTGTGAAAGTTATTTTTTATCGCCTTATAAACATGAACGAACTAAATTAAAGGAAAAACCCATAGTTGAAATTGTGTACAGTGAATAGTAGCAAAAGGTATATCGGTTGAGGGATCGGTTACAATATTTCCTCATATTTTGCTATCGGTTATGGTTAGCTACTAAAACGTCGGTCACGGTAGCAGTCTCAGTTTTAATAATCTTTATACTGTACTAAGTGGAAAAATGTTAGCTAGAGATGCTACGCGATCTGTGCGGGATCACTATCGAGAGATAAGGAGATGGAGAGGCACCTTTTCAGACGTAAAAAACGCAGGCAGAAAAAACGCGGGCGAGTGGATCGAGATGCATGACGAGGTCTGGCCCAGCGATTTAGTACCGGAGCGTCTGCCTGCAGAGATGCAGAAAAAATCTGTTATTGGATGCACTGGGTGCTCTGTTGTTAAGGGGAACACTTCTCTGGCTTACTATCGGGCGATGATGAAGATAGTGCCGCTGTCGGGTAAACTTTATCATAGATGACGGCGTGATTATACCGCCGCCTAGCTAAGACGAAGTCAGGGTCAGAATATGGCTAGATGATAGCATACCCGATGATTGGAATCTTGGATGCCTCTGCCCTATCCTGAAGAGTTTGTATAACTATGCAGAATAACGTTGACGCAACACACGCAGCTCCATCAAGTTAGGAAAGAGCTTCTCTGAGCCTTTTACCACGGCTTCAGATAATGCGATACCCTCTCCTGCGACCTATTTAACCTTTTGGTGAAGAATGTGTTGCGAAAAGCTGAAGTACATCGTACATAGTACATCGGCACGGGACAGTTTTCTATAAGGGTGTCCAGTTCTTCGTCATTCTTTGTTGTGCCAACGTAGACGAAATCCTTGACAACATAAAAAATATAGTTTTTAACAACAATCTGAGAGTTCAAGCGCCGCTTCTCTTTAGATTTGATTTGATGATGATAGATGGCTTATAAGAGAAGATTGACTCATGCCTTTCACTCAAGCAGCCTTGCCCATTGTGTCATGCCCGATAGAGGCAGCTAAGAGAGAGAAAGCACAGTTAAAATAAGAAAAAGAGTACGAAGACTTACAAAGGGGTCCCCTATTAACACTATTCAGACTGCGGTAGGAAGGTATAAACTTATCACATGTTTGTTCTATTACTTCCCAAAATGCGCATTCGCTTCCTTGCAAAATCCAGACACTGACAAAGAAAATGTTCGGTGGAGTTGGCTTCTTCAAGGCGGGCTGCGCAAGTTGAGTCTTCAATGATGCCAATGTTGACCAGGTATTGGTCAACTTTATAGTAACCCGTGATTCATCTAACCAGGAGGCCTTTGGATTGGGTTCTTTCCCAAAGTGTGCATTAAGCCTTCCTTCCACATTTTGTCTGTATCGACCGCAATCCACCAACCAGTTCTACCGCGCTGCAATTCAGCTCATTTGCAATTTCATTGCCCTGGATATGTTGTTTGGTCTTATATGTACTTTTATATGCGATCCCTCAACGGGCTTTCAAATGCTGCTATATAATCGACAAAGAGATAGTGGCTGCCTGTTTGGTATTCGTGAGTCTTTTACAGGTTTTGGCGAATTGTAAATACATAGTCCATGATTAAGTAACCAGGCCTAAAACCACACTGCTAAGGTCCAGTCTGTTTTTTCGCGAACGACTTTAGCCACTCACACAATATACTTGACAGGGCCTAATATGAAATAGAAAAAAGACTGATGAGAACAGGGTAGGGTACACTAAGGTTCCAATCATCGGGCATGCTCTCATCTAGCCATGCTCTGCAAAAGAAGTGGAGCATGCAATGCAACCAGTCTTGCTTGATTTTGAATAGCGAATCGCGCAACGATCTTTGTTTTTTGAGCAACCGGTTTTTAAATCATAGGAATGCTCCCAAGCGAGCGAAGCGATTGCAACACTATCAGCCATTTCTATTATGTCATGTTGCAAAGAATCTTTCAGCACGTTTCCAAAGAGGGTACATTCTCCACAGGGATGACATACAAGTGCCAACTGAAACCTAGCTACTATCGCGACCCCAAGCTGACAACGAATCGGCTGGCAGAAACAACCTTAGTGAGTCAGTTTTAGCGAACTCTGGGAAACACTACTAGACTCTTCCAAAATTGATAAGATTTTAGTATTTCTAATAAATCATTGGATTGAAGCATTTGCTTGATACAAATCGTCTTATATTTTAGATCTTATGTATTAAAAAAGGCAGTCCCAGCAAGAGAGACTGACATTTTAGGGGGCCCGGGCCTTTCAAGAAGTCCGATACTGATTAACTCTATAAAATAGTCCTAGGGGATAATAGCATAATTTTCACTACAGGTCCAATTTTCTCTGCACTCCTCTGACTGTCGGTTGTTTCAATGAATCTTAAACCTAAAAGGGAGTCAAAATTGTCGTGAAACTAACGCACATCTTAATCCCAATACAATACAAAGCATCACGTTAATGTGTGATTTTATTTTGATATTATATGAGGAAATACGAGGCACATGCTGATACATAAATACTATAGAGATATGAGATTTTATCTCTCCAACCAAAAATAACCATAACTTCTAGATAGTAACCACAGTGATAAACCGCTGTTGTCTTAGACCAATTCACAGTTAATTGTTTATAGCACCAATAAGTATCACCTGGCGTGTTTTTTTTTCGCGGTATCAACATCCATATTTTCCATGCTCAGCACGTATTTCTAATAATAGCTGGCACACAAAACTTACCCCAAGTTAAAGCTGATAACATAATATTTGCATGAGTTAAAGAATGAGATAACAAAACTGTTTTCATTTCTTTTGGTCACGGTTAAAAAATATTGTTTGTCATCGAGCAAATTAGTTTAGTTTTTGACACTTTCGAATTGACTTAGCTAGCAGATACTCTTACTTGATTGCCGAGCAACTAGAGTTTGTTTTGTTAATGGGTTTCGAAATATCTTTAAAATAAACGATAATTCAGCTAATAGCAAATTGAGATTTTCAGAAATTCGATCATTTACAGTAGTATCTTCATATGTATTCTCAGTTAGATAGCGATAATCTCAAGGGAAGCAGCATCCATATATAACGCAAACATTCCCACAGAAACTCTGCAAAGAAACACATCAGTTACTATTCACCTCCAATGCATGGATTAAACCGGCTTTAACCCTGCTTTCAACTTGCATGAACAAGAGTCCCGCAGAACCTTGTACGATGAGGTGGCTCCCGAGCCAGGCAGTGCATAAACTTAAACATTTGTTCACCAGATGTTCCACAATAATGCAGAGAGAACAAGCACCAATCAACAAAGACACTATGACCTTGAATTGTGACGCATATTAAGGAAAATGAGTATATTTTTTTCTTTGGTACCCCTATATCTAGATTCGCTGTGAGGATATGTTATATTGTTAAATATTTTGATTTCTTAATACAAATGGACACGTAGTTCATTAAATGCACATGATCTTCACCGAACCTTATTTTGAGCTCTTTGCAACTGCTTTCATTACTTTAAGCATCGTATCTGATGCCACCCATCGGCTTCTGACCTCTGCCCAGTGCTGCAGCTGTTTCCTTGCGAAACGAGTCCATTTGTATTTAACGATTCGTCTAATCGTAAAGAATTCATCTATTTCCTTGCCTTTCGCAAGATGTTGCAACTGGTGCGTATTCTCTCTGGGATGCATATTGGTAAAATGCGACTAAGTATTCGATTAATAAGTAAGCCCTTTTAATACGGAACAGACATAAAATTGAGCCGCATCTCCATACTGGTTCTGGCGCAACTTTACTTGAAGCGCTGTGCCGACATTCACTTAAGTTCAGGCGGCGAATAACTCTCACTCACAAGAGACTCGCGCCAGACTTAACTTGTAGTGTTTGAGGCTAAAGTACTTTGTAACTACTGCATTCGATCGAATGACGTAACTTTATGAGCTCTACGACAACATTGATGTACTCATGGGATTTAACATACAGCTCCGCTAGCTTGGTCATGATGTGCGTATGAATAGGATCCAGCGAGAAAGATATTCAATGCGGCTGTTGAAGGAAGACGACTGCTGGCCTTGTCTCCGTAGGAATGACTTTGGCCTCAATGATTGGAAGGTGCGTGCGAAGCAGAGGCTCCTAGAGCATAACCCGATTTTGTTATGGCCAATCAAGAAGAAAGTATGGAATTCCTCCAAGCATAAGCTTCAAGTTGTATTTAATGTTTCAATGGACATACGTTCCGCAGCATATAGTCTACGGTCTCTATTTGAGTCTGTTACATCTGTTTTCATACACTTGCGATACACAATTTCTTGTCTCATAGCTAAAGTGTATGTAAACATTGTTAAACATTTCACTTAACACCTTTGTAAACACAAATCTTTTGAGTGGGAAAATGAATGAATGTATTCACAGCTCTTTGGCACGAGTTGCATGCGTGTTTCCCAGCATTTCGATATAATTGGCTTTCAGTGTAGCGAATTGAATAAAATTAAGGCACTTACGCATCCGATATGCATGTCCACTACATACAAAGATACAAATGTATCTATGTATCTACACATTATTGTATTGGTTTGTTTCACACGTTTAGCGCATGACTCGTAAATGGACTTTGGCATGTTGCTCGTGGGGAAAAAAGAAAATGAAAATCTAAATATATTTCAATTTAAAAATTAACTCAATGTAGGCGCCGCTAGTTGCCACTTACGAGTTGCCGGCCAGTCTGTCGCCCGTCTATATGCTGCAACAAAGGGGCTTCAAAGTCCAAGTGCCAAGTGCCTATAAAACTGTTCAATATCGCTGCGCTGCATTCGCTTAAATATAAGTCCGCTAATTAATACATATTATTCCACAACTCATGATAGTATTCGTTTAAAAACTCTGCTTGAGAATCAAAACGTTTTTTTTAAATTAATTTTTGAGCTATCAATCATCTCTTCTGAGGAAGTTCATGCTCAGCTCACGTGAACAGCTAAATACACCTGTTGGGGCTTCGTCCATGTGACAATATACTATAGATGACTATATTGGGACGCGTGTATCATTTTGGCCGTGATCTGTGTCATAGAGCAGCACAGCAAAGTATTTGTGATAATTACTCGAACATGCACTTCTTTGGTGGGGTATTTCAAAAATCTCATACTGTTTGGCAACAGATGGCTACCATCGTTCCTAGTTATGAAGACAGCGAAGTTTTAAGTTCAAAACTTGTAGGGAATATCTATCCCATTTACATTCCAACCCATTTGTATTCTTCGCTTCCAAATTTGAGATAACATTGGGTTATTGACCAGCAATTCTACACAATCACTTTGGGAACAAATAGTATTCTATTTAGTAAGCTTGGCTGAAACAGAGCATGATCAATTAATTTAGGATCGTTGAATCAAGGGCTTTCGCAGATTTCGTCACAACTTTGCCAATTTCTTTGAATTACGCAAATATCCCTCAACGTACCGATACAAAACTAGGATTACCTTTTTTTTTGGAAGAACACAACAGTATATCTTGACTCTTTCACTAAACCTGTGCGAACCAACACTCCTTTGGAAAAATATGCCGTAAACCATAATATTCATAAATTTCAAATTAAGAAAGCAGCTTCTACCTTGGTTTGGCTCCCTCAAACCCTCTGCTGATCTTTATGTCTCAGAGGTCTCTCTGAAGGGGGCAATCTCTTTGTAAAGCTTTCATACACAGCGAAGGTACAACCCGATGTAACTTCCAATAGAGCTTATCGAACGTTTATTCAAGTAAGACGCTCGCAGGCGTACGGCCTTACTTTGCGATCTTTTGATCTTGGCCACTTTTAGATCTGAGACCAAGAGCATTGAAACAACATGGCCGACACATGGCATTCCGTTGTATAGAAGCGACTTCATTATATCATATCTAAGTTTCCACAATAAGAACTTTCATTTAAATGTTAATAGATTATAATTTCAGCTTTTTGCCTGAAATAAAATTTTTATTATTTTAACTTATTTTTTAACTATAATTGAAATAATTTATTAAAAATATAAACTGAATTTACGTATATCAGCTGAAATAAAGAGTATGCATAAGTAGTTTAGGAAAAATTTAAAATTTTTGAAAAAATCGAATTGAGTTGATTTTTGAGCACTTTCGAAAATGTGCTAACTCATTTTAAAATTTTCCATTAATAATTCTGGAAATCAAAAAGGTTGTAATTATTTCGGTCTCTGGACTGATTAGGCACTAAATGTGATTAGACATTAGTATTATTTTTAAACAATATTTAAGTATAGTCTTTTTTTGAATTATTAGGCATAT